>JACEEZ010019419.1:45702-60702 GCA_016584305.1 Chionoecetes opilio
GATATTCTTGTGGATATGGACTGCCTAGCCGAATGGCACAAATAAACATTGGGGATGCAAAATATTGTTATTGTCTTCCTTGTAGAGAGTACATCAGTGGTCTTGATGTGATGAACGTTGTGGGACATGAAGTAATCCATGACCTTACAGATACTTGCCAGAGGGCACCGTCTCTGTGATCATAGTAATAAAGTACATGAGGTCTTTTAAGTCAGAGCATCTCTAGTGTTGCGTCATCGTAATGCCAATCTGATTTTGTGTCAGGTTTTGGAGTCCCGCGGCGGCCTGGCTGGCGGGGCAGCCGTGTTCGAGGTGGCAGCCAACGCAGAGGGCGACGGCGTGCTTAAATCACACCTCCACCAGGCAGTGACTCAGGCCAGCCAGGTGAGTCACCACCAGTATTCCTCCAGTCTGATTATATAGCAATCAGTCACAATAAGAGCTAATGCTAAGATATATCTGATATCTGGAGTACGAGTGGCTAGCGTGTCCACAGCTGCGAGTATCGTCATGGTGCGTCATGCAAGTTGTGATGAGCGACGACCCCGACTTTCTTGTTGCCTTCGCCAAGGCATCGGACAAACTTGTGGCGTGGGACACAAGACTGCTAGTGGTCACCAAATTGCCCCTGCCGAGGGTTCAGCATCTGCTGCAGGAGTCTTGGATCTTCTCCATGATGAATACCATGTTCGTCACTAAAAAAGATGATTCTTATGGAAACAGGTAACTGATGTATATGGAATATTACATCATTTATGTTCAGTGTATCTATCTAACATTTATATTTATTATCTCTTTGTATCTTTATAGATCTACATTTATATGAATTCATCGACACACGCAATATCACTTCCATGCATGTTAACCCTGCATGTTACAGCGAAATCCCTTGATGAACCTTTCAAATCTCTTACGTTACCGCCTTAAACACTTGGTGTGTTACATAATAGTCTCTCTCTACAGATGGCTGGTCCATGCCCACCTGCCCTACAGCCCACGTGGAGCTCAAGTGGTGCAGCTGGCAGCTTGGAGCCCGACGCGAAGCTTTGTCACAGCCAAGAGTTACTCTCTCTTCCCGGAGAAATATATCAAGTAGGGTCTCCACTCTAACATGGTGTACATATTTGCAGTGCTTTGTTAATCGACTGCAACACCATACTGTTGAAAACCACGGACACGTTGTATTCAGTCAATTGGGTACAAGGGGGCGTGGCCTCTATAGTGCATTTTGGCAAACTTAAATAAAATACTATAGCTGCCTTGTACTATAAAGCTTACTCAGGTGTGCATCATTGACTGATAAAGGCTGCTTCCCCCGACAGCTTCCACGGGATGGTCATCAATATTCCATGGTTTCCTCTGCCACCCTACTGGATGAAGGTTACTGGTCCGGAGGATGACGGTTCCCACATATCAAGTTTTGACGGGAGGGACTACCTGGTCATCACCTTTATGGCCAAAATCCTGAATTTCACCTTGAATCCTCTTCCTTATGAAATCAATTTCGATGTAAGTTTGGCTTCAATTATATATATATACTAGCCGCAAAGCCGCCCTCCGGGCGAACTTTTTGGCTAGCTCCTGCGGAGGGCTATTGGTGGGCCTTCGGCCCATCAAACACACACTCTCCAGATAGCTCCTTCTAACTTTCCTGAAATCATGGATTTAGAAATGTATGTATTAACGCCAACCCATTCACATCACCCCCAACCCATTCACTCACCCATTACCCATCACCCCCCACCCATTCACTCACCCATTACCCATCACCCCCCACCCATTCACTCACCCATTACCCATCACCACACACCCATTCACTCACCCATTACCCATCACCCCCCAACTATTCCCTCACCCATCACCCATCACCCCCAACCCATCACCCCCCACCCATTCACTCACCCATCACCCCACACCCATTACCCATCACCCCACCCATTCACTCACCCATTACCCATCACCCTACATCAAGGTTTCCTCAATTCTCGCAACCCACTTTTTTTTCACAATTCTCGCTAATAGGCTACTAAAAATATAAAATAATAAAAGTTATCGGATCATCACATAAATAGGCTTAAAATGTTCCTCTGCTCGACCCGGTTCCAAAACTGTGCCATATGATGGGATTGTGCTACAGGGGGCGGAACCTATTGCGGACACACAGACACACACACAGACACCACACTTTCGCTTATATAATATATATATATATATATATATATATTAAATATATATATAATATATAATATATATGATATATATATATATATATATATATATATATATATTATATATATATATATATATATATATATATATATATATATATATATATATATATATATATATATATATATATATGAATATTTATATATATATATATATATATATACATATATATATATAATATATATATATATATATATATATATATATATATATATATATATATATATATATATATCGCTCTCTTAGGCAAACAAGGTTGAAAGCAGTCGAATATTCTCCATTATTGAGCATTTTATGCACGAATTCTATTTGCCGTACAATTTTCTTGTGTTCTTCTGATAATTTATCTTATAACTATCTTATAACTTGCTATCCATTGGACAACTTCTGACTAATTATTATCAGAAGAACACAAGAAAATTGTACGGCAAATAGAATCCGTGTATAAAAAGCTCAATAAAGGAGAGAATGTTCGACTGCTTTCAACCTCGTTTTCCTAAGAGAAAATATCCTGCCTGGCTACGCTAGCATATATATATATATATATATATATATATATATATATATATATATATATATATATATATATATATATATATCATAAAAGTCTATTCAAAGACAGGAAATTAAAGCAAATAAAAAGCCTCCTGAATGCCAGTCCCCATAAATCCATTAGTAAAAAGACTTCAAATGGGGGAGGGCTTATATAGTTTGGGAGGTGTCTTGGAGTGTAAGTCGTAAGAAGAAGGAAAAATAGAAACATGAGGATAGTTCCAGAGAGTACCAGTGGAAGGGATGAAATAGTGAAGATACTGGTTAACTCTTGCATTAGTAAGATGGATAGAATAGGGATGAGGATGAGTAAAAAGTCTTGCGCAGCGAGGCCGCGGGAGGGGGGGAGGCATGCAGTTAGCAAGTTCAGAAGAGCTGTGAGCATGAAAAAAGAAACGGTAGAAGATAGCAAGTGAAGCAACATTGTGCCAGTGTTAGAGAGGTTGAAGACAGTCAGAGGAGGGGAGTTGATGAGGCGGAAAGCTTTTGACTCTATTCAAGAGAGCTGTATGAGTGTATCCCCCAAACATGAGAGGCATACTCCATACATGGGCGGATAAGGCCCCTGTACAGAGCAGGCAACTGAGAGAGGGAGAAAAAATGGACGCAGACGCCACAGGACATCCAACTTCATAGAAGCTGTTTTAGCAAGAGATAAAATGTGAGATTTCCAGTTAGACTTTTAGTAAGGGATAGACCAAGAGTATTCATTGTAGAAGAGGGAGACAGTTGAGTGTCATTGACAAAGACGGGATTGTTTTCTGGAAGGTTGTGTAGACAGGTGAAAGAATTGAATTTTTGAGGCATTGAACAAAACAAAATTTGTTCTGCCCCACTCAAATTAAGAAAGATCAGAAGTCAGGCTTTCTGCGGCTCCTGACTTCTAATCATATTATATATATATATATATATATATATATATATATATATATATATATATATATATATATATATATATATATATTATATATATATATATATATATATATATATATATATATATATATATATATATGTATATATAATAAATTATATATATATATATACTTATTCCTTTATTATTCTACGACAGGAACTGGAATACCTAAAGAATCGAACAGCACTCTTCAGACCCATCATTCTGCCAATAATGCCACATATGCTTGAGGAATTCAGCTTCAGCCTTTTCGTTGAGCCAATCCGCCTAGCCTTCAGCATGGCCACGCCCACCATCAAGCCCAATTGGCAGAGCCTCTACTCCCCGCTGCAGCCGGACGTTTGGGGCTCAGTCGCGGCCACTGTTCTCATTGTCTTTACCGTCTTGTGGCTGGTACGTGGCTGTTTTGTATCATGCCTACCCTGCACACACTCATTTTCTCTCTCTCTCTCTCTCTCTCTCTCTCTCCTCTCTCTCTCTCTCTCTCTCTCCTCTCTCTCTCTCTCTCTCTCTTCTCTCTCTTCTCTCTCTCTCTCTCTCTCTCTCTCTCTCTCTCTCTCTCTCTCTCTCTCTCTCTCTCTCTCTCTCTCTCTCTCTCTCTCTCTCTCTCTCTCTCTCTCTCTCTCTCTCTCTCTCTCTCTCTCTCTCTCTCTCGCTATATATGTATATATATTTATATATATTTTATATATATATATATATATATATAATATATATATATATATATATATATATATATATATATATATATATATATATATATATATATATATATATATATATAAATATATATATATATATATATATATATATATATATATATACTTATAGAAAGAGAGAGAGAGAGATCCAAGATTAACTGACCATCTATCAAATCTATTATCATCAATTAAAAGTCAATTGGTCTAGGAAATATCCTTCGTGTTGCGAAGTGGAGGATTTAAAGGAGCAATCGAGACAGAGCGAGAGCCACAGATCTGCATTGCTTGATAAGGGTGAGCTGACCTGAATCTTTATCGATCTTTGTTCTGGATAAGATTGAAGACACTCGGCTGACGTCACACGCGTATACATTTAGATAGAAGTTCGTGAAAACAGTGGGGTAAAACTGTACATGGTGTTTGTGTGTTTCAGATGAGCCCCCTCGAGCGTGACCAGGGGTCCAGGACGTGGGTGGCGGTGAGGCACGTGGTCGGGACATTACTTGACGAGGCAATCCCCGGCGAGCTGCCGCGAAGGAGCCCCACGCGCGTCGTGTTGACGGCCTGGCTGGTCTTTGCCTTCATTGTGGGAACGGTTTACCGCGGCAACCTCACCGCAAGTCTCACTGTGCCCAAGTATCCTGCCCGGGCGGAAACCTTCGCTGATCTTGTCGCCTTAGGAACCAGGTATGTACTGTCCAACACACACATACACACACACACACACACACACACACACACACACACACACACACACACACACACACACACACACACACACACACACACACCGCATGCGTGGTCTAGTGGTTTAAGAGCGTGTCTGGCCATTATAAGATCGCACGTTCAATCCCCCTCGCACCCGGGGGTTTTTCTCTGACAAATGTGGGGGATTACTGTCCCTCTTGAGCAAAGGGATGGGGTGTGTGTCGTGTGTAAGGTCCCAGTAGTACCCAAAGTTCGTCAGTACGAGTTCCAAGTTCTTTCCGAGAGGATAAAACGGGTGATCGCGAGTTCAGCTCGCGTGGTTAAGACCGTGAGTGAATTACACACGCACACACATAGTATACAGCCTTCAAATGCCAGATGTAAAACACTGATACATAGAAATGAAGAATGCTATGTGGAATAAGATGTAGAAATAATACACCCAGAGACGCCAGGTACAAGTAGTACAGAGTAGCCTTCTTAAAACAGTAAACAGATCAGGCAGCTTGACGTTGTATGAGTAATAATTATAATTATGCCGATGATGATGATAAAAATAATGATAATAAAAATGATATTAATGATTATTATTCATAATATTCATAATAATAAAAATAATATCAAAAATAATAACCATTTTACACGTCGCCCTTAATGTACGTGGACAAAGTATCATATAGAAGCAGAAATGTAGAATATAATCCAGACTGAATTCAAAACATAAACTGTCGTAGGTTAATGGAATAGCTTAGATAAATCACTATTACACAGACCTGTCGCTGTTACCATTACGATTACAGGTTATGCTACAATATATATACATTATATATATATATATATATATATATATATATATATATATATATATATATATATATATATATATATATATATATATATATATATAATATATATATATATATATATATATATATATTATATATATATACAATATATTACACGAATGTTTACGAATATTTATATTCAATTTTTTTTTTTGTAAATTCACACTTTATGCCAATAAATTGTACTAAAAGATGCACCATACTCAGAGGTGGGCAGTATTTGAATACATTTGTATATAAATACGTATTTAAATACATTTGTGTACTTATAATTGTATTTATAAATACATTGGTTTTCATGTATTTAAATACAGTATTGAAATACTTTTATGAGTATTTAAATACTCATAATACAAAAATGTAAATACTTTTGTATCAGTTAATTTGGCCATAAACCCGCCCAACTATCTGGCAACCCTGATGTTACAGTGAATCAGTGTTTCTACTTGCAAGTAAATTTCCTTATTTTAAATAAATTTAGGCCTGAGAAGGAAAGTTCTAAGGAAACGCAAAATCTAAGGAATTCCTAAGGAAATCCTAAGGAAATCCAAATATTTTCGGACATGTTAAAATTTGTGTGTATTTGAAATGTATTTACAAATGTAATTAAATACAATTGATGTATTTACTATTTAGTATTTAAATACATTCATAAAATGTGTTTAGTATTTAGTATTTGGATACATTCCTCCCATGTATTTAGTATTTAGTATTTAAATACATTCAATGTATTTAGTGCCCAGCTCTGACCATACTTCAAAGGTGATACATACTTGCCAGGATAGCAGTGCCAGCAGACATGCTGATGTTCCGTGACAGCTTCCGGCAGTCGGGTTCTGAGACTCTGGAAGCCATCGGTGACAGGATGGACTTAGTTCCTTCATTTGAGGAAGGATTAGGGCAGGCACTCACTGAAAAGTAAGTACAGATCTGAAACATCTATAACCTACTTCAGTATTTCTTACGTATAAAGATGAACTTTCTAAACACCATTAGGATCTTCGCACACAGCTACTTAAGGAATTTCTACGGATTCATATTCATTTGGAAACATAGTTGTTGATTTCTTTTATTAAAAATAAATTAAAAATCCGATTGATTTAAATCAAATTTATTTGATTTAAATCGATTTTTATTTTATTAATTTGATGTTCTACATGAAATCTAACTACTACAGGATATTGTTTAGCATATTTATAACTAAAGTTGAGATAGAATAAGTGAATTAAAAATGCAAATAGCATGAAATACAGATCCTCCTCATGATCATGATGATGCTTATATTCTTTGCTTAAATCCGACTTATCGTTCGGCTGTTTATCTATCTGACATTTACTCTAGTGCTTATCTACCTGTTAATGTTTCACAGTTGATAAGATTTTATGAATGCATCTTTGATATCTGTGATTAAAACAATGCATGTTTGTAGACATTGCTATCACTACACACTGATAAACATTCACCTCTTGGCGCGCTTCCTGAATGACATCAGAAAGGTGTGCTTGAGACTGATATACCCGTCATTTTAACAGGCCATTTCTTTCAATCGAATATCATAAAGATCATTTTTCCGAACGGGTGAAATGGTACAATTTAGTGTTGGATCGAATAACCGCAACCGCAACCGCACTACAACCGCACAAAAAATCACAACCGCAACCGCAACCGCATTTATAGAAGTCTTCACAACCGCAACCGCAACCCCAACCACCGTTCCATAAGTGCGGTTGCGGTTGTGAAAGTTTAGTATAGATCAGGGATTCCCAAAGTGGTTGATATCGACCCCCAGGGGTCGATGGGACCATCCAAGGGGTCGATGAATTGCCAGGGGGTCGAAAGGGGGTCAATAAATGGCTAGGGGGTCGATGAATGGCTAAGTGAGGAAAGTTTCAGCACGCAACAGCTGCCAACAACTGTTATGCAAGTGGTAACAAAGCCGCCTCTGTGTCACCCTGACATAGAGACGGCTTTGACTTGGCTTGGTGCTAGTCTGTGACGTCACGTCGGATCTGTACCCCGCCCCACGCACCCTCCACACACACACCCCTCTCTCTCCCCTCCTCTGTCCCAAGATCGTACCGTACGTGAAATATTCCTGCCCGCTTCCCGTACTGAGCGAGCGAGCGTATCCCCCCCTCTCGTTGGTGAGTGGACAGCCTGTAGTCCAGTACATTCTCAGCACGCTACTACTACTACTACCTATAAGTACTACTATAATTCCCCATATTCATTTAATCATAACATGTATGACAATGTATTACGCTTTTTTTTCATAACATATACTATTTTCATTTAAATGTGTGGGGGTCGATGAAAAACTTGAAACTGTATTAGGGGATCGATGAGCTGAAGAGTTTAGGAACCCCTGGTATAGATAGTATGCACGTGACGTCATGATCAAGTGATAAACAATAACAAAGCGACTCTAGCCGTGAGGCTGGCCGAGGAACCCAGGGAAAATCTTTACTTCCATAGTAAGTTATCCCCTACCAAATACATTTATGGTAACACACTTTGTGCATAATATGGTTTTCATTAATTTGTCCTACCTTTTCATAATAGCCATATAAGTTTAGAATATACTTAATTATTTACAGTACATATTATTTACTGCAATATGTGTGTTGCAAAACTTGTGTTCAACATAAGGTATTTAGTATGTATTATGTACCAAGTGTGGCTAAATCGCACTATAACGTAATATTCCAGTTAATAAATACGCATTTTTCCTAGTATATGATAACTGCAACCGCAACCGCAACTGCGGTTGTCATAAGTCTCATAACTGCACCCGCAACCGCGGTTGTAGAAAAATCGACAACCGCAAAGACAACCGCAACCGCGGTTGTGAAAAACCGACCAATCGACCCATCACTTGTACGATTACCCGTATTTTACGGGTAATATTAGCCGTAGCCGTATTTTACGGCTTATAAGACGCTGCATCTTGGAAGACGCACCCTGATTTAGGAAAGACATTTCTTTAAAAAAAAAAAAAAAAATCTAGAGTAAAAAACATCTCTTGTGTAAAGGTATAAGTTAATCCATAGTATAGGTAAATTGTTTTGATGAATTCTCCATGGGTTATAATTTCCAGGACTGAAAAAAGCTTGTGATATGTGTGACAGCCTGGTGTTAAATGCTGCATCAAAACTAGCAGACAATGTGGCGTTGTTGACGCCAATCTGCCGAGGCGGAAGTTGCCACGGAACGGCCCCCGCCAGCCTTGGCGGTAGTCTCATTCCAACATTCGTCTTGGAAGACGCATGAGTATTTTTCAGGGTATTTTTTAGGAAAAAAAAGTGCGTCTTATAAGCCGTAAAATACGGTACACCCCTTTCAAATTAAAAAGTAATAACATACAGGCATCCTTTTCCAAATCCTTACGACTGTTACGTTGTTTTTAAAGGTTATGCAGCCCAGCTGCAACTTAAGATCATGATATATGAGCTAGATCAATGTAGTATGGAGAGCTAACGATAACCCCAAGTCGTATACTGATTTATTTACTTGATATACATGAAGGATAGGATCAACAACAAAAATATAAGACCCCAAATTGTGCTTATTGATAATTAAAAAGTTCAAATTCTGAACATGCTTCTCTCTTTGGCACAGCAAAGCATACTTGTATGAACAATTATACTTGGAGCTGAAGATTTCCGAGCACTTTACAATGAGGGACGGTTCGACGCCACTCTACGTAACACAAAACAACATCATGCCGGGCTATCACGCTTTCCCTCTCACCCACAACTCACCGATAAAACCAGCCATCGACCGCTGTATTTTGCTATTCCATGAGGTAGGTATATCAGGGGCCGTATTCTCATCTGCTATCAACACTTAACTTTACTATAAACTCCTACCCTCAATCTTAAGAAGACTCCGGGGCTGGGAGCGGAAAATCACTCAAATTCGACTTTTTTTCCCGCTAAAATTGTTCTGTTACCCCTCAAGGCTGACGTACTCTTGCTGCAACACACCTCAGAAAACGAGACGCTAATAAGGGAAGACTAGAGCAACTTAACAGTTTTGATCTATTTTTTCTGAATTAAAAATGAATTGTTTCTAAAAACATTATTTTTCTAACACCACCTACAGTTCTTGCACTATAGTCTTACCGCTTTTCTCACTCTATAGTCACATGTATACGCGTAAAACTATGTAAGGAAATATATTTTGCAAAAAAATCTAATTTTCTGCGATTTTTTATATCAAATGAGGTGACTGCCATGGTTTTTGGGTGCACATTTTTCAACCTTTTTGAAGTAATATAAGGATTTTGTTATATTTTATGATATATAGATGTCTTAGAAACACCATACACCAAATCTTTCATGAAACAAACAATGCTGCGATTTTTGTTAGTTTTTGTTTAAGAAAATTTTAAATCTGGGAAAAAAATACTAATTATTATCCGATCACAATGAAACTTGGTCAGATTATGTAAAAACAATTCAAAACAACGATGGTGAAGACTTAATGGCGCTACGGGATACGGGGGAGAAATACCGAGTTCCCTCGGAGGATCCGGTTCACTTCACCAGGATTCTAATCGCTTGTGAAATATTCCATCTTGAGTAAGAATACTGTCACCAGGTCGTCAACAAATGTTATATCCTTCTTGTACGGAGGATACAAAATATTGAAAGCGCAAATCAGTATAAAGAAGTATTGAAGCCACGGACAGACATATACTATAAGACTTATCCAAAATTGCCGACGACATGTCTTCCTATAAATATGGACACTTGAGACAGCCTATTTGGTGTCCTGTGCCACATGAACTTATGCAGCTTGAAAATAACATAACATGACGTTCTCGTGGGAGCTCCTTGTATGTTTTTCTGTCATTATAAGAGCAGGAGTGTGCTGTTGTTGGCGATTACGTTTTGCCGTGACTGAGGATAGTTTATTTTTTCATTAAAGCTTTATTATGCTTCATATTGATATCATAGGAGGTCATACCAACATTTTATTTGCCTCCAACGAAGGAAAGGGATCTACTCCTATTACATGCAAGTACTAATAGAGGACGTCTTAGAAAGTTAATGCAGTTTAATCTAATATATAAAGGGCAATGTCCATATGTTTGTTACCGTACTCCTCCCACAGTTTTCGTCAGAGAAGGCTGTAAGTGGTCTCGTTAGACTAACTTAGGTTTTTATGCTTTTAATTTTTCAATTCGGAGACTTTTCGGAGACTTTTTAGGAGACTTTTCATTTTTCGGATATTATTGGTTAGGGACGGGACGGGACGGGACGGGACGGGACGGGACGGGACGGGACGGGACGGGACGGGACGGGACGGGACGGGACGGGACGGGGAGGGGAGGGACGGGACGGGACGGGAAGGGACGGGGAGGTGAGGGACGGGACGGGACGGGATGGGGCTGGACGGGGAGGGACGGGACGGGACGGGACGGGACGGACGGGACGGGACGGGACGGGACGGGACGGGACGGGACGGGACGGGACGGGACGGGACGGGGACGGGACGGACGGGACGGGACGGGATGGGACGGAACGGGATGGGGCGGGGCGGGACGGGACGGGACGGGACGGGACGGGACGGGACGGGACGGGATGGGACGGGACGGGATATTATTATGCATATTATTATGCAAAAATAAATAAACACGGGCAACACCGGGTATCCTGCTAGTACAATATATTTCTCCTCCTATCAATATTACTAGCAGAAGCTATCCGTAATAAGCATAATGCTCTGAAAGACAATCCGAATGGCTTTGTACACGTAACACGTGTTTATGATTCTCTCTCTCTCTCTCTCTCTCTCTCTCTCTCTCTCTCTCTCTCTCTCTCTCTCCTCTCTCTCTCTCTCTCTCTCTCTCTCTTCTCTCTCTCTCTCTCTCTCTCTCTCTCTCTCTCTCTCTCTCTCCTCTCTCTCTCTCTCTCTCTCTCTCTCTCTCTCTCTCTCTCTCCTTCAGAGAGAGATTGAAGAAAAATTGACTCTTGTGCCAGGTCAGTATGCCCCAGGCTGCAAAAAAAAGAACTGTTCTTTCAACTAATGAAGGCATTTAATAAACCCGGCTGAATATAGTTTAAAACTATCCCAGGGATGACCTTAACCTTTCCTCAAAGTTTGGTTGAAATTAGGACAGAAATGGCGGTCCCGTAGCTACACAGACGGACATTCACTGAATTATAAAAAAAATAATAATAATAAACTCTGCGGTAAGTCTTTGTGATGTTTCACTAACTCAGTAAAATTTTATGCAATATTATTATCATTATTATCATTATCATCATTATTATTGTTGTTGTCGTTATTATTATTACTATAATTATTATTATCGTTACTATAATTATTACTATCGTTATTATGATTATTTTTTTATTTTCATTATCATAATCATTATTATAATAACCAAAATTACCATTTTTATCATAATTATATAATTATTACGACTACTACCAGAAGTTATCCGTAATCAGTATGATAATTAGAAAGACAATCGGAATGTTTTGTACACATAGCACTGTACTTAAAACTCTCTCTCTCTCTCTCTCTCTCTCTCTCTCTCTCTCTCTCTCTCTCTCTCTCTCTCTCTCTCTCTCTCTCTCTCTCTCTCTCTCTCTCTCTCTCGCCATCCACGAGGGAGCTACTGGTCGCCCAAGATTTTTAAAACCTTCAACTAATGAAGAAATTGGATAAACCTGGCCAAATAGAGCTTATAACCATCCCAGGGATGACCTTCACCTTTCCTGAAAGTTTGGTTGAAATCGTATAGCAAATGGCGAAGCCTTAGCTGTACAGACAAACGGACAGACAGACGGATAGACAGACGGACATTCGGTGGATTATAGTAAGATCATTACTATTGAGTAACATGAGAGATTACGATAGATTAGGAAAACGAAAAGTTAAAGTGTCATCTATTTTGTAAAGGTTGGAACTTGGATAACAATGTAACATATAACACAATATAATATCCCTTCAGATAATGACTTCCACAATCAGAAAAATAATCAAATTTAATGTTCATTGCATCACTGTATTTCTAGGTGGGACTGCTCAAGAAATGGACTGCAGACGTCTTAAGAAAAATAAAGTTCAATAGCGGTCGAAGGGACACGAGACTGGCGGAGGAAAGCAATGCCCCGGCGGAGGACGGCAATGTTGGCGGAGATGAGACATTCATGGCCCTGACTCTGGTCCACATGCAAGGCCCTCTCTTCCTCTACCTCGCAGGCGTCTTCCTCACCCTCGCCATCTTCATCGCGGAAAACGTCATCACACTAGGTCATCGGGGCTACAGTTTCAGTGGGCCATAAATCCTCACCTCGTTTTACATATACTTTGTTAAGCTTGCAAATAATTCATACCCGAGGATCCGACTAACAGACAGTCCTAGGAAACGATAATGTTTATTGATATTTTGTGTATCGTTTCCGGACAACGCAATTTATATCCTATGACACTGTAATAAAATAAGCTACAATAAAACGTGGATGGTATTTCAAATAAAGTTGCTTATGTTTTCGAGCAGATGATTATATTATTGATTCCCTGTACTTTGAAGGACATAACCTATTCTGATAACTACAATTCATCTATTGAATTAGATGTTCTAAACTGACAGGTGTGTCCAGAGATGATTCTTTTTTACATCAAAAGGGGACTGACAAAGGGCAAAAGCAAATCCAACAAAAAACCCGCTGGAATGTCAGTCCCCATAAAGCAGATAGTATGAGACAATAAAGAGTGAGGGCCTAGATCATTTGGGAGGTGTCTTGATACTCCTCTCTTGAAAGAAGATTTTTTTTTCATATATAAAGATAGTTCCAGAGTTTACCAGAAAAAGGGATGAAAGGGAGAAGATACTGGTTAAATCTTGCATTAGTAAGATGGATAGAATAGGGATAAGAGTGAGTACAAAGTCTTGTGCAGCGAGGCCGCAGGAGGGGGGGGGGCATGCAGTTTGCAAGTTCAGGAGAGCAGTAAGTATTAAAATAACGGTAAAAGATAGCAAGAGAAGCAACATTGCGGCGGTGATTGAGAGATTGAAGACAATTGGTTAGAGAAGATGAGTTGACAAGGTCAGATGCTCTGCAGCTGACGACTGTGTTGAACGCTTTCTTTCCATCTCGTGTGTTTTCTATAGTGACACCTGTGATCATTAGGGGCAACACAACGTATACAAGATTTTGAACACAGACTAATGCCATGAAAAAATATAACATGGCAACACTGTTACCAGCAAACGTGAAGTGAATGTGAATAAGAGCTCTTAAGCTACGTCCACACTGGGCCTCAAGTAGCGCTACGTGTTACGCAACTCGCGTAGCGTGAAGTGTTGCAAACCGTGAGTCCCAGTGTGGACGGGCCAATACAACTTGTCAATTTAATAATAGCATTCTTGTGTTAGAGCAGTGGTTCTTAACCTGGGTTCGATCGAACCCCAGGAGTTCGGTGACCCAGTCTCAGGGGTTCGGCGGAGGCCCTCCGAAACACATTGCAAGTTTACAATTATTATAATGCTGGATTATTCACCATAGTAAATAATACGCGATATTAACGTATATTTAAGCAGTGCGGTGGAGGGAGAGTTATGTGTGGGTGTGTGTATATGTGTGTTTGTGTTCGCCCGCCTCTCTCCCTTTCGAGCAGTGGGGTATATAGAGGGGGAGCACTCGGCCATGCCCCCCTCCTTTTGTCCCAATGGGACAAAAATTGTTTTGCCACTGAATATCAAATTAGTGCAATATATTCCTTCTGATGCCTCAAAAAGCCCCTAAAAATGCTTGATTTTCAAAATATTTCGTGACCCACTCCTCAGACCACCCAGCTGCAGAGGCTTGCTTCGATCCACTCCCCCGCCCCTTAACCTTTCCAAGGACCTTTATACGCCACTGCTTCCGATTTCTTCCTTCCTTATTCTTATTATCCAAATATACTCTTTAATTTTAAAGCATTTTTTCTTTGATTTTTGTCATCTTTTTTCTTCCCATATTTGAGGGGTTCTGCTAGTGTGCGAAGGTTTTTGTAAGGGTTCGGCGCCTCTGAAAAGTTTAAGAACCAC
>JACEEZ010019419.1:65702-113202 GCA_016584305.1 Chionoecetes opilio
TGTTTGATTTAAATCAAATATATTTGATTTAAATAGATTTTTTTTATTAATTTGATGTTCTACATGAAATCTAACTACTACATAATATTGTTTAGCACATTTGTAACTAAAGTTGAGATATAATAAGTGAATTAAAAATGAATATAGCATGAAATACAGATCCTCCTCATGATCATGATGATGCTTATATTCTTTGCTTAAATCCGACTTATCGTTCTGCTGTTTATCCATCTGACATTTACTCTAGTGTTTATCTACCTGTTAATGTTTCACAGTTGATAAGATTTTATGAATGCATCTTTGATATCTGTGATTAAAACAATGCATGTTTGTAGACATTGCTATCACTACACACTGATAAACATTCACCTCTTGGCGCGCTTCCTGAATGACATCAGAAAGGTGTGCTTGAGACTGATATACTCGTCATTTTAACAGGCCATTTCTTTCAATCGAATATCCTAAAGATCATTTTTCCGAACGGGTGAAGTGGTACGATTAAACCCCTTTCAAATTTAAAAGTAATAGCATACAGGCGATTGACATCCTTTTCCAAATCCTTACGACTTTTACGTAGTTTTTAAAGGTTATGCAGCTCAGATGCAATTTAAGATTATGATATATGAGCTAGATCAATGTAGTATGGAGAGCTAACGATAACCCCAAGTCGTATACTGATATAATTACTTGTTATCATTCATAAAGGACAGAATAAAATAAAAAATATGACTCCAAATTGTGCTTATTAATGTTTTAAAAGTACAAATTATGAACATGCTTCTCTCTTTGGCACAGCACAGCATACTTGTATGAACAATTATTATACTTGGAGCTGAAGATTTCTAAGCACTTTACAAAGAGGGACGGTTCGACACCACTCTACGTAACACAAAACAACATCATGCCGGGCTATCAAGCTTTTCCTCTCACTCACAACTCACCGATAAAACCAGCCATCGACCGCTGTATTTTGCTATTCCATGAGGTATGTATATCAGGGGCCGTATTCTCATCTGCTATCAACACTTAACTTTACTATAAACTCCTACCCTCAATATTAAGGAGAGTCTCCGGGCCTGTGACCCGAAAATCACTCATATTCGGCATTTTTCCCCGCTAAAATTGTTCTGTTACCCCTCAAGTCTGACGTACTCTTGCTGCAACACGCCTCAGAAAACGAGACGCTAATAAGGGAAGACTAGAGCAGCTTCGCAGTTTTTGTCTTTTTTTTCTGAAATACAAAAGAATTGTTTCTGAAAACATTATTTTTCTAACACCACCTACAGTTCTTGCACTATAGTCTTACCGCTTTTCTTACTCTATAGTCACATGTATACGCGTACAACTGTGTAAGGAAATATGCTTTGCAAATTTGTTTTAAATTTTCTGTGATGTTTTATATCAAAAAAAGTGACAACCATAGTTTTTGGGTGCACATTTTTAAACTTTTTGAAGTGATATAAGGATTTTGTTATATGTTATGATATATAGATGTCTTAGAAACACCATACACCAAATCTTTCATGAAACAAACAATGCTGCGATTTTTTGTTAGTGTTTGTTTAAGAAAAATTTATAATCTGTGAAAAAATACTAATTATTATCCGATCACAATGAAACTTGGTCAGATTATGTAAAAACAATTCAAAACAACGATGGTGAAGACTTAATGGCGCTACGGGATACGGAGGAGAAATACCGATTTCCCTAGGAGGATCCGGTTCACTTCACAAGGATTCTAATCGCTTGTGAAATATTCCATCTTGAGTAAGAATACTGTCACCAGGTCGTCAACAAATGTTCTATCCTTCTTGTACGGAGGATACAAAATATTGAAAGCGCAAATCAGTATAAAGAAGTATTGAAGCCACGGACAGATATATGTAAGACTTATCCAAAATTGCCGACGACATGTCTTCCTATAAATATGGACACTTGAGACAGCCTATTTGATGTCCTGTGCCACATGAACTTATGCAGCTTGAAAATAACATAACATGACGTTCTCGTGGGAGCTCCTTGTATGATTTTCTGTCATTATAAGAGCAGCAGTGTGCTGTTGTTGGCGATTACGTTTTGTCGTGACTGAGGAGGGTTTATTGTTTCATTAAAGCTTTATTATGCTTCATATTGATATCATAGGAGGCCACACCCACATTTTATTTGCCTCCAACGAAGGAAAGGGATCTACTCCTATTACATGCAAGTACTAATAGCTCCACGCCTTAGAAATTTAATGCAGTTTAATACAATATATTTCTCCTCCTATCAATATTACTAGCAGAAGCTATCCGTAATAAGCATAATGCTCTGAAAGACAATCCGAATGGCTTTGTACACGTAACACGTGTTTATGATCTCTCTCTCTCTCTCTCTCTCTCTCTCTCTCTCTCTCTCTCTCTCTCTCTCTCTCTCTCTCTCTCTCTCTCTCTCTCTCTCTCTCTCTCTCTCTCTCTCTCTCTCTCTCTCTCTCTTTCTCTCTCTCTCTCTCTCTTTCTCTCTACTTGAAAGAGATATTGAAGAAAATTGACTCTTGTGCCAGGTCAGTATGCCTCAGGCTGCAAAAAAAATAACTATTCTTTCAACTAATGAAGGAATTTAATAAACCCGGCTGAATATAGTTTAAAACCATCCCAGGGATGACCTTAACCTTTCCTCAAAGTTTGGTTGAAATTAGGACAGAAATGGCGGACCCGTAGCTACACAGATGGACAGTCAATAAATGATAAAAAAAAAAAAAAATACCTCTGCAGTACAGCTTTGTCATGTTTCACTAACTCCGTACAATTGTATGCAATATTATCCTTATTATTATTATTATCATCAAAATTATTGTTGTTGTTATTATTATTACTGCTATTATTATTATCGTTATAACTTGCATCTTTATTATCATTACCATTATTATCATTATCAAAATTACCGTTTTTATCATAATTATATAATTATTACTATTACTACCAGAAGTTATCCGTAATAAGTATGATAAATAATTAGAAAGACAATCGGAATGGCTTTGTACACATAACACCGTACTTAAAACTCTCTCTCTCTCTCTCTCTCTCTCTCTCTCTCTCTCTCTCTCTCTCTCTCTCTCTCTCTCTCTCTCTCTCTCTCTCTCTCTCTCTCTCTCTCTCTGAGTCTGGTTGAAATTGGGACAGAAAAGGCAGAGCCTTAGCTGTACTGACAGACGGACGGACGGACAGACGGACATTCGGTGAATTATTGTAAGATTTCATATACTTCCTCTGCCTTCCCTCCAACTTGCCCTCCAGAACTCCCAACAACAGCCTCCTTTCCCCCACCACCTCTAGCCTTCCACGAGGGAGCTATTGGTCGCCCGAGATTTTAAAAACTTTCAACTAATGAAGAAATTGGATAAACCTGGCCAAATAGAGCTTATAACCATCCCAGTGATGACCTTCACCTTTGGTTGAAATCGTATAGCAAATGGCGAAGCCTTAGCTGTACAGACAAACGGACAGACAGACGGATAGACAGACGGACATTCGGTGGATTATAGTAAGATCATTACTATTGAGTAACATGAGAGATTGCGGTAGATTAGGAAAACGAAAAGTCAAAGTGTCATCTATTTTGTTAAGGTTGGATAAAGGTGGGATCACACGACAGCTTTTTTTGAGAATATTTACCCGGCAATATTCAGCCAAGGCGATTTCTTGCTGTTATCTGGTCACATGGACTTTCACAGAGCTAGCCGACTTTTAACGCCAATTTTTCCTTCTTGTTTTAATCGGCGCGGGAGCCAAGCTGTATCTGAAGAAGCGTCTTTGGAAAAATAGGGATAAATAGGGAGAAACTGGTTCACAAATAGGGTGGTGAATGATTGGAATGGACTCATGTTATGGAGGCGTCAGTCAGCAGCGGTAAGATGGTCCAGTTCAGTATCCCCTAAAATGGTAGACAGCCAACAAAGAAAATAGGGAAGACCATCACTGACTCAAGAAATCCTCCTAAGCGTTATAGATCCTTCAAAATGTTACAAAAAATGTACAAGACTTCACAATTAGTCTTGTAATCGGTTCTTGCCACTATGTAGCTGTTTATTTCAGCTTCTGTATATTGAATTAGAGAGTGCATTAAAAATTAACGTCAAATAATATGCGTTGGTGGTGGTTTCACGGTTTGAATTTAGCCAAAACTCGGGAATTTTCAGCCAACAACACGAGCATGTTCGTCTTGACTCAAAGTTGGCAAATAATATAAGCGAAAGTGTGTGTGTCTGTGTGTGTGTGTGTGTGTGTGTGTGTGTGTGTGTGTGTGTGTGTGTGTGTGTGTGTGTGTGTGTGTGTGTGTGTGTGTGTGTGTGTGTGTGTCTGTCTGTCTGTCTGTGTGTGTGTGTGTGTGTGTGTGTGTGTCAGCGATAGGTGCCGCCCCCCTTGCGGAATCCCATTATTGGCACAGTTTTGGAACCGTATCGACCAGGGGAACATTTTAAGCCCACTTATGGTATGATCCGATCACTTTTATTTTATTTTTATTTTTAGTAGCCTATTAGCGAGAACTGTGAAGAAAAAAAATGTGTTGCGAGAATTGAGGAAACCTTCATGTAGGGTTAGGGTGATGAGTAATGGGTGAGTGAATGGGTGGGGTGATGGGTAATGGGTGTGGGGTGATGGGTGAGTGAATGGGTGGGGGGTGATGGGTGAGGGAATAGGTGGGGGGTGATGGGTAATGGGTGTGTGAATGGGTGTGTGGTGATGGGTAATGGGTGAATGAATGGGTGGGGGATGATGGGTAATGGGTGAGTGACTATAAACTCCCTATTGACTAAAAACTCTCTAATGACTAAAATCTCACTATTGACTTAAAACTCCCTATTGACTAAAATCTTCCGGTTGACTAAAAACTCTCTATTCACTAAAAATTCAATATTGACTAAAAACACCCTATTGACTAAAAATTCCCTTATGACTAAAAATCACTATTGACCTAAAACTCCAAATTGACTCAAACTTCCTATTGACTAAAAACTCCCTATTCCCTAAAAACTCCCTATTCACTAAAAACTCCCTATTGACTAAAAACTCCCTATTAACTAAAAACTCCATATTGACTAAAAACTCCCTATTTACCAAAAACTCCCTATTGACTAAAAACTCCCTATTAACTAAAAACTCCCTATTGATTAAAAACTCCCTATTGTCTAAAAACTCCCTATTAACTAAAATCTTGCTATTGACTAAAAACTCCCTACTGACTAAAAACTCCCTATTCACTAAAAACTCCCTATTGACTAAAAACTCCCTATTAACTAAAAACTCCATATTGACTAAAAACTCC
Source organism: Chionoecetes opilio (assembly GCA_016584305.1). Lineage (NCBI taxonomy): Eukaryota > Metazoa > Arthropoda > Malacostraca > Decapoda > Majidae > Chionoecetes > Chionoecetes opilio. Next base: position 71,007 of record JACEEZ010019419.1, read on the forward strand.
CTATTTACCAAAAACTCCCTATTGACTAAAATCTCCCTATTAACTAAAAACTCTATTGACTAAAATTTCCCTATTGACTAAAAACTCCCTATTGATTATAGTCTATTTTTTTTATTATGGTCAAAATGCACAAAAGAAGCCACGCCCCCTGCCTCCCCTTCTATTCTACGGGGCAGCTGATTGGTGCATTCCTCGTATCATATTTACCAATCAAAATATCTCCACTACTTAACAGCGCGTGACCACTGGATAGAGCAATCTTCACTACAATCAATAAATCAATCATTGGGGGCATACGCCGGGGGGCGCGTCGCCTCGCCAACCCTACGACGCCACTCCCGGGGGTCACCACGCGCGAGTCTCCATGCAGGCTCCTTTCCCATGCCAAGCAGCTCTCGACAAGAAACATCAGCTTGCCCCAGCCACGAGCCTTGTGGGCGCCCCCTTGGCCTCCTCCACGCCGGATTGTCTCTTACAGATACAACCCGATGGGAAGGATCAGTTTCAGGGTAGCATGACAAATGCCCATATAGCCGAAGTTGGCGTTGACGGACTATGCAGGTAATTGGCCTCGATTCAGTCTCACGATGCAATCGCTGATTTGACACGTTATCATCCCAGCGATACCCCATGATTCTGCGAAGACACTTATTACCAAAGGCATTGATTCGTCTCTTCAAGTCACTATTTAGTGTCTATGTCTCCCAACCATATAGTAAGACAGGGATCACAAGTGACTTGAAGATCCAGATCTTTGTCCTCCTGCACAGGTACCGACAACGCCAAATACTCCCGTTGAGCAAGTCCATAGCACCGTGGGCTATGCCAATCCGCCGTAAGACTTCTTGACGTGACCGCCGTCATTATGGACCGCTCCCAAGGTAGTAAAAATTTTCCCAAGATCTCAATGTCCTCCCGCACGCATAAACAGACTGTACGCTTCATCTAGTAAGTCTCCAAACACTGGACCTTGGTCAAGCCAGGTCCCAAAGGTCCCTGGGGCCCAAAGGCTTTGCCCCCGTGCAGCGCCTCGGGGAAGCCATAACGAGGACTTCCAGCGACCAGAAAAGTTACGCATCATCAGCAAAAACAAGATCATGATCGGGTGTTGCCGACGGAGCTCCAAAAAAAATACTTTGACAAAACCCTTGTCCAATCCCCGGGCCAAACAAGCGTTGAAAAGTGAGGGGAAAGGGACGCCCCCTTGTTCCTCGTATTCACAGGAAAGAAGGGTACACCGCCTACATTTCACACACTCTCGTCCCAGAATACAGCCCAGTTATCAAAAATATCCTTTGAGGAGTCCCGCGAAGGCGCGGAACATCCCAAAGTGATCACGTTTGCACTGAGTCAAACCCCTTTTGAGACAAACATAAGCTACAAGCATCCCCTGTCAAAAATCACGTCGGGTTCCCCCAGGACACGAAGGCTAGGATACGGTCCGTTTTTGATTACCAGGCGTAAACCCCAGACTGCTGAGGTCTCTGATGCTTCACAGTGCTGCGGATCCGTGCAGCAATAGATGGGGCAAGCCCCTTGCCTGGCACGGAGCAGGTAATACCGGGGGGTAATTGTTGCAGCCCTGAGGGTTTCCCCTTTTCCTTTTTCCAGAAAGGACGACCCCCCCTTTTCCCAGTCGGGAATGGTCCCGATTGCCACACGGCAGCAGGCAGCATGCAACCCGCGGATCATGGCCTCACCCCCAGCTTAAGGAGCTCCGCATATTAAAGTAGCGTCCAGACCCTTTTTTTTTTGCCGAATTAGGGAAATGTCATTCAAAACACCTAATCCCCCAAAAAAAATTGTTTTCCGGGCCCTTTATTTCCGAAAAAAATACGACTTTGAAAAAAAAGGGAAAAAAAAAAAAATTTCCCCCAACGGGGCTACGATTTATTGATGACGCAGAAAGGGACGCCCGCAGCACTCGTCTGGCACCTGCGGAAAATGTTATGATGGGGGGTTTGTATTTGGGTTTAGACAGTGAATCTGTCCGTGACAGATTTAGAGTACGATGTCAATCGACACCGAAAGAAATGCGCGGTGCGTATACTATGGGGAAAAACGAACCTCAGTGTCATGGGATCCTATATTTTTGAGCCCGAGTACGAGGGGTTTAAACAGGTGCCCTTTTTCTTTCTTATCTGTCTCTTTATTTTGGGCAGGGGGTATAGATGTGCACTAGCGGTATGCCCCCCGGTGAAATTATGAATTTTAATCATAATTTCTACTGTTATGGAAAACAGTATTTAAAGTTTAACTACCAACGATATTAATAAACGGCTGTTATTACCAAATAAGCAGTAATGAGAACAGCGGGGCTGTCAAACAAAAATGTAAAGGGCTATTGGCATTAGCGGCGAGGAAGAGGCAAGGTGGGTGGGGAGGGTCCCGTGCGGGGTACATCGCTTGCCCCTCTTCTCCCGCCAGATTAGGACAGTGTTTAGTTTGAGAGAGTTAAAACATGACTTATTAGTACAATTTTGAGAAAATAAGCTGAAAGAGGTTGTACGCTTACGGTAATGTGGAGTATTATTGGATAGGGGGTTTGGTAGGGGGATTTTTAGGATCGGGGTTCTCGGGAAATTTATGAACTTTTAGTTTAATTAAAATTTTTTTACAAATTAGGGACATTAAGTATCTTAAAACGAGAAAAATTCATTAAATTTACTGATAAGATTACATGAAGCAGCATAGCTGAAATTTGACACACTAATATGAAAAAATGCTACGGGAAAAGCTACAGCTGAATGCAGAATCCCCCGGCAGCGCGATTACTTATTTAGTACGTCTCTGTCACATGACTTCCCTTTAATTTTGTATGATCACAGAAAGTGTTCAAAGGGCCACCATCAGCTTCAATACACAGTTGCGCTCGCTGAATATGGAAGAACACTTTTTCTTAGAATTTTTGGCTTGTTTTTGATGTCCCTTGAAGCTGATTATTCTCTCCAGAAGTTTTTTGCTTGTTTCTTTTTTTTTTCTTATTTGTATACATGTGATTTCATGTCTCCCCAGAGATAAAAACCCAGGGTGTTAGGTTGGTGATCTGGCAGGCCAGGGGTTGGTCCTCCCGGGCCACCACCGCCAGGAAATTTTTGGGTAAGATGTTGCCTCATTTGTTTCTGAAGGGGGTTTTTGGTGCCCCGTCATGCTGAAATACTAGCGGCGCCGTGTGCCAGGGGAAATCGGAGGGGGGGAGGTGATCTATAAAAAAAGTTAGATAATACCCCCCGTTAATGCGATTTGAAAGATTGTGGCCAACAAGTTCACCAATCACCCACACCAGACATTAATAAAAAAATTTTTGTGGAAATTATTTTCTCCCATTTTGTGGGTTTCTCCTTTGATCACCAATTTTCATTAGAGCATTTTGCATTCCGGCACGGGTAATGTGGCCCCATCGGTGAACAAAATATTTCCCCAGGGAATTTGCTTGTAGCGTTTTTACAAAACTCCAATGCCTCATGAATTCCACTGAAGTTGTTAAACCCTTGTGCGATGATATGGATGAAGACCTTTTTTTTCAGCACCCTCCATGTTTTCATGTGAGAAACCCCAAAGGGCGGGGGGAAATTCTTCTTGTGCTTTGTCGGGGCTTTTTTCCGCGCATGAAGAATCGCCTCACTTTCCATGTTCCCCTACCCTTTCAGCTGTTGCCCCCTTTCAGGGAAGACCTTTTGTCACGAAGGTTTTAAAATACCCTGAAAATGTTCGAACATTGGGAATTTTCGTTGGGGTATCTTTTTTGTATCCTGTAGGCGGGCATTTGATTTCCATGCAAAAAACCCGTAGATAAACACATATCCGCAATCCCGTTACTGTAGGGTACGGCTTTGTCCGCAGAGTTCACTCTCTCAAACAAAAACACGCCATGCCCCTGGGGGAAAAGGAGGGGAAACAGCGATGTACCCTCGACGGCACCCACCCCTCCCCCCTTTCCCTCTTCCCGCCGACATAATGTCAAGAGCCCTTTAATTATTGCTTATGACAGCCCTGCTGTTCATGTAGTTTTGGGAAAAATAACAGCCGTTTTTTAATATCGATTGGTAGTTAAAATTAAAGAATGTAATTGTCCATAACTAGCAAATTATGATTAGATAATTCATAATTTCACCGGGGGAAATAGCGGAGTGAATCTCATCCCTCCGCCTCCCGTAGCGTGATTTTACATGACGGCCGCGGTAATTCTTTCCACTCCATGTCACGAAAGGAAGTTTCAGAAAGATAGGGTATAGACATTTTGTTTAGAATAATTCGGTCTACTCCGTATCAAATTTCCATAAACCGTGTTACCCCGTTTTTATCTCTGGTTTACGGCCTTGATCAGCGCGGGAAGATGAGCCTCCCGGGATGCTACGTCACGAGCCTGACCCTGGGCGTCTGCAAATTTTGAGAGCTTTTTTGAAAACTGGGGGAAATTTTGCAGTTTTTGAGCGGATTTTTTAAAAAGGCTGAGGATACAAAAAAGTGACGACGTATTGTTGATATATCGTTAAGGCTAGCTTTGATTGCTTTAAATCAGAATGATGAAATGGTTGGCGATTACTTCAGATGGGTAAACCAAAATAAGGTATCATAAAATTTGCGTCCTCAATTTGTCTAGCCCCTTTTAGAGCTCCATAGGACTTTTGACCAGATTTGACACTCCCTATTGGCTAATCCCCCTTTTCCCCATCAATAAAATTTTAAGACCACTTTTAAATTCCCTTTTGATTTATGCTATTGCCCTTTGGGCCCTCCCATTGTTTTGACACCATTTATTGAGTATTTGCAGGAGCCACAAGGTCTTTTTGAAAGAGCGATGGGCTCCGGAGCCGCAGGTTCCCGCCCGGGTGCACTGGTCCGGGGCTACAGTTTCAGGGGCCAAAAATCCCTTTTTTTACAAACTTTGTTAAGCTTTTTAAAAATTTAAACCCCGAGGACCCGACTAACAGTAGTCCGGGAAACGTTAATGTTTTTTGTTTTTTTTTGGTATCGTTTCGGAAAAACGTAATTTCTTCTATGAACTGAATAAAAAGCTACAAAAAACGTGGATGGTTTTAAAATGATGTCCTTTTTTTTTGAAAAAATGATTATTGATTCCCTGTACTTTAAAGATAAAACCCTATTCGATAACTACAATTCTCTTTTGAATTAAATGTTCTAAACTGAGAGGTGGCGAGAGGATTTTTTTACAAAAAGGGGATGAAAAAGGGGCAAAAGCAAACCAACAAAAAACCGCTGGAAGTCAGTCCCCAAAAGCTAAGTTGAGAAAAATAAAAGTGGGGGCCCCCAGATATTTTGGGAGGTTTTTTTTATACCCCTCTCTTGTAAAAAAAAAATTATTCAAATAAAAAAGATATTCAGATTTTACCAGAGAAAGGGATGAAAGGGTGAAGAACTGGTTAAAAGTTGCATTAGTAAGGGACGAATAGCGATAAGAGTGGCACAAAGTTTGTGCAGCGAGGGGGGGGGGTAGGAGCAGTTTGCAAGTCAGGGACAGTAAGTATTAAAATAACGGTAAAAAAAGATAGAAAGAGAAGCAACATTGCGGCGGGATTGAGGATTGAAGAAAATTTGGTTAGAAAAGGATTTGACAAGGTCAGATGTCTGCAGCTGACGACGTGTTAAAAACGCTTTTTTTCCATTCGTGTGTTTTCTATAGTGACACCTGTGATTTTAGGGGCAACACAATTTAACAAGTTTTGAACCAGACTAAGCCATGAAAAAATATAACATGGCTACACTTTTCCCAACAAACGTAAAGGGAAATGGATAAGAGTCTTAAGTACGCCCAAAAATGGGCCCTCAAGAGCGCTACGTTTTACGCAACCGCGTACGTAAGTGTGGCAAACCGTGAGCCCGGTAGACGGGCCAATACAACTTGTCAATTTATAATAGCATTTGTTTTTAGAGGCCCACACTTTCCCGGGCCTTTTTGCGCATCGTGGTGACTTGTCCCGGGGGGAGAGCCTATAATGAAATATATAAAACCTTGAACTAAGAAAGACCTTGTAATAATAATGAAAATTTTTCAGTAGTTAGAAAAATCTTTGTAAAAATTATTTAAAGCATTTGATAGTAAGAAAGAAACGGGGGCGGCAATAGACCCCCCTCAAGACAGTCGACGGTACTGTTGCGCAAGAGTTGAGAAATGCCCCCGGTAGACTTCCTCAAGCAAACAACCCGAGCAACACTGGGGGACAACCGAAAATCGAGTTGCGCAACGAGTGCAAAAGGAGCCCTTTTTTTTTACAAACAAAGGACGGGCCGGGAGGAAAGGGGCCCAGGGGACGTACTGTCACGTCGCCACTTTTTCCCCTTTGCCAATGAAAGACGAGATCCATTTAAAATTTACCTCTCTTTACAGATTCATGAAAATAAGAAAAAAAGGGAAGCAAGAGGTCGTGGGGGGGGGGACCTGCAGGGGGTTTCCTGTAAAGCAAAGTAAATTTATATAGGGATTTGGGGTCATTTTTTAAAAGAGGTGATGTTTTTTTGTCACAGAGATGTTTCTAGCCTAACCTTCTATAAAAATGTTGGGTGCGGGGGAAAAAACGAATACGTTTTGTCATTACAGATCTCTTTTTACGTAACTTCAGAAATTTTCTCAATTTCACTAAATGTGTATAATGAATAACATATACTGAATTCACGTGATATATATTTATCACGGCCCCTCCGTGGGTAGGGTACGCGCCTAGTTACAAAATTATCAGGCCCTGGTTCAGTCCGGGGCCAGGGCAGCGGCGGCCAGCCCAACAGCTGTTCACCTCCCTTTCGGATTTGATCCAAATGGGTACCTGGGGAAAACCGGGGGAAGGAAAAGTGGTAACACGGATGTCAAACAAACCCCCTGTGTCCCGGATTTACGGGAGTCCAAAGGCTAAGGACGGAGAGGAGCGGGGCCCACGCGCAGCAAGCGTAGGCCCCATTTTTAAATTTTATACTAAAATGGTAAGTAAATTTCATCACCATGTCATCTGAATGTAAAAAGTTCGGGAAAAAATTTTTTTGCTATCCGGGTTTTCCCTTGTCGGTAGGCAAAATTTTTTTTTTGCATACGGCGAACCTGGATGAAATGCAGGTAGGACCTTTTTTCCCTTTTAAAGCAGTAAGAGGCTTTTTGTTTACTTTTTAGTAGAAAATAGTATACATCAAGAAGCAGGTTTCGAAAAGAGTAATTTTTAATTGCCAGCATTAAAATTGTTTTCTTTCTCAAAGGGAAGAAAGCCCTTTTTCTGTAGTTTTCGTCCTTTATACGAAAATGGAAATAACAAGCTGTAATCGAAAACGAGCATATATTAAAAAAAAAACAATTTTGGAGAACATCAAAAATAAAAAATCATGGATGTAGGAACCCCTTAAGAAAAAATTATACCTTTTTTACATTAGGTTTTGGCCCCCCGTACTGTCTAAAGTCTCGAATCACCCGGTTCAATAATTTCAAACCCCGCACCAAAAAATTTTGAGCCTGGTAAAAAAAAAAAAAATTTTCTACCTCATTTCAGAAATTAAAGTTTTTTAAGGGGAGGGGCTGATGGGGGCGTTTTACAAGCCAACTGAGGCTGCCGAGTGCACGCATGAAAACGTTGCAAAAGCCCCAAGGCCTCGGCTGGAAGTACTCTAGCGGCGCAGGACTTGGCCAATATCGCTCCCCGTAACAGCCACGGGGTAGCCACCAGCAGGTTGTGCTGGGCTTTTTGCCTCAGGACAACCGGTCCCGCTGCTCGCCAAGTAGGGGAGGTTTTAAGTGTGTGGTTTGGGGGTTGTGGGTGTGTGTGTGTGTGTGTGTGTGGTGTGAGTGTGTGGTGTGTGTGTTGTTGTGTGTGTGTGTGTGTGGTTTTGGGTGTGTTGTGTGTGTGGTGTGTGTGTGTGTGTGTGTGTGGTGTGTGTTGGGTATGTTTGGTTGTGTGGTGTTTGTGTGTTTGGTTGTGTGTGTGGTGTGTGTTTTGTGTGTGTGGTGTGGGTTTGTGTGTGCAGTGAATAAATTTTTAAATTTATTTTTGTTTCCCAGATCTTCAACCTCAAGCTGAGGAAAACGCTGTGGGTTTTGGGGGAGCGTTGGGTATTGCCTTCTTTGGGAAGGACATTTTCCTCTGAGTAAGTACATTGAATTTTGTTTTGGGCAAAACTGGCTAAAAACGGGGATTTTTTATATTAATATTATAATTATATATATATATTTTAAAATATATAATATATATAATAATAAAAATTAAAAATATATATTAAAAAAATACTCATATTTTTGGTAGGCATTGCTATGTTGTGTCGCGTCGGCAATGTGGCGATAATGGTGGTTGAGATGGAGGAAGCGCTGCACCAAACGCTAGTGAAGTCCCCGGTCCCCCTGTTCCCTGATCCTCATCATAGACGCCGCCCCAGCCTTGCCGCGAAAGGTGATCAAAAAGCAGCCCAAAAAGCCTTTTTTATTTATATTTTTGGGACAGCTTGGGGCGTTGGTGACATGAAGTAATCATGACCTTTCGAAAAATTTCCAGAGGGCACGTCTCTGGACATAGTAATAAAGACATGAGGTCTTTTTAAATAGAGCATTCTAGTGTTGGTCATCGAATCCCATTGAGTGTCGGTTTTTGGGGTCCCGCGGCGGCTGGGTGGGGGGGGCAGCCGTGTTCGAGGTGGCAGCCAAGCAGAGGGCGACGGCGTGCTAAACACACCTCCCCCAGGCAGTGACTAGGCAGCCCGGTGAGTCACCACCCGTATTTCCCCCCTCTATTCTTAAACAATCAGTCACAAAAGAGCTAATGCTAAGTATATTGATATCGGGGGTAGAGTGGGTAGCGTTCCACAGCACGGTTCGTCTGGTGCGCCTGAAGTTTTGAGAGCAAGACCCGACTTTTTTTTGCCTTCGCCCAGCATCGGACAAACTTTTTTTTGGCGTGGGACACAAGGTGTGGTGGTACCAAATGCCCCGCCGAGGGTTCAGCATCTGGCAGGAGGTGGATCTTTTCCCTGATGAATACCATGTTCATCACTAAAAAAAAATGATTCTTTTGGAAAAAGGGAATGATGTATATGGAATATTACATTTATGTTCAAGTATCTATCAAATTTTTTGTTTTATTTCCTTTTATCTTTATAGATCTACATTTATATGAATTCATCGACACACGCAATTCACTTCCAGCATGTTTAAACCCCGCATTTACAGCGAAACCCCCTTTAGAACCTTTCAAATCTCTTACGTTTCCGCCCAAAAAATTGGTGTTACATAATAGTCTCCTTACAGAGGCTGGTCCATGCCACTGCCCCACAGCCACGGGAGCTCAAGTGGTCAGTGGAGCTTGGAGCCCCACGCGAAGCTTGTCAAAACAAGCGTTTTCTCTTCCCCGGAGAAATATATCAAGAGGATCTCGATCTAACAGTTGTACAATTTACATTTTTTTAACGACTGCAACACCTATGTGGAAAACCTGATTGACACACACAAGCTAATTTTTTTTTAAGTTGTAGCCTATAATGCCTGTAGGGAATGGAGAGTCTTGATGTTTGGTTTATCTCGCCGTTTTGGCGAGGGGATTTTTTTAGTGACACCTGTGATCCAAGTGAAAATCCATTTTTGGATATTCGGTCTTTAGTTTTAGGGCATGCAGCCCCCAGAGTCCACCGTACCTCGAAAAAAACAGAAGGTATACGCTGCTGTGGGGTTGTTCAGCCAATCGACGTTGAATTTTACCCCTTGCCCTTTGGGGAGACTTTAAGTCGGGACATTTGTTCCCCCTACCAAGCTCTTTAAAGGGTTGCCCCCCGGGGATTCGAGGGCACAGGGTGGGGCATGAGCCTCTAAACAAGCGTAACTATAAAAAAATTTCCTGCGCCACCCCGGGCGAGGGCCAACCATCACAGCCCTCAGGTGAAAACCCGGTCTAGCAACCGAGCCCTGGGGGTCACTGCCTACAGGGAAAGGCAAAAAGGTTTTTTTTTAAAAAAAAATTTTATTTTTTTTTTTGATGTAAAAGCCACCTTTTCCCAAAGTTTCTAAAACTTTTTGATATATTGCAGTGATTCCCAACAATTTGGAAGGGCCCCTTTTTCAAAACACGAAAACCGCAAACCCGCCCTACCCCTAAGTCTTTTATTTTCTTTTGAAGCAAGGGAAGAATCTGATTTTCATTTTGTCATTCTACGAATTTTACTGTCCAGGTTTTGCCTATACGATAATATGACAAAATCATGTACGATGAGAAAATTTAAAAATAGACCGAAATCAGTCAGGTGCCAAATACATGTCAGGGGCCCCAGTTCAAAAATTTAAGCATACCCAAAACATCTTAAAAGGGCGAGGAATTCCTAGAGGCAGCTCGGCCCAAGCTCATTAAACGTGGTCACATCAATGGCTCGTTCGCAGAGACAAGACCAAAGAAGAGTTTAAAAGTACAATTTTTTTCAGGCACAACATTTGATTTGAGATTTAAGCGGCAAGTTTCCCCATGTTGTAACCATACCTGTATACGTGTGTCTATTTTTATTTGAGTTGGCCAAAATGCATACGGAGGGCCACGCTCCTTGCCTGATTGCTGAAAAAACGTATCCGAGCTGCGAATAAAAAAACTACAGTACTGTAGTTCATTTTGATTATTTTTCAATCATTAAATGACCGCGTATGTATTTATTTCAAAAACATTACAAGTCGGAAGTTGTATCAGCCCAAAGGGTACAAGGGGGGGTGGCTCTTTTGGGATTTTTGGGAAATTAAATAAAAGACCTATGCCTTTACTATAAGGCTTACAGGGTGGCAACATTTCTCATAAAGGGCTTTCCCCCACAGCTTCCACGGGGTGGGTTTTCAAAATTTCATGGTATTCCTGCCACCCTACGGAGAAGGTTACTGGTCCGGAGGAGACGGTTTCCCCAAATCAAGTTTTGACGGGAGGGGACTACTGGGCATCACCTTTATGGCCCCAAAAACTGAAATTTTACCGAACCTCTTCCTTATGACATCAATTTCTAATTTTAAGTTGGTTTCAATAATAATATAATATATATATATATATATATATATATAAAATTAAAATATATAATATATATCTATAATATATAATATATAATATATATATATAAAATTATATAAAATTTTATATAAATTTATATAAATAATATTAAATATATAATATATATATATAATATATATATAAATATATATAAATATTTAATATATAATAAAATAAAATGAGACAGAGAGAGGTTTTATGCTTATTTTTATTTTTGTATTTATTTCGCAGGAACTACAATACCTAAAGAATCGAACAGCACCTTTTGAAACCCCTATCCTGCCAAAACAGCCCACATGTTTGGGGAAATTAGCTTCAGCCCTTTTTTGAACCCAAGCCGTAGCCTTTAGCATGGCCAAGCCCATCTCAAGCCCCAAATTTGGGAGAGCCTTATCCCCGCTGCAAACCGGATTTGGGGGGCCGGCGCGGCCCCTGTTTCTTGTTTTTCCGTCTTTTGGGGGGTACGGGGTGTTTTGATATGCCTCCTGCACCCCCCCCGCTTTTTCTCTCTCTCTCTCTCTCTCTTCTCTCTCCTCTCTTCTCCCTCTCTCTTCTTATATATATATATAAATTATATTAAAATTTTTATATAATATATTAAAATTTTATTTTTATATATATATAATATTAAATTATTAATTTAAATAATATAAAATTAACATTTGTAATTTTTATAAACTTTTAAAGAGAGAGAGAGAGAGGAGAGAGAGGGGGGAGAGAGGAAGAGAGAGGAGAGAGAAGAGAGAGAGAAGGGGGGAGAAAAGAGGGGAGAGAGGAGAAAAAGGGGGAGGAAGAGAGAGAAAAGAGAGAGAGAGAGAAAGAGAGAAGGAGAGAGAGAGAAAAAGAGAGGAGGAGGAGAGACCGAGAGAGAGGGGGAGGAGAGAGAGAGAGAGGAAAAGAGAGGAGAGGAGAGGAGAGAGAGAGAGAGAGAGAGAAGACGAAAAAAAACCGAGAGGAGGGAAGAGAAGAGGAGAGAAGAGAGAGAGAGATCCAAGTTAAAACGACCATTATCAAAACTTTTCTAAAAAAATGGTCTAGGAAAAACCTTCGGTTGGAAGTGGGTTTAAAAGCATGGGGCGAGAGCCCCTCGAGCTGTAAAGGGTAGGACCTTCTTTAACGTCGTTTTGGAAAATTTAAGGACCCCGGCGACGCCAGGAACAAGGGTTCGTTGAAAAAAGGGGGTTGTCTGGTTTTGTGTGTTTCGGGCCCCCCGAGCGTGTCCGGGTTTTAGGCCGGGGGGGGGAATTTGGGGATTCTTGCGGGAAACCCCCCGGGTTTCCCAACCCCACCCCACCCCCCCAAAAACCCAAACCCACCAAAACCCCAAACCCCCCAAAAAAACCCCACCCCAAACCCAAACACACAAACACACAACACACACCACACACCAAAACCCCCAAAAACCACCAAAAACCACCACCCCCCCACCCACACCACAACCCAAAAAAAAAACCCCCACAAAAAACCAAACCAAACACACCAACCAAAAAAACCCTGAGGGTCAGTGGGGTTTTGACTGTTTAATTTTAAAGACGATGGATACCCCCAAAGGGGTTTTTTTCTGAAAAATTTTTGGGGGGATAAACCCCCGAGAAGGGGATGGGAGTGTTTTTTTTTAATTTAATACCCAAATTCATAAATTCCAAGCCCCTTTCCAAAAAAAATACCATAGCCCGGGGGTTTAAATGAGGAATTTTAACCCAGGGCCCGGGGAACAGCCCAAAGCCCGAGTAAAAAACCCGCGTGAGAATGCTAGTGGAAAAGGTGGGCCCCAGGGCCATCAGAGGGTGCCATTTTTTTTTTTTTTTTAAAACCCTTTTCAAAAAACCCGCCTCCCAAAAAACCCTTCCTAAAACCGTTGAGCGGCAACCCGGGTAGGGAATCAGGAAAGGGGGGGGGAGGCACTGCTCTTTTTTCACGGGGAGTCCGCACGCGAAGGAGCCCACGCGCGTCGTGTTGACGGCCTGGCTGGTCTTTGCCTTCATTGTGGGAACGGTTTACGCGGCAACCTCACCGCAAGTTGACTGTGCCAAGTATCCTGCCGGCGGAAAACTTCGCTGATCTTGTCGCCTTAGGAACCAGGTATGTATTGTCACACATACAACACACACACACACACACACACACACACACACACACACACACACACACACACACACACACACACACACACACACACACACACACACACACACACACACACACACACACACACACACACACACACACACACACACACACACACACACACACACACTGCATGCGTGGTCTAGTGGTTTAAGAGCGTGTCTGACCATTATAAGATCGCATGTTCGATCCCCCTTGCACCCGGGGGTTTTTTCTCTGACAAATGTTGGGGATAACTGTCCCTCTTGAGCAAGGGGATGGGATGTGTGTGGTGTGTAAGGTCCTAGTAGTACCCAAAGTTCGTCAGTACGAGTTCCAAGTTCTTTCCGAGAGGATAAAACGGGTGATCGCGAGTCCAGCTCGCGTGGTTAAGACCGTGAGTGAATTACACACGCACGCACATAGTATACAGCCTTCAAATGCCAGATGTAAAACACTGATACATAGAAATGAAGAATGCTATGTGGAATAAGATGTAGAAATAATACACCCAGAGAAGCCAGATACAAGTAGTACAGAGTAGCCTTTTTTATTTTTTTTATTTATTTATTTACATCTATTACATAATATATATACATATACATATACATATGCACATACATACACATACACATACATACACATAAAGCCAGTAATAAATGAGCGAGCATCAGCCAGCCGCTGTAGCCGCAGCCACAGTCAGGTCACATGTGGGCGGGGCGTGAGGTCACTCCCGCTCCTTAGTGTTCATCAGGGGGGTGGGGCGGCACGCGCCACCTCCAGCAGCAGGTGCAAATTTTTCTGAAACTGCCATACGAGGGCGGCCGCGCTTTCCGGGCCGACGCGCTGTCTGAGCCGCTCTGTAGCGGGGCAGGAAAGCAGGTAGTGGATCAGGGGATGGGGGGTCATATGAGGACAGTGCTCACACGGCCGCTCTTCAAACCCGTCCCTCAGCTCCTCCAGGGTTACGTAGCCAAGCCGAAGTCGGTGTAGAACGACCTCCTCGGCTTGGGACAGCTGCTGGGCGGGGCGTAACGGCTCGTTGTTGTTCGTGACTGTTTTGTGCCAGGCTGCTGCCTCGATGTCTGCACCAGCTGGCGATACTGTTGCTCTGCGGCACAGACGGCAGCGCGTCTGGCCAGTACCTTGGCCCCTTGGATGCTGGGTTAAGACAGTCAAGGCCACGCTGGATGTCTGGTGGCCTCCCGGGCCGCCTCATCGGCCGCCTCGTTGCCACGGACGCCTATGTGGCTGGGCACCCAGTTGAACCTTACGCAGCGCCCCTGCGCGGCGAGGCCCTGGATGTGGCCCAGGATGGCGGTGGTGAGCTGCACGTTGTCCATCGGTGTGCGGGACTGCCGTAGGACCTGCAGGGCAGACATGGAGTCGGTGTGAATCACCAAACCTCCTCCTGTCGGCCCAGGGCGTGCTGTAGGGCGCGCTCTATCGCCACCAGCTCCGTCTGCAGCGTGGAGCAATGGTCGGGTGTCCTCCAGGACAGCACCTCACTGCCCGTAACCACCGCAGCACCTGTCCGGCCTCTCTCAGGGTTAACGGAGCCGTCGGTGTAGTAGATAGCCCCCGCGACGCTGCTGGGAACATTGGCGGGCCACCGCCTGAGGGCACGCTGCGGGGGAACTTGGGCGTGCGCCACCGCCTGCAGGGGTGCTGCCTCACTCCTCCCGCGTGCACAACCCCTTCGCGGCGGCATGTGGGAAATCCCTGGGGGGCAGGGGGCAGGGTGGCGGAGCGACGTAGTTGCAGGGGGGGGGTAGGTCCGTCCAGCAGCGGGTGGGGTGGCCGGGGGAGGGGTGGATGGCGGGTCTGCCACCCTCTGCAGCCAGGTTTTGCCCGGCGTAGGTCACGTGCTCCTGTAAAAAGACCCCTGCACACCCTGTCCCGGCGACAGACTCCCTTCCCGGGAAAAGGGGATTTTGGGGCCCCCCGGGACGGGCCACAATGTCGAACCCTGGTGGTGGGGGCACCAAACGTGCCCTCCGCCTGCATGCCCGGGGGGGTTTTTTCCCAGCGCGGTGCCCCAGCAGGGCCTCAAAGCCGGTTCTGAAGGCCCTCTAACTTCCTCTGTGAGTGAGCGAAAAACGAGACAAGCACGGGCCGTGTAGTCTACAAGGGCGCGCACAGGGCACGTAAAAGAGGCGTGGCCCCGGCTTTTCCCCTTTTTGGGGCCCTCATGAGTTGAGCTGGTCCACCCTTTTCCCCCTCAGATACTTGACCTGAGTAGTGAATGGAGGCCGGTCAACCCACTTTCCGGGGTATGGAAGGCGTGGGTCCAACCCAGCCTGAGCCCTGTATCTGTAGAGGACAGCCGGGGGGGGACGGCCTTGAACCCCAGGCCTTGGATTCTCACCCGATATCTTGGACCCAGCTCTCGCCTTAATGACCAGTCAAGGGTTTGCTGGGTAGACCCACCCGGTCCCCCCGGCCAGTGACAAACCAGGCCAAAGTCGTCGGCGTATGAGAAGTCCCTGCCCCCCCGGGAAAGGGCAGGCCGCCCAGCTGCTCCTCAGGAATTGAAAAGGGTGGGGCTTAGGCCCCCCCCCTGCGGCGTGCCTTTCTCCTCCCTGTAGGGGATTTGCCCCCCGGGAAACCCTGACCCTGGCACGGCGGTGCCAGAGGTAATCCTCAATCCAGGCGGGGAGTCTGCCCCGCAGCCCCCCCAACCAGCGCGGCCGGGATGGCGGGGCGTTGGCAGTTTCAAACGCCTTCTCCAGGTAAAGGAAGACGGGAACGGGCCCCGGTTGTCGATTTGGGCCAGGGGGCCATGACGCTTTTTGGAGGGCCCACCCCCCGTGGTAAAGCCGAAGATGTGGGGGGAGGTCTCCCAGGGGCCACAGGAGGCGGGTCGCACCTCCTCTCCCCGTTTGGCCGTGCAATCAGGGAGATTGGGCGCGGCTTGGGGGGTTCCCTGGGGTTAGGGAGGGCGGGTGTCGGCCTCCTTTCCCGCCCGAGGGAAGCGGCCCGCCCCGCCAGGGGGGAGTTGATCAGGGGCCCGGAGTGCCGCCCCCCGGGCCCCCCCCACGTGGGCCAGCATCGATAGGGACGCCGTCAGCCCCGGAGCGGTGGGCCCGTCCCTTCCTGGCCCTTACCAGTCCGGGGGAAGTGAAGGGCTATCAGGGCGCGGGGGGAGCGCGAGCGGCGCCGATGACGGGGCCCCGCCAGATGAAGCGAAAAACCCGCAGCCGTGGAAAGGGCGGGGAGTTTGGGCGCTGTACCCCGAGACAAACATCTCCACCAGGCGCTCGGCCTCCTTAACGGCTGGGGTGGGCGGGAGGGCGGGGAGGTCTTTTCGGAGGCATCCTCACTTGCCCCACAGCTCGGCCAGCTTGGTGTTTGGGTTTAAAAACCCGCGCACCATTCGAGCCATTTGGCCTCCCAACCCCCCCCGTGACTCCGAGCATTTCCTACAACCTACGCAGCAGCTCCAGATTGTTTGGGGGTCGGCCCCTGGTACAACTTCCGGTGGATGTTTTAACCCTTGGTTTGTTCCCGCACCCCTGGGTAGAACCCCCATTCTGGTTGTACCGCGACCAGGGACGGTACCTTTGTGGGATGGCTGCCTCCGCCGCCCTCTCAATGGGCCAAAGTCAGTTTTCTTTCACCGGTCCAGATCCTCCGGCGGCTCGAGGTGGGCCCACCACTCGGCAGGGTGGCCCGAAAAATGCCCGTACGCCCTTTTTTCCCCGCGGCGGCGGGAGCTGGGAGCGGCCGGGGGGACCGCAGTGTTGTGGCGACGCAATGGTCGTGGTCAAAGGGGGGGACCTGCCAGGAGGCGTCCGGTGCCAGGTCACTGGGGGACAAAGGGGGGGCCGCCTGCCACCCGGGGCGTGGGTGGGTCCCCGGGTTTTTAGGGGACAATTTTTCCGGGACCTCCTCCAGCACCGGGCAGGTGGCGGCCCGCACGGGTTTGGGGGGGGAGAAACTGCAGAATCGGGTGGTGGGCGTTGAAGTCGCCACCCAGAGGGGCTGCTTGGTTTGGGGAGGGGAAACAAATCATGGGTCCAGTTGCCTCTCCAGCTGTGATATGTTGATACATCAGTGGGAGGGCCCGGGGAAACTCCCGTGCACTGCCCTCACCCCCACGCCCCCGCCAATCCACGGGGTCCCAACCCCACGGTGCGGGAGAGCGCTGCGTCCCACCACACAGCCCCGACGCCCACCTCGCCACATGATAGGGAGTGCACCGGTATCCCGATCCTCACTCAAAGTGCTCCGGCGTCAGCGTTTTTGCAGGAGAAAAGGGTCAAGGGCCCCTCCACTTGGCCTGGAGGCCCAGGCCTTGCCACGGAGCCCCTTTAATTTTCCTTGGAGCCCTTGAGCCCGCCAGCGGGGGGCGGCGGGGGGGGGGAGGTCATGGGTGCCTCGCCATCATTTTCTGTTTCACTCAGCTCGTGATTCATTTATATCGGTGAACAGACCCGGGAGGGGCTGTGTAGTGGGGGTGGAAGGCACCCCTCCCAGCACCGAACACCCCTGACCTGACTTTACCCGTATCAGGAGCACGCAGTCGCACGTCTTACTAGAATGACCGACGGAATGACACTGCAGAGTAGCCTTCTTAAAACAGTAAACAGATCAGGCAGCTTGACGTTATATGAGTAATAATTATAATTATGCCGATGATGATGATAAAAATAATGATAACAATAATGATATTAATAAATATTATTCATAATATTCATAATAATAAAAATAATAACAAAAATAATAAACATTTTACACGTCGGCCTTAATGTACGTGGACATATCATATAGAAGCAGAAATGTAGAATAAAATCCAGACTGAATTCATAACATAAACTGTCGTAGGTTAATGGAATAGCTTAGATAAATCACTATTACACAGACCTGTCGCTGTTACCATTATGATTACAGGTTATGCTACATTATTATTTACATAATATATATATATATATATATATATATATATATATATATATATATATATATATATATATATATATATATATATATATATATATATATATATATATATAAAATATATATATATATATATATATTTATATATATATATATATACAATATATTACACGAATGTTTACGAAAATATATATATATTTTTTATTTTTTTGTAAATTCACACTTTACGCCAATAAATTGTACAAAAAGATGCACCATACTTGAAAGGTGATACATACTTGCCAGGATAGCAGTGCCAGCAGACATGCTGGTGGCCCGTGACAGCTTCCGGCAGTCGGGTTCTGAGACTCTGGAAGCCATCGGTGACAGGATGGTCTTAGTTCCTTCATCTGAGGAAGGATTAAGGCAGGCACTCACTGAAAAGTAAGTACAGATCTGAAACATCTATCACCTACTTCAGTATTTCTTACGTATAAAAATAAACTTTCTAAACACCATTAGGATCTTCGCACACAGCTTCTTAAAGAATTTCGAAGGAGAATTCATATTCATTGGGAAACATTATTGTTGATTTTTTTATTTAAAAAAAAAAAAAAACACTGATTTATTTAATTTAAATCAAATTTATTTTATTTACTAGCCAAAAAGCCGCCCTCCGGGCGGACTTTTTGGCTAGCTCCTGCGGAGGGCTATTGGTGGGCCTTCGGCCCACCACCTGTGTTTGGTGGGCCAAAGGCCCACCAAACATGGACTCTCCAGATAGCCCCTTCTAACTTTCCTGAAATCATGGATGTAGAAATGTATGTATTCCCCCCACCCATTCACTCACCCATTACCCATCACCCCCCACCCATTAAACTCACCCATTACCCATCACCCCCACCCATTCACTCACCCATTACCCATCACCCCCACCCATTCACTCCCCCATTACCCATCACCACACACCCATTCACTCACCCATTACCCATCACCACACACCCATTCACTCACCCATTACCCATCACCCCCCACCCATTCACTCACCCATTATCCATCACCCCCACCCATTCACTCACCCATTCCCCATCACCACACACCCATTCACTCACCCATTACCCATCACCCCCCACCCATTACCCATCACCCCCCACCATTCACTCACCCATACCATCGCCCTCCACCCATTCACTCACCCGTTACCCATCACCCCCACCCATTCACTCACCCATTACCCATCACCACACACCCATTACCCATCACCCCCCACCCATTCACTCACCCATTACCCATCACCCCCCACCCATTCCACTCACCCATTACCCACACCACACACCCATTCACTCACCCATTACCCATCACCCCCCACCCATTCACTCACCCATTACCATCACCACACACCCATTCACTCACCCATTACCCATCACCCCCCACCCATTCACTCAACCCCCACCCATTCACTCATCCATTACCCATCACCACACACCCTTTCACTCACCCATTACCATCACCCCCCACCCATTCACTCACCCATTACCATCACCACACACCCATTCACTCACCCATTACCCATCACCCCCCACCTATTCCCTCACCCATCACCCATCACCCCCAACCCATCACCCCCACCATTCACTCACCCATCACCCCACACCCATTACCCATCACCCCACCCATTCACTCACCCATTACCCATCACCCTACATCAAGGCTTCCTCAATTCTCGCAACCCACTTTTGTTTTCACAATTCTCGCTAATAGGCTGCTAAAAAAAAAAAAAAAAAAAAAAAGTGATCGGATCATCTCATAAGTGGGCTTATGACCTTCCCCTGGTCAACCTGATTCCAAAAATGTGCCATATGAGGTGTTTGCGCCACGGGAGGCGGAACCTATACCACACACACACACACACACACACACACACACACACACACACACACACACACACACACACACACACACACACACACACACAGACAGACAGACAGACAGACACACTTTCGCTTATATTATTATAGAAGTCGATTTTTATTTTATTAATTTGATGTTGTACATGAAATCTAACTACTACAGGATATTGTTTAGCATATTTATAACTAAAGTTGAGATAGAATAAGTGAATTAAAAATGCATATAGCATGAAATACAGATCCTCCTCATGATCATGATGATGCTTATATTCTTTGCTTAAATCCGACTTATCGTTCTGCTGTTTATCCATCTGACATTTACTCTAGTGTTTATCTACCTGTTAATGTTTCACAGTTGATAAGATTTTATGAATGCATCTTTGATATCTGTGATTAAAACAATGCATGTTTGTAGACATTGCTATCACTACACACTGATAAACATTCACCTCTTGACGCGCTTCCTGAATGACATCAGAAAGGTGTGCTTGAGACTGATATACTCGTCATTTTAACAGGCCATTTCTTTCAATCGAATATCCTAAAGATCATTTTTCCGAACGAATGAAATGGTACGATTAAACCCCTTTCAAATTTAAAAGTAATAGCATACAGGCGATTGACATCCTTTTTCAAATCCTTACCACTTTTACGTAGTTTTTAAAGGTTATGCAGCTCAGATGCAACTTAAGGTTATGATATATGAGCTAGATCAATGTAGTATGGAGAGCTAACGATAACCCCAAGTCGTATACTGATATAATTACTTGTTATCATACATAAAGGAAAGGATCAACAAAAATATATGACGCCAAATTGTGCTTATTGATGTTTTAAAAGTACAAATTCTAAACATACTCCTCTCTTTGGCACAGCACAGCATACTTGTATGAACAATTATACTTGGAGCTGAAGATTTCTGAACACTTTACAAAGAGGGACGGTTCGACGCCACTCTACGTAACACAAAACCACATCGTGCCGGGCTATCAAGCTTTTCCTCTCACTCACAACTCACCGATAAAACCAGCAATCGACCGCTGTATTTTGCTATTCCATGAGGTATGTATATCAGGGGCCGTATCCTCATCTACTATCAACACTTAACTTTACTATAAACTCCTACCCTCAATATTAAGGAGAGTCTCCGGGGTTGGGAGCAGAAAATCACTCAAATTCGGCATTTTTTCCCGCTAAAATTGTTCTGTTACCCCTCAAGTCTGACGTACTCTTGCTGCAACACACCTCAGAAAACGAGACGCTAATAAGGGAAGACTAGAGCAACTTAACAGTTTTGATCTATTTTTTTTTCTGAAATACAAAAGAATTGTTTCTGAAAACATTATTTTTCTAACACCACCTACAGTTCTTGCACTATAGTCTTACCGCTTTTCTCACTCTATAGTCACATGTATACGCGTAAAACTATGTAAGGAAATATGCTTTGCAAAAAAATCTAATTTTCTGCGATTTTTTATATCAAATGAGGTGACTACCATGGTTTTTGGGTGCACATTTTTTAACCTTTTTTTAAATGATAAAGGATTTTGTTATAAGTTATGATACATATCAATCAATCAATCATTGGGGGCATACGCCGGGGGCGCGTCGCCTCGCCAACCCTACGACGCCACTCCCGGGGGTCACCACGCGCGAGTCTCCATGCAGGCTCCTTTCCCATACCAAGTAGCTCTCGACAAGAAACATCAACTTGCCCCAGCCACGAGCCTTGTGGGCGCCCCCTTGGCCTCCTCCACGCCGGATTGTCTCTTACAGATACAACCCGATGGGAAGGATCGGTTTCAGGGTAGCGTGCTCCATGCCCATCTAGCCGAAATTGGCGTTGACGGACTATGCAGGTGATAGGCCTCGATTCAGTCTCACGGTGCAATCGCTGATTTGACACGTAATCATCCCAGCGATACCCTATGATTCTGCGAAGACACTTATTACCAAAGGCATCGATTCGTCTCTTCAAGTCACTATTTACTGTCCATGTCTCACAACCATATAGTAAGACAGGGATCACAAGCGACTTGAAGATCCGGATCTTTGTTTTCCTGCACAGGTACCGACAACGCCAAATACTCCCGCTGAGCGAGTCTATAACACCGTGGGCTATGCCAATCCGCCGTAAGACTTCTTGACGTGACCCGCCGTCATTATGGACTGCGCTACCAAGGTATGTAAAACTTTCCAAGATCTCAATGTCCTCGCCGCACACATGAACAGACTGTACTGCTTTATTTAGTAAGTCTCCAAACACCTGGACCTTGGTCTTAAGCCAGGAGAACTCAAGTCCCAAAGGCTTTGCCTCCTCGTGCAGCGCCTCGAGAGCCATCACCAGGACCTCCAGCGACTCAGCAAAGATTACTGCATCATCGGCAAAAACAAGATCAGTGATCTTGGTGTTGCCGACGGATGCTCCACAATCACTTTGATCTACAACCTTGTCTAATACCCAGTCCGTACCAGCGTTGAAAAGTGATGGGGCAAGGACGCACCCTTGCCTCACTCCTGTATTCACAGGAAAGAAGCTGGATACACCTGCCCCACACTTCTCAGCACTCTCAGTCCCAGAATACAGACCAGTTATCAAACCAATACTCCTTGGAGGAATCCCTCGAAGTCGCAGAAGATCCCAAAGTGACTCACGATGCACTGAGTCAAACGCCTTCTTGAGATCAACATATGCTGCAAGCATCCCCTGTCGAAACTCACGTCGGCGTTCCACCAGGACACGAAGCGCTAGGATACGGTCCGTTGTTTACTTACCAGGCTGCTGAGGTCTCTGATGCTTCACCAGATGACTGCGGATCCGTGTCAGCAATAGATGGGCAAGCACCTTGCCTGGCACGCTGAGCAGTGTAATACCGCGGTAATTGTTGCAGTCCTGACGGTCCCCTTTCCCTTTCCAGATAGGGACGACCAGCCCCCTTTTCCAGTCAGGTGGAATGGTACCTGATTGTCACACGGCAGTCAGGACAGCATACAACCCGCGGATCATGGCCTCACCCCCAGCTTTGAGGAGCTCCGCACTGATATTACAAACACCAGCTGCCTTTCCACCCCTCAACTTAGCTACAGCCTCTCTGACTTCGTCAAGAGAGGGTGCGGTTTCGTCAATGGAAGGATCGGCATCCACTGCCTGTAATCCAGTGGTGTGAAGCTGCTCAGTTGGAGGGTCCACTGTGAACAACTGCCCAAAGTACTCAGCCCAACGAGCCATCTGCCCATCCATGTCCGACACGAGGCGCCCATCTTCTGCTCGAATAGCACTCGCCCGAGATAGAGACTTGGAACGGAGCTTCTTCAGGGCTCGGTAGACGGGTCGGAGGTCATTAGCGTTCAAATGATCCTCAACATCCTCAGCGAGACTCCTCACATACCTCTCCTTGTCCCTCTCCAGGAGGGTTCTAGTCCGGCGTGACAGAGCCCTGTGCTGGTCCTGGTTCCCAGCCAGCCTAGCAGCGCGACTCTCCTCGATTTTTTCCAGCGTCTCCGTCGAGACAAAACCACGCCTTGACCTCGGGCACTCCCCAATACACTCCTTGGCAGCCTGTAGAGTTTCACGTTTGAAGGTATCCCACAGTTATACAGGGGCCTCGAGGGCACCGAGCACATTAAACCGATTTGAGACTGCCACCGCATACTCATGAGCAAATGTCAAGTCCTTCAGTTTCTCAAGATGAAACACAATATGGTTACCTCTTGAGATTCTTCTGGACTTGACATGAAGCTTAAGTGTAGCAACAACAAATCTGTGATCTGTTCCAAAGAACTCAGCACTCCGGTAAACCCTGCAGTTCTGGAGGATCCTCCAACGAATACTAACGAGGACGTGGTCGATATCCTTAGCTACCCCTCCGGCATTACTATACCATGTCCAGCGGTGCAGCTCTGGTCTCTGATACCAAGAACCTGCAATTCTCAACCTTCTGGACCTTGCAAAATTCAGACGCAGAGAACTGTTGGTGTTTCTGGTACCGGAGCCATGAGGACCAACACATAACTCGTAGCCATCTCTCACAGTGCCAGTAGTAGCATTGAAGTCGCCCAAGACAATGAATGTGTCCCGAGAAGGACACTGGTCTAATACAGAGTCGAGTTTGGCGTAGAACATCTCCTTCTCTTCAGTTTTACGCACCTCGGTAGGAGCGTACACTGCAACAAGAGACATGAAACCCAGAGTGTGTTTCATCCTAACCCGCATTATACGCTCATCAACCGGAGTAACCTCAACAACTGACGGCTGCAGTTTGCTGGAGATGCCTATAGCTAGTTCACGTTGACCATTGCTCATGCCGGACCAGTAGTAGGTGTAACCCCCACTGCTAGTCTCACCACTGCCAGGCCTCCTCGTCTCAGAGAGTCCCACTATATCCACCCTCAGCCTACTGAGCTCGCCCGATGGGAGAGGTAGTCGACGATCGTCCAAGAGGCTCAGAACGTTCCACGAGCCAACACGAAGAACCCTCCGGAGGTTTATACCAGGAGTGATTCGACGGGCAGGCGCCGCTTCTGCACCGCCCGGCCACCCCCATTAGAAAGAGTTGGGCTAGGGGGCCCTACCACTCGATTTGGAGTGCGGGATTCCCGAGGGCTTTGCCCCGCACTCGTCATAGGCAGGCCCCTCCCCTGCGTCATAATTGGAGGGGTCTGCATGGTCAGACCCCCCGGCAAAACCGGGTCGGGGGCGCGGTTACCACGCCCCCGGCCTCTACCTCTTATAATGTTGGTGGCTTAGTTTGGTTTTTACAGGGAGGGGTCGCAAACCCCTCCCCAACCAATCTATGTCAGGGATTGGCCTTACTGCTAACCGTGGCCAGGGACGCAGAACCCCCTGTAGGGATTTACCCCAGGCTGCCCACTATTTAACCCATAGCTGGGACTATTTAACCCATAGCTGAGATATGATATATAGATGTCTTAGAAAAACCATACACCAAATTTTTCATGAAACAAACAATGCTGCGATTTTTTGTTAGTTTTTGTTTAAGAAAAATTAAAAATCTGTGAAAAAAATACTTATTATTATCCGATCACAATGAAACTTGCTCAGATTATGTAAAAACAATTCAAAACAACGATGGGTAAGATTTAATGGCGCTACGGGATACGGAGGAGAAATACTGATTTCCCTCGGAGGATCCGGTTCACTTCACAAGGATTCTAATCGCTTGTGAAATATTCCATCTTGAGTAAGAATACTGTCACCAGGTCGTCAACAAATGTTCTATCCTTCTTGTACGGAGGATACAAAATATTGAAAGCGCAAATCAGTATAAAGAAGTATTGAAGCCACGGACAGACATACATAAGACTTATCCAAAATTGCCGACGACATGTCTTCCTATAAATATGGACACTTGAGACAGCCTATTTGGTGTCCTGTGCCACATGAACTTATGCAGCTTGAAAATAACATAACATGACGTTCTCGTAGGAGCTCCTTGTATGTTTTTCTGTCATTATAAGAGCAGGAGTGTGCTGTTGTTGGCGATTACGTTTTGCCGTGACTGAGGAGGGTTTATTGTTTCACTAAAACTTTATTATGCTTCATATTGATATCATAGGAGGCCACACCAACATTTTATTTGCCTCCAATGAAGGAAATGGATCTACTCCTAATACAAGCAAGTACTAATAGCTCCACGCCTTATAGTACAGCGGGTAAGCTAACCTATTGTGCATTTTTTGATAAAAGCACCAATTTTGGCTCAGAGGTAGACCAATATATTATGAACAAATTTGGATGTGGAGTCATCGCCCAACTGCCCCCTGGCGGCCGTGGCGGCCATTTTCCAAAATGGCCGTCAGCAGACACCCAAAAGACACACAGAAGTTAGATAAAGTTTGCTGCTGAAGGTTTTAGTGAATGTTTATTGAATGTTTTGAATCAAGACATGCTATATAGCTCTTAGTCACATTTTGGGAGATGCTGCTGATATTAATTAACATATTTAGGCTAATTGCAGATGAAATGGCGACAAGGAAACCCATGATCAGGCATCAAATGCTGACATTCCTTGTGAATAGGCTAGATTCATTTAAGTTGTGGAAATGTTATCTGACCTTCTTCCTCTGTCTGTCAATAGCTATTCATGGACACTGCCCACGCCAACTAAGATGCCAATTAACAAAATTATTAACACAACTATGCTAATTACATCGATAATACAACAACAATAACAGAACCAGATAGTGATAATTATGGTGGCTTGCTCTCATCAGATCAATCCTGGGCAAGTCAAATGTTATACTTCTGTGGTCAATGGACAGTACTACATTTAATTATCATGTTAATTAACACATAATCTGCTAAATGCAATATGCAGATAAGTTCATTGTTTTACAGTACCTGTGTACTGTCTGGAACAGTTCAGAATCTTCATCTTAAGTTTGCGAGTTCAGTTCTGAGAGCACTCCCCGTCGCAAGCACACAGTGGTGTGCATTCCAGACTGGCCTTCTTGCACTTGCACTTCTTGATGCAGCCCTTCTGGCATTTGCAGGAGACAAGCTGTTTTAGCCAGAGATGCTCTCTTTCAGCATGTTGCTTGAGGCCGCTGTTGCTGCTCAGGAATGTCACGCTGGTAGCCGGCACGGGGGTGTTCTTGATGCTGCCGACGGCTGGGACATCTGTATAGTAGTGCGGCAAACGGTCAACTGTTTTGAGGCCTCTTTCGTTCGGCCCTCCGAGGATGATGATGCTGCGGTCAATGCCGGCCCCAGGGACCGCAGGGTGTTGCATGAGGGAAATAGCAGTCCCATGGAATGACTGATTTGCTGTGGTGGAACTTAGGTTGTGGTCGATATTGTCTACCGCGGCAGTCGTGAAGACTCTGCCTCTCATCTTGGGAGGGCAGACTACTTGCTCCTGGTGGTAGAGGCGGCAGGCACTGTTCCCCAGCTGTGTGGAAAGGGACAGGACCCGATCATAGGAGATAGAAATCCCCATGTGTGCCAGCCTGTCGACAAGCTCCCTCTTGCGCGTGTGTGCATGTAGCATTAGGCCGATGTAGGTTGGAACTGGCATCTCTTGCGTGGTGGCGTGCCTGACTGGGCGAGGCGTACTGCCTGTGGCGGCCCGTCGGTGCATAACGCTGTTGAACTTGAGGAGCTGGGCGATGCTCAGTGCCGCTGGTGTTGTGCTTTCACTCTGGTGCTTGATGCTGGGACCTTCCAAGATCATAGTGACCAAGGCAAGCAGCATGGGTGGCACGGAGTCCTGTTGGCATCCTGCAGGAAACCTGTTGAACACCTTGGCATCTCCGATGATGTGGCGTCTCACAATTTGGGCAGCACACGCCAGGTGGACAGCATCAAGGTTTCTGTCCAGTTCACAAGCCTTTGCCAGGGCATCGCCGAGGTCTTCATTGAATGCAAGCAGGACATCACGCCCCTGGTGCTGTGCACACATGTTAGGAAAGGGAGCAAGCAGTCTCTGCTTAAGACGGGGTCGTGTGCACCCTGCCCTCATGCTTGACTCCCAGCTGTTCCATCCTTGACGTGTATAACTGCGCCAGGTCAGCAAGTTTGAAGACCGGAGACGTCTCGTCATCCATGTGAGCTTCTTCAATAAACACCACCAGCTCTGCGAAAGCAAGTCCTGCTATTGCGTGTTCATCGTCTGTACCTTTGCCTGCCGTTTCCTTAATCTTCCGTGCGCGATTGTACAGGTTCAGGAGACAATTTCGGTGGTACTTGGCGTCCTGTGCAACCATGTCCCCAGCGTTCAGTTGCATCAGGAGGTCCATGTCGTCCAGAATCAGTGCGCACGACCTGACACGCGAGTCCAGTTGGAATGTCGCAGCTTCATGAAGACCAGCACTACCAGGAGCTTCTCCGCAGAAGAAGCATTTCACTTCTTGGTGTTTCGTCTCAGTACTTGATGGTCGTGACAGATATCGAGTTCACTTGCGGGTTACAACTTCCTCTTCTTCGTTGGCGCCTATTTTCAGGTGCCTCTTCTCAGCTCTGTGTAACTTGGTCTTGTTATACCTCAGCCTGCAGGTCTTGTGGTATCGTGCATTGTTGGCGCTCAATGCTGCTTCAACGCCACTGCCGTCATGTAATCGGCTCAACAGAAAAGAGTTGGGGAGCAATCCAAGCTCATTGAATCTTCTCAGATGTCCAGCGAGAATGCTGTGGCTGCTCCCCTTGTCTTGGCGTGTATTCTAGGATGGACTTGTCAGCGACTCTGGCGTCGTTTCTTGGCATATGAAGCATAATGACCAGTCTGTCTCTGTTGCTGGCTGGGCGGAGGCAGACGGAGCTGCTTCTGCACCTCGAGGCTCAACGAGTTTGAAGCTCTTCGACATTGTTCTGGAAATGGAAAATGACAAAGTTGTATGAAAGAAGCATTCAGAATCCAAGTAAATTAGGACATGTTCAATTGAGAGATGTTTGTTATGGTTGTTATGCTAATCTATGAATAAATCAATAAATCGATAATAAGATAAGATTCTAAAAACACATGGGCGCCTTTCTTTGTTGTTAAGTGCTACCCTACATTAGCAACAACACGCAACATAAAGTTTGCACAATATTGCAGATTCAAAACAATAATTTTTTCCTGCACATTTACTCAGTACATCTCATTCCCCTAGGTATAAGTCTTTCTAGGCAGCCACATGGCGGCCATTTTGGAAAATGGCCGCCACGGCCGCCAGGGGGCTGTTGGGCGATGGCTCCACATCTAAATTTGTTCATAATATATTGGTCTACCTCTGTGCCAAAATTGGTGCTTTTATCAAAAAATGCACAATAGGTTTGAATATCCTAGGTAAACCGCCCCACTATTAGAAAGTTAATGCAGTTTAATACAATATATTTCTCCTCCTATCAATATTACTAGCAGAAGCTATCGGTAATAAGCATAATGCTCTGAAAGACAATCAGAATGGCTTTGTACACGTAAATCGTGTTTATGATCTCTCTCTCTCTCTCTCTCTCTCTCTCTCTCTCTCTCTCTCTCTCTCTCTCTCTCTCTCTCTCTCTCTCTCTCTCTGAGTTTGGTTGAAATTGGGACAGGAAAGGCAGAGCCTTAGCTGTACTGACAGACGGACGGACGGACAGACGGACATTCGGTGAATTATTGTAAGATTTCATATACTTCTTCTGCCTTCCCTCCAACTTGCCCTCCAGCACTCCCAACAACAGCCTCCTTTCCTCCACCACCTCTAGCCTTCCACGAGGGAGCTACTGGTCGCCCGAGATTTTTAAAAACCTTCAATTAATGAAGAAATTGGATAAACCTGGCCAAATAGAGCTTATAACCATCCCAGTGATGACCTTCACCTTTGGTTGAAATCGTATAGCAAATGGCGAAGCCTTAGCTGTACAGACAAACGGACAGACAGACAGATAGACAGACGGACATTCGGTGGATTATAGTAAGATAATTACTATTGAGTAACATGAGAGATTGCGGTAGATTAGGAAAACGAAAAGTCAAAGTGTCATCTATTTTGTTAAGGTTGGATAAAGGTGGGATCACACGACAGCTTTTTTTGAGAATATTTACCCGGCAATATTCAGCCAAGGCGATTTCTTGCTGATATGTGGTCACATGAACTTTCAAAGAGCTAGCTGACTTGTAACGCCAATTTTGGCTTCTCATTTTAATCGGCGCGGGAGCCATGCTGTATCTGAAGAAGCGTCTTTGGAAAAATAGGGTTAAATAGGGAGAAACTGGTTCACAAATAGGGTGGTGAATTATTGGAATGGACTCATGTTATGGAGGCGTCAGTCAGCAGCGGTAAGATGGTCCAGTCCAGTATCCCCTAAAATGGTAGACAGCCAACAAAGAAAATAGGGAAGACCATCACTGACTCAAGAAATCCTCCTAAGCGTTATAGATCCTTCAAAATGTTACAAAAAATGTACAAGACTTAACAATTAGTCTTGTAATCGGTTCTTGCCACTATGTAGCTGTTTATTTCAGCTTCTGTATATTGAATTAGAGCGTGCATTAAAAATGATCGTCAAATAATATGCGTTGGTGGTGGTTTCACGGTTTGAATTTAGCCAAAACTCGGGAAGTTTCAGCCAACAACACGAGCATGTTCGTCTTGACTCAAAGTTGGCAATTTTAGCCGATTTGGAGCCGGATTGGTCTTGCTTGCTGAATATTGCCGGAAAAAGTGCTCGTGTGACCGTGGCTTAACAATGTAACATATAATACAATATAATATCCCTTCAGATAATGACTTCCACAATCAGAAAAATAATCAAATATAATGTTCATTGCATCACTGTATTTCTAGGTGGGACTGCTCAAGAAATGGACTGCAGACGTCTTAAGAAAAATAAAGTTCAATAATCGTCGAAGGGACACGAGACTGGCGGAGGAAAGCAATGCCCCGGCGGAGGACGGCAATGTTGGCGGAGATCAGACATTCGTGGCCCTGACTCTGGTCCACATGCAAGGGCCTCTCTTACTCTACCTCGCAGGCGTCTTCCTCACCCTCGCCATCTTCATCGCGGAAAACGTGATCACACTAGGTGATCCGGCAATCCAGAATTCGATAAGAACCAGTTTCTTCAAACTTGGCAGAAAAGCAGTGCTGATGGAGCCGCAGTGTACATTATGAATGGAAATTACGAACATGTACAAGTTAATAAGTACAAGAATTCATCTCAATATTTTCCAAGAGACATAGGACCTAGGTCACATACACGATTGTACTGCGGCTATCTATGCCAATATTTTATCTCTTATTTTGTTAACGATAATTTGGACATTAATAAGAATATAAGAAAATAAGGAAGCTAAGAGATGCCGAGGGACCTACACGTGGTAGTTCATGTTACTTAATACTACCTACATACACCTTTCATCTCCATCCATGAAATTGTCTAGCTTCCTATTAAAACTCCTTATTGACTATTTAAAACTCCTTATTGAATTTAAAACTCTCTATTGACTAGCACTCCCTATTGACTAAAAACTCCCTATTGACTTTAAAACTACCTATAGACTAAACACACCCTATTGACTAAAAACTCCCTATTGACTAAACACTCACTATTGACTAAAAACTCCCTATTGACTAAAAACTCACTATTGACTAAAAACTCCCTATTAACTAAACACTCCCTGTTAACTAAAAACTCATAAAATGACAAAAACTAATAATGACTATAACTCACTATTGACTCAGAACTCTCCATTGACTAAAAAACTCCCTATTGACTAAAAACACCCTATTGACTATAAATTCCCTATTGACTAAAAACTCCCTATTGACCTAAAATTCCATATTGACTAAAAACACCCTATTGATAAAAAAAACTCCGTTGACTAAAAACACCCTATTGACTAAAACTCCCTATTGACTAAAAACTCCCTATTAACTATAAACACCCTATTGACTAAAAACTCACTATTGACTAACAACTCCCTATTGACTAAAAACTCACTATTGAGTAAAAACTCCATATTAACTAAAAAATCTCTATTGACTAAAAACTCCTTATTGACTAAAAACTCCCTATTGACAAAAAAACTCCCAAATGACTAATAACTCTCTATTGACTAAAAACACCCTATTGACTAGAAATACCCTATTGACCTATAACTCCAAATTGACTAAAAAGTAAAAACTCCCTATTGACAAAAAACTCCCTATTGACTAAAAACTCCCTACTGACTAAAAACTTACTATTAACTAAAAACTCCCAATTCACTAATAACTCCCAATTGACTAAAAACTCCCTATTCACTAAAAAATCCCTATTGACTATAAACTCCCTATTCACTAAAAACTCCCTATTCACTAAAAATCCCTATTAACTAAATCCTCCCTATTCACTAAAAACTTCCTATTCACTAAAAACTCCCTATTGACTAAAAACTCCCTATTCACTAAAAAATCCCTATTGACTAAAAACTCCCTATTCACTAAAAACTCCCTATTCACTAAAAACTCCCTATTAACTAAAAACTCCATACTGACAAAAAACTCCCTATTGACTAAAAACTCCCTATTGATTAAAAACTCCCTATTGACTAAAAATTCCCTATTGATTAAAAACTCCCTATTGATTAAGAACTCCCTATTGACTAAAAACTCATATTAACTAAAAACTTCCTATTGACTAAACTCACTATTAACTTAAAACTCTATGCTCTAAAACTATTGACTATAATCTATGTTTTTATTATGGTCAAAATGCACTAAGGAAGCCGCGCCTCCTGCCTCCCCTTCTATTCTACGGGGCACCTGATTGGTGCATTCCTCGTATCATAACTACCAATCAAAATATCTCCACTATTGACTAAAAACAGCACGTGACCACTGGACAGAGCAATCTTCATTACAATCAATCAATCAATCATTGGGGGCATACGCCGGGGGGCGCGTCGCCTCGCCCACCCTACGACGCCACTCCCGGGGTTCACCACGCGCGAGTCCCCATGCAGGCTCCTTTCCCATACCAAGCAGCTCTCGACAAGAAACATCAACTTGCCCCAGCCTAGAGCCTTGTGGGCGCCCTCTTGGCCTCCTCAACGCCGGATTGTCTCTTACAGATACAACCCGATGGGAAGGATCGGTTTCAGGGTAGCGTGTTCCATGCCCATATAGCCGAAGTTAGCGCTGACGGACTATGCAGTTAATAGGCCTCGATTCAGTCTCACGGTGCAATCGCTGATTTGACACGTAATCATCCCAGCGATACCCTATGATTCTGCGAAGACACTTATTACCAAAGGCATTGATTCGTCTCTTCAAGTCACTATTTAGTGTCCATTTCTCACAACCATAGAGTAAGACAGGGATCACAAGCGACTTGAAGATCCGGATCTTTGTCCTCCTGCACAGGTACCGACAACGCCAAATACTCCCGCTGAGCGAGTCCATAACACCGTGGGCTATGCCAATCCGCCGTAAGACTTCTTGACGTGACCCGCCGTCATTATGGACTGCGCTACCAAGGTATGTAAAACTTTCCAAGAGCTCAATGTCATCGCCGCACGCATGAACAGATAGTACTGCTTCATCTAGTAAGTCTCCAAACACCTGGACCTTGGTCTTAAGCCAGGAGACCTCAAGTCCCAAAGGCTTTGCCTCCTCGTGCAGCGCCTCGAGAGCTATCAGCAGGACCTCCAGCGACTCAGCAAAGATTACTGCATCATCGGCAAAAACAAGATCAGTGATCTTGGTGTTGCCGACGGATGCTCCACAATCACTTTGATCTACAACCTTGTCCAATACCCAGTCCATACAAGTGTTGAAAAGTGATGGGGCAAGGACGCACCCTTGCCTCACTCCTGTATTAACAGGAAAGAAGCTGGATACACCTGCCCCACACTTCACAGCACTCTCAGTCCCAGAATACAAACCAGTTATCAAACCAATAGTCCTTGCAGTAAACCCGCAAAGTCGCAGAAGATCCCAGAGTGACTCACGATGCACTGAGTCAAACGCCTTCTTGAGATCAACATAGGCTGCAAGCATCTCCTGTCGAAACTCACGTCGGCGTTCCACCAGGACACGAAGCGCTAGGATACGGTCCGTTGTTGACTTAACTTACCAGGCGTGAACCCAGACTGCTGAGGTCTCTGATGCTACAGTAGATGACTGCGGATCCGTGTCAGCAATAGATGGGCAAGCACCTTGCCTGGCACGCTGAGCAGTGTAATACAGCGGTAATTGTTGCAGTCCTGACGGTCCCCTTTCCCTTTCCAGATAGGGACGACCAGCCCCCTTTTCCAGTCAGGAGGAATGGTACCTGATTGCCACACGGCAGTCAGGACAGCATGCAACCCGCGGACCATGGCCTCACCCCCAGCTTTGAGGAGTTCCGCACTGATATTACAAATACCAGATGCCTATCCACCCCTCAACTTTGCTCATCTTCACTACAGAGGGTGACAAATTCAAAAATCTCTCTGTAATGAAGATTGCTCTGTCCAGTGGTCACGCGCTGTTAAGTAATGAAGATATTGTGATTGGTAGTAATGATACGAGGAATGCACCAATCAGCTGCCCCGTAGAATAGAAGGGGAGGCAGGGGGCGTGGTTTCCTTAGTGCATTTTGACCATAATAAAAAAAATAGACTATAAGGGATTAAGATTGGGTAAGCCTTAATAAGGTATCATGAACATTGCGTCCTCTAATTGTCTAGCCCCCTATTAGAGCTCCCAATTGACTATTGACCTATTGATTTGACACTCCCTATTGGCTCTATCCACCTTTCATCCCCATCAATGAAATTTTCTGGACCTTTTTTAAATCTCCCTATTGACTTACTGACTATTGACCTATTGACCTTGACCCTCCCTATTGACATGACCCTCACTTATTGAGTAGGTTGCAGATGCCACACAGGTCTCTTGAAAGAGCAGCATGTGGCTCCGGAGCCACAGGTTGCCTACCCCTGCACTAGGTCATCGCGGCTAGTTTCAGTGGGCCAAAAATCCTCACCTCGTTTTACATATACTTAGTTATGTTTGTTAATAATTCATACCCGAGGATCCGACTAACAGACAGTCCTAGGAAACGATAATGTTTATTGATATTTTGTGTATCACCTCCGGACAACGCAATTTCTATCCTATGACACTGTAATAAAATAAGCTCAATAAAACGTGGATGGTATTTCAAATATAGTTCCTTATGTTTTTGAGCAGATGATTATTGATTCCCTATACTTTGAAGGACAGAACCTATTCTGATAACTACAATTCATCTATTGAATTAGATGTTCTAAACTGACAGGTGTGTCCAGAGATGATTCTTTTTTACATCAAAAGGGGACTGACAAAGGGCAAAAGCAGATCCAACAAAAAACCCGCTGGAATGTCAGTCCCCATAAAGCATATAGTATGAGATAATAAAGAGTGAGGGCCTAGATACTTTGGGAGGTGTCTTGATACTCCTCTCTTGTAAGAAAAAATGTATTCAAATAGAAAGATAGTTCCAGAGTTTACCAGAGAAAACGATGAAATGGTTAAGATACTGGTTAAATCTTGCATTAGTAAGATGGATAGAATAGCGATAAAAGTGAGTAGAAAGTCTTGTGTAGCGAGGCCGCAGGAGGGGGAGATGCATGCAGTTTGCAAGTTCAGGAGAGCAGTAAGTATTAAAATAACGGTAAAAGATAGCAAGAGAAGCAACATTACGGCGGTTATTGAGAGATTGAAGACAATTGGTTAGAGAAGATGAGTTGACAAGGTCAGATGCTCTGCAGCTGACGACTGTGTTGAACGCTTTCTTTCCATCTCGTGTGTTTTCTATAGTGATACCTGTGATCATTAGGGGCAACACAACGTATACAAGATTATGAACACAGACTACAGCCATGAAAAAATATAACATGGGAACACTTTACCAGCAAACGTGAACTGAATGTGAATAAGAGCTCTTAAAGTAATCGTCCAGACCCATTTTTTCTTTGCATAATTATGTTGAATGATCATTCAAAATACCTAATCCACAAAAAACTATTCATTTTCACGCCTTATTTCCCTAAAAACATGACTTTTGTAAAAAGCGCGGGAAAAACAACAGCCACATTCCAGCCGTGGCGCGAAACTTGCTGGCGACGTCACAAGAGGTAAGCCTCCCAGCCCCGCCCGACACAGACACACGGAGACTCAGAGAAAAATACAGTACCCTTAGAATCCCGGGTGCTTCTGGTATATTTTTTGTGCGACACGGCACATACTTGCATCCTGCATGGGCCCAGCAAGAAAGCTTAGCCCTTCCCAAGAGCTTAGCACCCATTCACAACCCACACGGCGACAATATATGTGTGCAGACCTTTGGAGCGACGGAGAGCGGCTGGTAGTAGCCAGCTGGGTACTGCAACCCTCTCATCTCGGTGGCCTGCTACTACCCTCCGCTCCCCGCCGCTTCCTGCCGCTGCACACATCTGCACACATATATCGTCGCCCCACAGTTTGCAAATGGGTACTAAGCTCTGGGGAAAGGCACACCCCCACGCTGCACCCACCAGGATGCAGTACTGCCACTCGAAAAATAAAAAAATCAAACCCCAAAAAATCTTCAAGTACTATATATACTCCTGTGTTTACATCCTTCTGATCTGGCGCGGGAAAACGCTGCCTTTTCTACGCACTGACCTCCCTGCGCATCGTCTGCAAACCTTGAGGAGTGTTTTGAGAACTCGGGGTTTCAGTTTTTGATTACGGATTTTTTAAAAAAGGGCTGCGATCAAACGTGACGACGCATTTTTGATATACTGTTAATGGCTATGATTTGTTTTGCTTAAATCGGAATGAAAAAGGGTCTGGACGATTCTTTAACTAGTCCAACGGGGCCTAAAGTTCGCTACGGTTCGCACTTGTGTGCGTGAAGTGTTGAAAACCCGTAATTCCCGGTGGCGGGCCAATACAATTGTCATTTAATATAGCATTCTTTGTTAGTGTCCACACTTTCCCTGGCCTTTTCGCATCAGTGCTGACTTTACCAGAGAGAGCCAAAAGAAAATTAAAACCTCTGATACAAAGAAGATCCTTGTAATAATAAGATAATCTTTCGTGTTAGAAAATCATGTAACTTATTTATAACCCCTTTGATAGAAAGAAAAAACGGCAGGCTGCATAGATCCCCCCTCAATGCAGCTCACGGTTTTACTGTTCGCAACGAGTTCAGAAATGCCCCGCGCTAGACTTGCCTCGAGCAACACCTCAGCTGCAATCGGAAACACGACAATCGATTTGCAGAACGAGTTGCGCAACGGTTTCCCTTTTTTTTTACATAACAAAGGACTGGCCGAGGCAAGGGCCGGGGAGTACTTTTCACTGTCGTAAAATTTTCGCCTTTTTCCAATGAAAGACAGACCCCAGTTTAATTACCTCTCTTACGATTCTGAAAACTTAAAAAATAAGAAGCTACAGAGGTCGTGAGACTCACGTGGTATTCCTTAAAGCAAGAAAAGTTATACACTACTTAGGGTCTTTATTTCAAGAAGTGATGTTTTATTGTCCAGAGATGATTCAAAACCCTTGCACTTTATAAACATATTTTGGCGTGCGGGGGTAAAACGAATCTGTTATTCCCCTTACGTACTCTTTTACGTACCTTCAGTAATTCTAAAGTTCACTAAATTTTCTATAATGTAAAAACATTATACTGAAATTCACGTCCATAATTCACGTATATTTTAACACGTCGCTTCCGGGCGTAGGGGCTAGTGCGCCTAGTACGAATTTGGGGGCCCTGGTTGTCCGGGCCGGGGCAGTCCGGCCACCCAAAACAGCTGTTCATCCTCCCTTTCGGGGTTATCGTAATGGGTACCGGGGGGGAAACCGGGGGAAGGAACTGTGGAAACTCGGGAGTCCCAGCCCTGTGTCCCGGAGTAGCGGGTTATCTAAAAGGCTAATGTGAGGGATAGAAACGAGGCCAGGGGCCCAAAAGGGCGAGGCCCCCCATCTTTACCTTTATACTAGAATGGTAATAAAATCTCACCATGTCTCTAAATGTGACAGTGTCGGGAAGAATCTTTTTCTTCCCGGATTTCCCTTTCGGGTTGACAAAAGTTCTTTTTTCATACGGGGAACTACTCATTTGTTTTAGTTCGAACAGTTCTGTGAACTGATATGCAGGGAGGGAACTACAATTCGATGCACGTAATGAGGCTTTTTTTTCACTTTTATGTATCAAAATAGTATGACATCCCAAAAAGCAGGGGTTTTTGGGCAAAGTACTTTTCAGATTGCCAGCATAATTTGTTTGACATTCACTGAAATTGATTTGCTCAATGACTTCATTGACTTAAGAAAGTTTGTATTTCTGTACTTTTTTCAAATAAATTGGTACAAAAAGTGTACACAAGCTGTAAAACGAAATTACGTGATATATAATATAAAAAAAAAACAGTTTCGGAGAACATCAAAAATAACAAACATGGCTGTAGTAATTATATAAGAAAAAAGATATCTTATTACATTGAGGGCCTCTGTACTGTTTCAATAGTCTCTGTAATCACCGCTTCAATAAATTTCAACCATCACCAAAACTTTTCGGCATGGTAAAAGAAATATTTTTCTACCATCATTTCATGAATATGAAAGTTTCCATAAGGCAGACTGATGGGGAGCGTTTTTACAAGCCAATCTTGAGGGGGCCGGTGCACGCATGAGCGTTGCAATAAGCCCCAGGCCTCGGGGTGTGAAGTACTCTAGCGGCGCAGCCTTGGCCATCACTCGCCCCCGTAAAAGCCACGGGGTAGCCACCACAGGTTTGTGTCTGCTTCTTTTTGCTCTCAGGGGCACCCCGAGTCCCTGCCTCGCCAAGTAGGGAGGTTATAAGTTTTGTGTTGTTGTGTGTGTGTGGTGTGTGTGTGTTTGGTGTGTGTGTGTTGGTGTGTGTTGGGGTGTTGTGTTGTGGTGTGTTGTGTTTGTGTGTTTGTGTGTTTGTGTGTGTGTGTGTGTGTGTGTGTGTTGGGGTGTGTGTGGTGTTGTGTGTGTGTGTGTGTTGTGTGTGTAGTAGCAATTAATAATTTTAAGTTGATTCATGTATCCTCAGATACTTCAACCACAAGCATGAGGAATACTGCTGTGGCTTTGGGGCAGCTGTTGGCTATCTACCTTCTTGGTGAAGGACTTGCTCTCACTCTGAGTAAGTACTTTGACATTATGTTTCTGGACATACATGTGCATATAATTCTATGATATTATATATATATATATATATATATAATATATATATATATATATATATATATATATATATATATATATATATATATATATATATATAAAATTATAATCCGCACATTTGTATGCATATTGCTATGTTTGTGTCTGCGTCGGCAGATGTTGGTGATAAGGATGTGGTTGAGATGGAGGAAGCGCTGCCCAAACGCTAGTGAAGTCCTCGTGTCCCAGTTTTTCCCTGATCCTCATCATAGACGCCCTGACACACGCCTTGCCGCGCAAGGTGCCTCTAACGCAGCCCAAAAAGTCTTTTTTTTACATTTTGATATTCTTGTGGATATGGACTACCTCGCCGAATGGCATAAATAAACATTGGGGATTCAAAATATTGTTATTGTCTTCCTTGTAGAGTACATCAGTGGTCTTGATGTGATGAACGTTGTGGGACATGAAGTAATCCATGACCTTACAGATACTTGCCAGAGGGCACCGTCTCTGTGATCATAGTAATAAAGTACATGAGGTCTTTTAAGTCAGAGCATCTCTTGTGTTGCGTCATCGTAATGCCCATCTGATTTTGTGTCAGGTTTTGGAGTCCCGCGGCGGCCTGGCTGGCGGGGCAGCCGTGTTCGAGGTGGCAGCCAACGCAGAGGGCGACGGCGTGCTTAAATCACACCTCCACCAGGCAGTGACTCAGGCCAGCCAGGTGAGTCACCACCAGTATTCCTCCCTTCTGATTATATAGCAATCAGTCACAATAAGAGCTAATGCTAAGATATATCTGATATCTGGAGTACGAGTGGCTAGCGTGTCCACAGCTGCGAGTATCGTCATGGTGCGTCCTGCAAGTTGTGATGAGCGACGACCCCGACTTTCTTGTTGCCTTCGCCGAGGCATCGGACAAACTTGTGGCGTGGGACACAAGACTGCTGGTGGTCACCAAACTGCCCCTGCCGAGGGTTCAGCATCTGCTGCAGGAGTCTTGGATCTTCTCCATGATGAATACCATGTTCATCACTAAAAAGATGTTTTCTTATGGAACAGGTAACTGATGTATATGGAATATTCCATCATTTATGTTGAGTGTATCTATCTAACATTTATGTTTATTATCTCCTTGTATTTTTATAGATCTACATTTATATGAATTCATCAACACACGCAATATCACTTCCATGCATGTCAACCCTGCATGTTACAGCGAAATCCCTTGATGAACCTTTCAAATCTCTTACGTTACCGCCATAAACACTTGGTGTGTTACATAATAGTCTCTCTCTACAGATGGCTGGTCCATGCCCACCTGCCCTACAGCCCACGTGGAGCTCAAGTGGTGCAGCTGGCAGCTTGGAGCCCGACGCGAAGCTTTGTC
The DNA here is from genome assembly GCA_016584305.1 of Chionoecetes opilio. Taxonomy (NCBI): domain Eukaryota; kingdom Metazoa; phylum Arthropoda; class Malacostraca; order Decapoda; family Majidae; genus Chionoecetes; species Chionoecetes opilio. The sequence goes on from JACEEZ010019419.1 coordinate 110,900, forward strand.
ACAGCCAAGCGTTACTCTCTCTTCCCGGAGAAATATATCAAGTAGGATCTCTGATCTAACATGTTGTACATATTTACATTGCTTTGTTAATCGACTGCAACACCATACTGTGGAAAACCAGTGATGGACACACACAAGCGTATATTTTTTTTTTTAAGTTGTAGCCTATAATGCTTGTAGTCATATAAAGAGTCTTGATGTTGGTCGATCTCGCCCGTTGGTGGCGCAGGCTGGATTTTTATAGTGACACCTGTGGTCTCAGGTGAAGATCCCATTTTCTGTGATGTTCGGTTCTTCAGTTTAGGGGCATGCAGCCCCTAGAGTCCACCGTCACACAAGCAATCGGCAGACAGGTATACGCTGCATGTGGGTTGCTTCGGCCACTCGACGATGAATTTTAAGGTTGCTCCTTTGTGAAACTTGAAGTCGGGACATTCTGATCCCCTACCAGGCTCTTGAAAGAGTTGCCCCCGGAAGGATTGCGAGACACAGGGTGGCGGCATGAGCCTCTAATCACAGGCATAACTATAAAAATCCTGCCTGCGCCACCACGGGCGAGGGCCAACAATCACAGCCCTCAGGTGAACATCCATGATCTAGCATCCGAGCCCTAGAGGTCACTGCCTACAGGCGCTATAGGCACATATGTTTTAAAATATATATATACAAAATTTATTATTAATTCTTGACTGTAAAATGCCACCTTTCCAATGACGCAATTTTTTTTGATATATTGCAGTGATTCCCAACCATTTTGTACAAGTGACCTATTCATCAAAACCACGAAACACACGCAATACCCCGCCATCACCTACTATAGTCTTTGATTTCTCTTCTGAATGCAATGGTAAGAATCTGATTCATTAATTTTGTCTATTCTACGAATTTTACTGTACCAGGTTTAGCCTGTACGATAATATGACAAAATCATGTACGATGTGAGAAAGTTCAAACAATATTGACTACGAAATCACGTCAGGTGCCAAATACATGTCAGACCGCAGTTCAAAAATTCCATGCATACCAATACATCTATAGAGGGCGAGGATTCCTAGAGGCAGCTCAGAGCTTCAAGCATCATATACAACGTGGTCACATCAATGGCCTCGTTCGCAGAGACAAGACCAAACGAAGAGTTAAATGTACAACTTACTCTTCAGGCACAACATTCTGACTCTTGAGATTTAAGCGTGCAATGATCCTCATGTTGTAACAATACCATGTCTATACGTGTAGTCTATTTTATTTGAGTTGCCTTACATGCATTACGGAGGCCACGCCTCCTTGTACCTGATTGCCTGAACACAACGTATCCGAGCTTGCGAATAAATAAACTAAAAACCAAACTACAGTACGGTAGTTCATTTAGATTATTCTTCAATCATTAAATGACCCGATCGTATGTATTTATTGCAGCACATTCACAAGCTCGGACACTTTGTATTCAGTCAATCGGGTACAAGGGGGCGTGGCCTCTTTAGTGCATTTTGGCAAACTTAAATAAAAGACAATAGCTGTCTTGTACTATTAGGCTTACAGAGGTGTGCATCATTGACTCATAAAGGCTGCTTCCCCCGACAGCTTCCACGGGATGGGCATCAATATTTCTTGGTATTCTCTGCCACCCTACTGGATAAAAATTACTGGTCCGGAGGATGACGGTTCCCACATTTCCAGTTTTGACGGGAGGGACTACCTGGTCATCACCTTTATGGCCAAAATCATGAATTTCACCTTGAAACCTCTTCCTTATGACATCAATTTCTATGTAAGTTTTGTTTCAATTATATTATATATATTAGGGTGGTCCAGGCAGAATAGGGGGTATAATTATTTTTCAGAATTTCTCTGCTCCCCGGGCCTTATTTGAGACCTTTACTTAAGAAAGTTTAATGGGTGAAATTTCAGCCGGATCGAAGAATATTTAGAGGTGGCTCAAGATGTCTGAAATTCCGACACTGACGGCGTCTGAGCCCCCCAGATTAGGAGAACTCGTCTGGGTATCTGCCGCTTTGTAGGCGGGGGTCTCGTGCTTGCCAGGCACTCATCGTCACCCAGTTGTCAGGACGGCTTTCGAGGAGGTGGGGAACCGCTTTCGGTGCTCCGCCACCACCCCCAGGAGGTACTGGAGCTGGTCCTCCTTGGAAGTGTGCTTTCCATGGTACTCTTTTATCAGGGCCACACCCCGCTCAGCGTGGTCGTTCACCGCCGCGATGTTGTTGATGCGCTGCTTGGCGGTGGCGTAGCCCTCGCAGTTGCTCCACGCACACGAATCCTCATCCACGAAGTCTATCTCAATTCCT
>JACEEZ010019419.1:120702-185702 GCA_016584305.1 Chionoecetes opilio
GCTTCATATTGATATCATAGGAGGCCACACCAACATTTTATTTGCCTCCAACGAAGGAAATGGATCTACTCCTATTACATGCAAGTACTAATAGCTTCACGCCTTAGAAAGTTAATGCAGTTTAATACAATATATTTCTCCTCCTATCAATATTACTAGCAGAAGCTATCCGTAATAAGCATAATGCTCTGAAAGACAATCCGAATGGCTTTGTACACGTAACACCGTGTTTATGATCTCTCTCTCTCTCTCTCTCTCTCTCTCTCTCTCTCTCTCTCTCTCTCTCTCTCTCTCTCTCTCTCTCTCTCTCTCTCTCTCTCTCGCTCGCTCGCTCTCTCTTCTCTCTCCTCTCTCTCTCTCTCTCTCTCTCTCTCTCTCTCTCTCTCTCTCTCTCTCTCTCTCTCTCTCTCTCTCTCTCTCTCTCTCTCTCTCTCTCTCTCTCTCTCTCTCCCTGAGTCTGGTTGAAATTGGGACAGAAAAGGCAGAGCCTTAGCTGTACTGACAGACGGACGGACGGACAGACGGACATTCGGTGAATTATAGTAAGATTTCATATACTTCCTCTGCCTTCCCTCCAACTTGCCCTCCAGAACTCCCAACAACAGCCTCCTTTCCTCCACCACCTCTAGCCTTCCACGAGGGAGCTACTGGCCGCCCGAGATTTTAAAAACCTTCAACTAATGAAGAAATTGGATAAACCTGGCCAAATAGAGCTTATAATCATTCCAGGGATGACCTTCACCTTTCCTAAAAGTTTGGTTGAAATCGTATAGCAAATGGCGAAGCCTTAGCTGTACAGACAAACGGACAGACAGACAGATAGACAGACGGACATTCGGTGGATTATAGTAAGATCATTACTATTGAGTAACATGAGAGATTACGGTAGATTAGGAAAATGAAATTAAAGTGTCATCTATTTTGTTAAGGTTGGATAAAGTTGGGGTCACACGACAGCTTTTTTTGAGAATATTTACCCGGCAATATTCAGCCAAGGCGATTTCTTGCTGATATCTGGTCACATGGACTTTCACAGAGCTAGCCGACTTGTAACACCAATTTTGGCTTCTCGCTTTAATCAGCGCGGGAGCCAAGCCTTATCTGAAGAAGCGTCTTTGGAAAAATAGGGATAAATAGGGAGAAACTGGTTCACAAATAGAGTGGCGAATGATTGGAATGGACTCATGTTATGGAGGCGTCAGTCAGCAGCGGTAAGATGGTCCAGTTCAGTATCCCCTAAAATGGTAGACAGCCAACAAAGAAAATAGGGAAGACCATCACTGACTCAAGAAATCCTCCTAAGCGTTATGTATCTTTCAAAATGTTACAAAAAATGTACAAGACTTCACAATTCGTCTTGTAATCGGTTCTTGCCACTATGTAGTTGTTTATTTCAGCTTCTGTATATTGAATTAGAGCGGGCATTAAAAATGAACGTCAAATAATATGCGTTGGTGGTGGTTTCACGGTTTGAATTTAACCAAAACTCGGGAAGTTTCAGCCAACAACACGAGCATGTTCGTCTTGACTCAAATTTGGCAATTTTAGCCGATTTGGAGCCGGATTGGTCTTGCTGGCTGAATATTACCGGAAAAAGTGCTCGTGTGACCGCGGCTTAACAATGTAACATATAATACAATATAATATCCCTTCAGATAATGACTTCCACAATCAGAAAAATAATCAAATATAATGTTCATTGCATCACTGTATTTCTAGGTGGGACTGCTCAAGAAATGGACTGCAGACGTCTTAAGAAAAATAAAGTTCAATAATCGTCGAAGGGACACGAGACTGGCGGAGGAAAGCAATGCCCCGGCGGAGGACGGCAATGTTGGCGGAGATCAGACATTCATGGCCCTGACTCTGGTCCACATGCAAGGTCCTCTCTTACTCTACCTCGCAGGCGTCTTCCTCACCCTCGCCATCTTCATCGCGGAAAACGTCATCACACTATAGGTCAGAGGTCGTTAATCCAGAATTCGAGAAGAGCCAGTTTCTTCAAACTTGGCAGAAAAGCAGTGCTGATGGAGCCGCAGTGTATATTATGAATGGAAATTACGAACAAGTACAAATTAATAAGTACAAGAATTCATCTCAATATTTTCCAAGAGACCAAGGACCTAGGTCACATACACTATTGTACTGCGGCTATCTATGCAAATATTTTATCTCTTATTTTGTTAACGACAATTTGGACATTATTAAGAATATAAGAAAATAAGGAAGCTACAAGAGGCCGGGAGACCTACACGGGGTAGTTCCTGTTTCTTAATACTACCTATATCCACCTTTCATCTCCATCCATGAAATTGTCTAGCCTCCTATTAAAACTCCCTATTGACTTTAAAACTCCCTATTGACTAAAAACTCCCTATGGACTAAAAACTCCCTATTGACTAAAAACTCCCTATTGACTAAAAACTCCCTATTGACTAAAAACTCCTATTGACTAAAAACTCCCTATTGACTAAAAACTCTATTGAATAAACAAATACCTTTGGACTAAAAACACCTTATTGACTAAAATATCCCTATTGACTATAAACTCCATATTGACTAAAAACACCCTATTGGCAAAAAACTCCCTATTCACTAAAAACCCCCTATTGACTAAAAACTCCCTATTAACTAAAAACTCACTATTAACTAAAAACTCCCTATTCACTAAAAACTCCCTATTCCCTAAAAACTCCCTATTGACTAAAAACTCCCTATTCACTAAAAACTCCCTATTGACTAAAAACTCCCTATTAACTAAGAACTCCCTATTCACTAAAAACTCCCTATTCACTAAAAACTCCCTATTGACTAAAAACTCTGTATTAAGTAAAAACTCCCTATTGATTAAAAACTCTCTATTGACTAAAAACTTCCTATTAACTAAAAACTTCCTATTGACTAAAAACTCCCTATTGATTAAAAATTCCCTATTGACTAAAAACTCCCTATTAACTATGGTCTATTTTTTTTATGATGGTCAAAATGCACTAAGGAAGCCACGCCCCCTGCCTCCCCTTCTATTCTACGGGGCAGCTGATTGGTGCATTCCTCGTATCATAACTACCAATCAAAATATCTCCACTACTTAACAGCGCGTGACCACTGGACAGAGCAATCTTCACTACAATCAATCAATCAATCATTGGGTGCATACGCCGGGGGGCGTGTCGCCTCGCCCACCCTACGACGCCACTCCCGGGGGTCACCACGCGCAAGTCCCCATTCAGGCTCCCTTCCCATACCAAGCAGCTCTCGACAAGAAACTTGCTCCAGCCACGAGCCTTGTGGGCGCCCTATTGGCCTCTTCCACGCCGGATTGTCTCTTACAGATACAACCCGATGGGAAGGATCGGTTTCAGGGTAGCGTGCCACATGCCCATATAGCCGAAGTTGGCGCTGACGGACTATGCAGGTAATAGGCCTCGATTCAGTCTCACGAAGCAATCGCTGATTTGACACGTAATCATCCCAGCGATACCCCATTATTCTGCGAAGACACGTATTACCAATGGCATTGATTCGTCTCTTCAAGTCACTATTTAGTGTCCATGTTAAAAACCATAAAGAAGGAAAGGGATCACGAGCGATTTGAAGATCCGGATCTTGGTCCTCCTGTACAGGTACCGACAACGCCAAATACTCCCGCTGTGCGAGTCCATAACACCGTGGGCTTACCAGGCGTGAACCCAGACTGCTGAGGTCTCTGATGCTTCAGTAGATGACTGCGGATCCGTGTCAGCAATAGATGGGCAAGCACCTTGCCTGGCACGCTGAGCAGTGTAATACCGCGGTAATTGTTGCAGTCCTGACGGTCCCCTTTCCCTTTCCAGATAGGGACGACCAGCCCCCTTTTCCAGTCAGGAGGAATGGTACCTGATTGCCACACGGCAGTCAGAACAGCATGCAACCCGCGGATCATGGCCTCATCCCCAGCTTTGAGGAGCTCCACACTGATATTACAAACACCAGCTGCCTTTCCACCCCTCAACTTTGCTCATCTTCACTACAGAGGGTGACAAATTCAAAAATCCCTCTCTAGTGAAGATTGGTCTGTCCAGTGGTCACGCGCTGTTATGTAGTGAAGATATTGTGATTGGTAGTGATGATACGAGGAATGCACCAATCAACTGCCCCGTAGAATAGAAGGAGAGGCAGGGGGCGTGGTTTCCTTAGTGCATTTTGACCATAATAAAAAAAATAGACTATGAGGGATTAAGGTTGGGTAAGCCTAAATAAGGTATCATGAACATTGCGTCCTCTAATTGTCTAGCCCCCTAACAGAGCTCCCTATTGACTATTGACCTATTGACTTGACACTCCCTATTGGCTCTATCCACCTTTCATCCCCATCAATGAAATTTTCTAGCCCCCTTTTAAATCTTCCTATTGACTTACTGACTATTGACCTATTGACCTTGACCCTCCCTATTGACTTGACCCTCACTTATTGAGTAGGTTGCAGATGCCACACAGGTCTCTTGAAAGAGCCGCATGTGGCTCCGGAGCCACAGGTTGCCGACCCCTGCACTAGGTCATCGGGGCTACAGTTTCAGTGGGCCATAAATCCTCACCTGGTTTTACATATACTTTGTTAAGCTTGTTAATAATTCATACCCGAGGATCCGACTAACAGACCGTCCTAGGAAACGATAGTGTTTATTGATATGTTGTCTATCGCCTCCGGACAACGCAATTTCTATCCTATGACACTGTAATAAAATAAGCTACAATAAAACGTGGATGATATTTCAAAAATGTTCCTTATGTTTTTGAACAGATGATTATTGATTCCCTGTACTTTAAAGATCATAACCTATTCTGATAACTACAATTCATCTATTGAATTAGATGTTCTAAACTGAGAGGTGTGTCCAGAGATGATTCTTTTTTACATCAAAAGGGGACTGACAAGGGACAAAAGCAGATCCAACAAAAAACCCTCTGGAATGTCAGTCCCCATAAAGCAGATAGTATGAGACAATAAAGAGTGAGGGCCTAGATACTTTGGGAGGTGTCTTGATACTCCTCTCTTGTAAGAAAAAATGTATTCAAATAGAAAGATAGTTCCAGAGTTTACCAGAGAAAACGATGAAATGGTTAAGATACTGGTTAAATCTTGCATTAGTAAGATGGATAGAATAGCGATAAAAGTGAGTAGAAAGTCTTGTGTAGCGAGGCCGCAGGAGGGGGAGATGCATGCAGTTTGCAAGTTCAGGAGAGCAGTAAGTATTAAAATAACGGTAAAAGATAGCAAGAGAAGCAACATTGCGGCGGTGATTGAGAGATTGAAGACAATTGGTTAGAGAAGATGAGTTGACAAGGTCAGATGCTCTGCAGCTGACGACTGTGTTGAACGCTTTCTTTCCATCTCGTGTGTTTTCTATAGTGACACCTGTGATCATTAGGGGCAACACAACTTATGCAAGATTTTGAACACAGACTAATGCCATGAAAAAATATAACATGGCAACACTGTTACCAGCAAACGTGAACTGAATGTGAATAAGAGCTCTTAAGCTACGTCCACACTGGGCCTCAAGTAGCGCTACGTGTTACGCAACTCGCGTAGCGTGAAGTGTTGCAAACCGTGAGTCCCAGTGTGGACGGGCCAATACAACTTGTCAATTTAATAATAGCATTCTTGTGTTAGTGTGTCCACACTATTCCCTGGCCTTTTGCGCATCAGTGGCTGACTTGTACCAGAGAGAGCCAGATAATGATAATATATAAACCTCTGATACTAAGAAAGATCCTTGTAATAATAATGATAATCTTTTATTAGTAAGAAAAATCATTGTAAACATTATTTATAAGCCTTTGATAGTAAGAAAGAAACGGCAGGCGGCAATAGATCCTCCCTCAATGACAGCTCGACGGCTACTGTTGCGCAACCAGTTGCAGAAATGCCCCGCGCTAGACTTGCCTCGAGCAACACACCCGAGCAACACTCGGATAACACGACAATCGAGTTGCAGCAACGAGTTGCGCAACAAGAGTCCCTTTTTTTATATAATAAAGGACTGGCCAGAGGCAAGGGCCAGGGGACGTACTGTCGCTGTCGCCACATTTTCGCCTCTTGCCAATGAAAGACGAGATCAAGTTATAATTACCTCTCATTACAGATTCATGAAAACTGAAGAAAATAAGGAAGCTACAAGAGGTCGTGAGACCTGCACGTGGTAGTTCCTGTAAAGCAAAGTAAAGTTATATAAGTACTTAGGGTCATTTATTTCAAGAGCGTGATGTTTTATTGTCACAGAGATGATTCTACGCCTAACACTTCTATAAACATATGTTGGCGTGCGGTGATAAAACGAATACTGTTATTGTCATTACAGTATCTCTATTTACGTACACTTCAGTAATTCATCAAGTTCACTCAAATTCGTATAATGAATAACATTATACTGTAATTCACGTCCATATATACTTAACACGTCGCTTCCGAGGCGTAGTGGCTAGTGCGCCTAGCTACGAATTATCGGGCCCTGGTTCAGATCCGGGCCAGGGCAGTCGGCGGCCAGCCCAAACAGCTGTTCATCCTCCCTTTCGGGGTTGATCGATAAATGGGTACCTGGGGAAACCTGGGGAAGGTAACTGTGGTAACTCGGATGTCACACTAGCCCTGTGTCCCGGAGTAGCGGGTTGTCTCAAAGGCTAATGTGACGGAGATGAGCAACGAGGCCACGCGCAGCATAGCGTAGGCCCCTATCTTTACCTATTATACTAGAATGGTAAGTAGAAATCATCACCATGTCATCTGAATGTGAAGAGTGTCGGGAAGAAATCTTTTGCTCTCCCGGAGTTTCCCTTGTCGGTTAGGCAAATATTTTCTTTTTTTCATACGGCGAACCATGTGACTGATATGCAGGTAGGTAACTATACAATATCGATGCACGTAATGAGGCTTTTTGTTCACTTATTCTGTATCAATATAGTATGACATCCAAGAAGCAGGATTTGGACAAGAGTACATTTTCAGCTTACCAGCATAAATATTGTTTGACATTCACTGAAATTGATTTGACTCAAATGACTTCATTGACTTGAAGAAAGTCGATCATTTCTGTAGTTTTCATGTCACTTGATACTAAAATGTTGTAACACAAGCTGTAATACGAAATTACGATTATATATAATATAAAAAAAACCAGTTTCGGAGACCATCAAAGATAAACAATCATGGCTGTAGTAATGTAGTATAAGAAAAATTATTTTTTTCATATTAGATGTGGACCTCTGTACTGTTCTCAATAGTCTCTGTAATCACCGGCTTCAATAAATTTCAAACCAGCACAAAAACTTTTCTAGTATGGTAAAAAAAAAAAGAATTCTACCATCATTTCATGTATATGAAAGTTTCTATAAGATATGACTGATGGGCAGCGTTGACAAGGCAATCTTGAGGCGGCCGAGTGCACGCATGAGCGTTGCAATAAGCCCCAAGGCCTCGGCTGTGAAGTACTCTAGCGGCGCAGCACTTGGCCACTCACTCGCTCCCAGTAACAGCCACGGGGTAGCCACCAGCCAGGTTTGTGTCTGGTGTCATTTTGCTCTCAGGACACGCCGAGTTCAGCTGCCTCGCCAAGTAGGAAAGGTTATAAGTGTGTGTGTGTGTGTGTGTGTGTGTGTGTGTGTGTGTGTGTGTGTGTGTGTGTGTGTGTGTGTGTGTGTGTGTGTGTGTGTGTGTGTGTGTGTGTGTGTGTGTGTGTGTGTGTGTGTGTGTGTGTGTGTATTCATCTATTTGTATTTTACAGGGCCAGAGCAATGCTCGTGTGGCCCCGTCTCCATATCAACATTTTTATCATTCATCCTTAGCGCTTTGTGTTGGCCGAAGCCACCACCCCGGAGAGCAGGTCACAAACCCCGGCTAGCACCCGGTACCCATTCACTGCTGGGTGGACAGGGGCTTGGGTTTTAAGGAAACAACCCATCTGTTTCCGCTCCGCCCGGGGGTCGAACCCGGGACTTCTCGGTTGTGAACCGAGCGTGCTTCCCTTGCACCACGGAGTACCCTCAGTGCGAGTGTGTGTGTGTGTGTGTGTGTGTGTGTGTGTGTGTGTGTGTGTGTGTGTGTGTGTGTGTGTGTGTGTGTGTGTGTGTGTGTAAAGTTGTATTTTACAGGGCCTGAGCAACGCTCGTATGGCCCCGTCTCCATATCAACATTTATTTTATCATTCATCCTTAGTGCTTTGTGTTGGCCGAAACCACCACCCCGGGAGGCGGGTCACAAACCCCCGGCTAACACCCGGTACCCATTTACTGCTGGGTGGACAGGGGCTCGGGTTTTAAGAAAACCGCCCGTCTGTCTTCGCTCCGCCCGGGGATCGAACCCGGGACTTCTCGGTTGTGAGCCGAGCGTGCTAACCCTTACCCTACGGAGTTCCCATTGGAGTGTGTGTGTGTAAGTGTGTGTGTGTGTGTGTGTGTGTGTGTGTGTGTGTGTGTGTGTGTGTGTGTGTGTGTGTGTGTGTGTGTGTGTGTATAGTTGCAGTGAATAATTTTAAGTTGATTCATGTATCCTTAGATACTTCAACCTCAAGCATGAGGAATACTGCTGTGGCTTTGAGGCAACTGTTGGCTATCTACCTTCTTGGTGAAGGACTTGCTCTCACTCTGAGTAAGTGCATTGACATTATGTTTATGGGCATACATGTGCATACAAATCTATGATATTATATATATATATATATATATATATATATATATATATATATATATATATATATATATATATATATATATATATATATATATATATAATATATATAATACCACACATTTGTATGCATGTATTGCTATGTTTGTGTCTGCGTCGGCAGATGTTGGTGATAAGGATGTGGTTGAGATGGAGGAAGCGCTGCACCAAACGCTAGTGAAGTCCTCGGCGTCCCAGTGTTCCCTGATCCTCATCATAGACGCCCTGACACACGCCTTGCCGCGCAAGGTGCCTCTAACGCAGCCCAAAAAGTCCTTTTTTTTATATTTTGATATTCTTGTGGACATGTTATATGACGTTGTGTGACATGAATTAATCTATGACCTTACAGATACTTGCCAGAGGGCACCGTCTCTGTGATCATAGTAATAAAGTATATGAAGTCTTTTAAGTCAGAGCATCTCTAGTGTTGCGTCATCGTAATGCCCATCTGATTTTGTGTCAGGTTTTGGAGTCCCGCGGCGGCCTGGCTGGCGGGTCAGCCGTGTTCGAGGTGGCAGCCAGCGCAGAGGGCGACGGCGTGCTTAAATCACACCTCCACCAAGCAGTGACTCAGGCCAGCCAGGTGAGTCACCACCAGTATTCCTCCCTTCTGATTATATAGCAATCAGTCACAATAAGAGCTAATGCTAAGATATATCTGATATCTGGAGTACGAGTGGCTAGCGTGTCCACAGCTGCGAGTATCGTCATGGTGCGTCCTGCAAGTTGTGATGAGCGACGACCCCGACTTTCTTGTTGCCTTCGCCGAGGCATCGGACAAACTTGTGACGTGGGACACAAGGCTGCTGGTGGTCACCAAACTGCCCCTGCCGAGGGTTCAGCATCTGCTGCAGGAGTCTTGGATCTTCTCCATGATGAATACCATGTTCATCACTAAAAAAGATGATTCTTATGGAAACAGGTAACTGATGTATATGGAATATTACATAATTTATGTTGAGTGTATCTATCTAACATTTATGTTTATTATCTCCTTGTATCTTTATAGATCTACATTTATATGAATTCATCAACACACGCAATATCACTTCCATGCATGTTAACCCTGCATGTTACAGCGAAATCCCTTGATGAACCTTTCAAATCTCTTACGTTACCACCTTAAACACTTGGTGTGTTACATAATAGTCTCTCTCTACAGATGGCTGGTCCATGCCCACCTGCCCTACAGCCCACGTGGAGCTCAAGTGGTGCAGCTGGCAGCTTGGAGCCCGACGCGAAGCTTTGTCACAACCAAGCGTTACTCTCTCTTCCCGGAGAAATATATCAAGTAGGATCTCCGATCTAACATGTTGTACATATTTACATTGCTTTGTTAATCGACTGCAACACCATACTGTATAGAACCAGTGATTGACACATACAAGTGTATATTTTCTTTTTTAAGTTGTAGCCTATAGCGTCTGTAGGCATATGGAGTCTTGATGTTGCTTGATCTCGCCCGTTGGTGGCGCAGGCTGGATTTTTATAGTGACACGTGTGGTCTCAGGTGAAGATCCCATTTTCTGTAGTGTTCGGTTCTTCAATTTAGACGCATGCAGCCCCTAGAGTCCACCGTCACACTCGCAATAGGCAGACAGGTATACGCGACATGTTGGTTGCTTCGGCCACTCGACGATGAATTTTACAGTTGCTCCTTGGTGAGACTTGAAGTCGGGACATTCTGTTCCCCTACCAGGCTCTTGAAAGAGTTGCCCCCGGAAGGATTGCGACACAGGGTGGAGGCATGAGCCTCTAATCACAGGCGTAACTATAAAAATCCTGCCTGCGCCGCCACGGGCGAAGGCCAACCATCACAGCCCTAAGGCTCTGTCACTGCCTACAAGCGCTATAGGCACAAATGTGTTTTTAAAAAAAAGGTACAAAAAATATTATTAATTTTTTACTGTAAAATGCCACCTTTCCAATGTTGCAATTTTTTTTATATATTGCAGTGATTCCCAACCAATTTGTGCAAGTGACCTATTTATCAAAACCACGAAACACGCAACACCCTGCCATCACCTACTATAGTCTTTGATTTCTCTTCTGAATGCAATGGGAAGAATCTGATTCATTCATTTTGTCTATTCTACGAATTTTACTGTACCAGGTTTAGCCTATACGATAATATGACAAAATCCTGTACGATGTGAGAAAGTTCAAGTAATATTGACTACGAAATCACGTCAGGTGCCAAATACATGTCAGACCGCAGTTCAAAAAGTCCATGCATACCAATACATCTATAGAGGGCGAGGAATTCCTAGAGGCAGCTCAGAGCTTCAAGCATCATATACAACGTGGTCACATCAATGGCCTCGTTCGCAGAGACAAGACCAAACGAAGAGTTAAATGTACAACTTACTCTTCAGGCACAACATTCTGACTCTTGAGATTTAAGCGTGCAATGATCCTCATGTTGTAACCATACCATGTCCATACATGTAGTCTATTTTATTTGAGTTGGCCAAAATGCACTACTAAGGCCACGCCTTCTTTTACCTGATTGCCTGAACACAACGTATCCGAGCTTGCGAATAAATAAACTACAGTGCTGTAGTTCATTTAGATTATTCTTCAATCATTAAATGACCCGATCGTATGTATTTATTGCAACACATTCACAAGCTCGGACAAAATGTATTCAGTCAATCGGGTACAAGGGGGCGTGGCCTCTTTAGTGCATTTTGGCAAACTTAAATAAAAGACCATAGCTGCCTTGTACTATAAGGCTTACACACTGATACACAGGTGTGCATCATTGACTCATAAGGGCTGCTTCCCCGACAGCTTCCACGGGATGGGCATCAATATTTCATGGTATTCTCTGCCACCCTACTGGATGAAGGTTACTGGTCCGGAGGATGACGGTTCCCACATTTCAAGTTTTGACGGGAGGGACTACCTGGTCATCACCTTTATGGCCAAAATCCTGAATTTCACCTTGAAACCTCTTCCTTATGACATCAATTTCTATGTAAGTTTGGTTTCAATTATATTATATTATATATATATAAAGAGAGAGAGAGAGAGAGAGAGAGAGAGAGAGAGAGAGAGAGAGAGAGAGAGAGAGAGAGAGAGAGAGAGAGAGAGAGAGAGAGAGAGAGAGAGAGAGAGAGAGAGAGAGAGAGAGAGAGAGAGAGAGAGAGATTCTTTATGCTTACTTATTCATTTAGTATTTACTCTACGACAGGAACTACAATACCTAAAGAATCGAACAGCACTCATCGAACCCATCATCCTGCCAATCATGCCACACATGCTTGAGGAATTCAGCTTCAGCCTTTTCCTTGAACCAATCCGCCTAGCCTTTAGCATGGCCAAGCCCACCATCAAGCCCAATTGGCAGAGCCTCTACTCCCCGCTGCAGCCGGACGTTTGGGGCGCCGTCGCGGCCACTGTTCTCATTGTCTTTACCGTCTTGTGGCTGGTACGTGGCTGTTTTGTATCATGCCTACCCTGCACCACCCCCCCCCTTCACTCTCTCTCCTCTCTCTCTCTCTCTCTCTCTCTCTCTCTCTCTCTCTCTCTCTCTCTCTCTCTCTCTCTCTCTCTCTCTCTCTCTCTCCTCCTCTCTCTCTCTTATCTATCTTCATATATCTCTATTCTCTATCTTCTCTATATTATATATATTATATATATATATATATATATATTTTATATATATAATATATATTATATAATATATATATATATTATATATATATATATATATATATAATTATATATATATATATATATACACTATATACATAATATATATAATATATATATATTATATATACTATATATATATATATATATATAGAATATATATATATAAGATATATATAATATATATAATAATATAACTAATACATATAATATAATAATATAATATATACACATATAACATATATATATAATATATATATATATAATATATATATAATATATATATATATAAAAATGAGTATATATATGATATTTAAAAGAGAAGAGAGAGAGAGAGAGAGAGAGAGAGAGAGAGAGAGAGAGAGAGATCCAAGATTAACACCATCGATCAAATCTATTATCATCAATTAAAAGACAATTGGTCTAGGAAATATCCTTCGTGTTGCGAAGTGGAGGATTTAAAGGAGCGATCGAGACAGAGCGAGAGCCACAGATCTGCATTGCTTGATAAGGGTGAGCTGACCTGAATCTTTATCGATCTTTGTTATGGATAAGATTGAAGACACTCGGCTGACGTCACACGCGTATACATTTAGATAGAAGTTCGTGAAAACAGTGGGGTAAAACTGTACATGGTGTTTGTGTGTTTCAGATGAGCCCCCTCGAGCGTGTCCAGGGGTCCAGGACGTGGGTGGCGGTGAGGCACGTGGTCGGGACATTACTTGACGAGGCAATCCCCGGCGAGCTGCCGCGAAGGAGCCCCACGCGCGTCGTGTTGACGGCCTGGCTGCTCTTTGCCTTCATTGTGGGAACGGTTTACCGCGGCAACCTCACCGCAAGTCTGACTGTGCCCAAGTATCCCGCCCGGGCGGAAACCTTCGCTGATCTTGTCGCCTTAGGAACCAGGTATGTACTGTCACACACACACACACACACACACACACACACACACACACACACACACACACACACACACACACACACCACCGGAGGGGAACTCCGTAGTGTAAGGGTTAGCACGCTCGATTCACAACCGAGAAGTCCCGGGTTCGATCCCCGGGCGGAGCGAAAACAGACGGGCAGTCTTCTTAAAACCCGAGCCCCTGTCCACCCAGCAGTGAATGGGTGACGGGTGTTAGCCGGGGGTTTGTGACCCCCCTCCCGGGGTGGTGGCTCCGGCCAACACTAAGCACTAAGGATGAATGATAAAATAAATGTTGATATGGACACGGGGCCATACGAGCGTTGCTCATGCCTGTAAAATATAACTAGATAAATACAACTAGATGGAATACACACCACACACACACACACACACACACACACACACACACACACACACACACACACACACACACACACACACACACACACACACACTGCATGCGTGGTCTAGTGGTTTAAGAGCGTGTCTGTCCATTATAATATCGCACGTTCGATCCCCTTTGCACCCGGGGGTTTTTCTCTGACAAATGTTAGGGATAACTGTCCCTCTTGAGCAAGGGGATAGGATGTGTGTGGTGTGTAAGTTCCCAGTAGTACCCAAAGATCAGTCAGTACGAGTTCCATGTTCTTTCCGAGAGGATAAAACGGGTGATCGCGAGTCCAGCTTGCGTGGTTAAGACCGTGAGTGAATTACACACGCACACACATAGTATACAGCCTTCAAATGCCAGATGTAAAACACTGCTACATAGAAATGAAGAATGCTATGTGGAATAAGATGTAGAAATAATACACCCAGAGAAGCCAGGTACAAGTAGTACAGAGTAGCCTTCTTAAAACAGTAAACAGATCAGGCAGCTTGACGTTGTATGAGTAATAATTATAATTATGCCGATGATGATCATAAAAATAATGATAACAATAATGATATTAATAAATATTATTCATAATATTCATAATAATAAAAATAATAACAAAAATAATAACCATTTTACACGTCACCCTTAATGTACGTGGACAAAGTATCATATAGAAGCAGAAATGTAGAATAAAATCCAGACTGAATTCAAAACATAAACTGTCGTAGGTTAATGGAATAGCTTAGATAAATCACTATTACACAGACCTGTCGCTGTTACCATTATTATTACAGGTTTTTTGTTTTTTTCTTTTTACATCACAAGGAACTGGCCAAGGGCACAGCAAAAATGGGTAACACAAAGCCCGCTTAGTTGCCAGTCCCTATAAATAAGACAGTAAGAGAATAAAATAAAAAGAGCGGGGTAGGCCAATTAAGTTCGGGAGGTGTCTTGGTACTCTTCTTTTGAAAAGATTTAAGTCATAGGAAAGTGGGAAAATAGAAACAGGAAGAGAATTCCAGAGTTTACCAGTGAAAGGGATGAAGGAGTAAAGATTCTGATTAACTCTTGCATTAGGAAGATGGACAGAATAGGGATGAGAATGAGTAGAAAGTCTTGTGCAGCGAGGCCGCGGGAGGGGGGGAGGCATGCAGTTAGCAAGTTCAGAAGAGCAGTGTGCATGAAAATAACGGTAGAAGAGAGCAAGAGAAGCAACATTGCCGCGGTGATTTAAGGATTGAAGACAGTCAGTCAGAGGAGAGGAGTTGATGAGACGAAAAGCTTTTGACTCAACCCTGTTTAGGAGAGCTGTATGAGTGGATACTCCCCAAACATGTGAGACATACTCCATACATGGGCGGATAAGGCCCCTGTAGAGAGCAAGCAATTGGGAGGGAGAAAAAAAAGGACGCAGACGCCACAGCACACCTAACTTCTTAGAAGCTGTTTTAGCAAGAGATGAGATGTGAGATTTCCAGTTCAGATTTTTAGTAAAAGATAGTCCTAGAATATTCATTGTAGAAGAAGGAGACAGTTTAGTGTCATTGAAGTAGAGGGGATAGTTATCTGGTAGGTTTTGTCGAGTAGATAGGTGAAGAAATTGAGTTTTTGAGGCATTGAACAAAGCAAGGTTTGCTTTGCCCCATTCAGAAATTATAGAAAGATCAGAAGTTAGGCGCTCGGTGGCATCTCTCCGTGAATGTTATGCTACATACATTATATATATATATATATATATAAATATATATATATAGAGAAGAGGAGAGGAGAGAGAGGAGAGAGAGAGAGAGAGAGAGAGAGAGAGAGAAGAGAGAGAGAGAGAGAGAGAGAGAGAGAGAGAGAGAGAGAGAGAGAGAGAGAGAGAGATAGTATATATATGAATAATATATATAATATATAATATATATATATATATATATATAATATATAATATATATAATATATATATATATATAAATATATATATATATATACAATATATTACACAAATGTTTACGAAAATATATATTCTTTTTTTGTGTGTGTAAATTCATGCTTTGTGCCAATAAATTGTACAAAAAGATGCACCATACTTGAAAGGTGATACATACTTGCCAGGATAGCAGTGCCAGCAGACATGCTGGTGTTCCGTGACAGCTTCCTGCAGTCGGGTTCTGAGACTCTGGAAGCCATCGGTGACAGGATGGACTTTGTTCCTTCAGTTGAGGAAGCTTTAGGGCAGGCACTCACTGAAAAGTAAGTACAGATCTGAAACATCTATCACCTACTTCAGTATTTCTTACGTATAAAAAGGAACTTTCTAAACACCATTATGATCTTCGCACACAGCTACTTAAGGAATTTCGAAAGAGAATTCATATTCATTGGGAAACATTGTTGTTGATTTTTTTTATTTGAAAAAAAATAAAAAATCAGATTTATTTTATTTAAATCAATTTTATTTTATTTAAATCGATTTTTATTTGATTAATTTGATGTTGTACATGAAATCTAACTACTACAGGATATTGTTTAGCATATTTATAAATAAAGTTGAGATATAATAAGTGAATTAAAAATGCATATAGCATGAAATACAGATCCTCCTCATGATCATGATGATGCTTAAATTCTTTGCTTAAATCCGACTTATCGTTCTGCTGTTTATCCATCTGACATTTACTCTAGTGCTTATCTACCTGTTAATGTTTCACAGTTGATAAGATTTTATGAATGCATCTTTGATATCTGTAATTAAAACAATGCATGTTTGTAGACATTGCTATCACTACACACTGATAAACATTCACCTCTTGGCGCGCTTCCTGAATGACATCAGAAAGGTGTGCTTGAGACTGATATACTCGTCATTTTAACAGGCCATTTCTTTCAATCGAATATCCTAAAGATCATTTTTCCGAACGGGTGAAGTGGTACGATCACACCCCTTTCAAATTAAAAAGTAATAGCATACAGACGATTGACATCCTTTTCCAAATCCTTACCACTTTTACGTAGTTTTTAAAGGTTATGCAGCTCAGATGCAACTTAAAATTATGATATATGAGCTAGATCAATGTAGTATGGAGAGCTAACGATAACCCCAAGTCGTATACTGATATAATTACTTGTTATCATACATAAAGGATAGGATCAACAAAAATATATGACGCCAAATTGTGCTTATTGATGTTTTAAAAGTACAAATTCTGAACATACTCCTCTCTTTGGCACAGCACAGCATACTTGTATGAACAATTATACTTGGAGCTGAAGATTTCTGAACACTTTACAAAGAGGGACGGTTCGACGCCACTCTACGTAACACAAAACAACATCATGCCGGGCTATCACGCTTTCCCTCTCACTCACAACTCACCGATAAAACCAGCCATCGACCGCTGTATTTTGCTATTCCATGAGGTATGTATATCAGGGGCCGTATTCTCATCTACTATCAACACTTAACTTTACTATAAACTCCTACCCTCAATATTAAGGAGAGTCTCCGGGGATGGGTCCCGGAAATCACTCAAATTCGGCATTTTTTCCCGAAAAAATTGTTCTGTTACCCCTCAAGTCTGACGTACTCTTGCTGTAACACACCTCAGAAAACGAGACGCTAATAAGGGAAGACTAGAGCAACTTAACAGTTTTGATTTTATTTTTTTTCTGAAATACAAAAAAAATATTTCTGAAAACATTATTTTTCTAACACCACCTACAGTTCTTGCACTATAGTCTTACCGCTTTTCTCACTCTATAGTCACATGTATACGCGTACAACTCTGTAAGGAAATATGCTTTGTAAAAAAATCTAATTTTCTGCGATTTTTTATATCAAATGAGGTGACTACCATGGTTTTTGGGTGCAAATTTTTTTACCTCTATTTAAATGATATAAGGATTTTGTTATAGATTATGATATATAGATGTCTTAAAGTAATCGTCCAGACCCAATTTTTTTTTGCCGAATTATGTTGAATGTGCATTCAAAACACCTAATCCACCAAAAATAATTGATTTCCAGGCCTTATTTCCGTAAAAACACGACTTTTGTAAAAAGCGCGCGAAAAAAAAAATCTTCCCTCCAACAGGGCTACGACTGTTATTGATGACGTCACAACAGGGACGCCCGCAGACACTCTGTCTGACACCTGTCGGCAAATGTTATGATGAGCGATTGTACTTCGGTGTCAGACAGTGAATCTGTCGCTGTGACAGATCTAGAGTACGATGCTCAATCTGACACCGAAAGAAATGACGCTGGTCGCGTATACTATGAGGAAAACTAACCTCAGATTGTCATGGGATCCTATATGTTTGAGCCCGAGTACGAGGTGGATGAACAGGTGTTAGCAGAGCCTGAGGTTCAGCAGGAAGACCTGGCACTTCTCCAAAACATGGATTGGTAAATAAGGTTAAACCATGTGTGTGTGGGAATCACAATGAAGGTACTTTCGAGAAAATCTTATGGTTAGTTTTGGAGCTACAGTCAAACGTCATTACTCGGAAACCACATACTAGCATTAACTACAGCATAGAGTTGAAAAATATGCGGGCGGGAAGGCAGAAAGTGTGACAGCCGCACCACCACAGGGTCTCTCACCACAGGGCACGCCCACTCCACAACTGGTTTACTTGGTTTACTTGGTCTTGTTAAGAGGCAAAGCCTCACAGTCGTGGTGGTCCACCGCTGCTGCCAGTCCTGGCGTCCCTGTTTAACAGGGCCACCTGGTCTGGTATGGTGTTGGACTGAGTCACTTTTTCACTGTCTTACGGGGGGGCGCCGTTTCTCAACACAACTGCTCGCCCCAACACACTATAAGCGTGTATCACCCTACACACGCCACTCCTTTCCGTGTGCATACTTTTCTCAAAAGGCACAGCTGTCTTGCTGCACCCATAAAGGATGCATGCATGTGGCATATAGCAAAAAAAAATCTATCAGGAACACCCAAATATCTTCAAGTACTATATTTATCTCTGTGTTTACGTGCCTCTCTGATCAGCGCGGGAAGATGAGCCTCCCTGATAGTACGTCATCGAGCCTGAGCCTGAGCGTCTGCAAACCTTGAGAGCGTTTTGAAAACTCGGGGAATTTGCAGATTTTGATTGCGGATTATTTAAAAACGGCTGGCTGGATACAAAAAGTGACGACGTATTGTTGATATACTCGTTAATGGCTATGATTTGATTGCATTAAATCAGGAATGATGAAATGGTCTGGACGATTACTTTAAGGCGCGATTCCACCGAGGCAACATTTAGGCAACATGTGGCAAGCTACATTGTCGCATACGCCGAGTGTGTTTCAACCAGTTCAACAGAAGGCAATATGTAGCATGCGACTGTGTGGCATGCGACAGGTGGCAACATGTTGCCGTATAAATTGACGCATGCGACAAGATTTAGCCTGTTGCCTAGTGTTGAACGCCTTCCCACCAGTCGCGGGAAGGATTCGATGTTGAAAGCAACAAGATGAAGTGGTTTCAAGAAAAAAATGTAGAATTTAGAGAAGAATATAGGAAACTTGCGGCTTTATGGGATATACGATTGACAGATTACAAGAATAACCATGCTAAACTAGATGCACTGCGGGGATTAGCCGAGAAATTTAACTGTGACGTGGCAATGGTAAAGAAGAAGATCAAGAATTTGCGTACCGCTTTTCGCCGTGAGCACAAAAGCCTAACCCAAAAGAAATCTGGACCCTCTCCCATTAAGGGGACTGTTTACCTGTAGGATGTGATTTTCCTCAAAATTATTGAAATTTAGATTTCCGTATCCACAGATGCTAGAACTCAATTGCGGTTATGCCAGACGCACGAATTTAAAGTTCGCGGTCCATTTAAATGCCTACGCGCCAGTTTAAAGAACCTATGCCTAGGCCAGTGCGTGGGGGTAGAGTGTTGCCATATGACGTTCATTATATTTTTTACTTTAAAAAAAATTCGTATTATATATATATATGATAATTTTTCTTTACGGTAGGTATGTTGTGTGGAACGAAACGCCGTGATAGCGCAGGTTTTTACGGCGCTACAGCTTAGCACAAACGAAACTCGGCATAACAAACTCGGCATCAAAATGTTATAACTTCTTTACCTTTTGTCCAATTTTAATAATTAAAAAACCATCAGAATCTTTATAAAAATTGTAAAATCTTTTATCCAGCATACTTTGTTGTGGGATAATTTGCTGCCTAAGTAAAAGTGTATTGAACCTTTAAAGCTCAATATCTCGAAACTAGATTTTTCAAAAATAGCACGTAGAAAAGTGTTAATAACTTCCTTATTTTTCATTTTATATAAAAACTAAATATAGCTTGTGACAAGTCTTTTGTATATCCAAGTATATCGTGTTGACAACTGGCTTAGTTTTTGTTGAATTGGTGGAAAAGGTTTTGTGGCATTCAACAGTCAACATAGGATGTAGCATGCTACAAGCAACAACGATGTTGCCTTGTCGCAGGCAACATGTCTCCTGGTTGAAAGCCGCATTCAACATATTTGTTGAAAGCCATTCAAGTCGCATGCTACATGTTGCCTGTGTTGCCTCGGTGGAACCGCGCCTTTAGAAACACCATACAACAAATCTTTCATGAAACAAACAATGTTGCGGTTTTTTGTTAGTTTTTATTTAAGAAAAATTTAAAATCTGTGAAAAAAATACTAATTATTATCCGATCACAATGAAACTTGGTCAGATTATGTAAAAACAATTCAAAACAACGATGGTGAAGACTTAATGGCGCTACGGGATACGGAGGAGAAATACCGAGTTCCCTCGGAGGATCCGGTTCACTTCACAAGGATTCTAATCGCTTTTGAAATATTCCATCTTGAGTAAGAATACTGTCACCAGGTCGTCAACAAATGTTCTATCCTTCTTGTACGGAGGATACAAAATATTGAAAGCGCAAATCAGTATAAAGAAGCATTGAAGCCACGGACAGACATACATAAGACTTATCCAAAATTGCCGACAACATGTCTTCCTATAAATATGGACACTTGAGACAGCCTATTTGATGTCCTGTGCCACATGAACTTATGCAGCTTGAAAATTACATAACATGACGTTCTCATGGGAGCTCCTTGTATGTTTTTCTGTCATTATAAGAGCAGGAGTGTGCTGTTGTTGGCGATTACGTTTTGCCGTGACTGAGGAGGGTTTATTGTTTCACTAAAACTTTATTTTGCTTCATATTGATATCATAGGAGGCCATACCAACATTTTATTTGCCTCCAACGAAGGAAAGGGATCTACTCCTATTACATGTAAGTACTAATAGCTTCACGCCTTAGAAAGTTAATGCAGTTTAATACAATATATTTCTCCTCCTATCAATATTACTAGCAGAAGCTATCCGTAATAAGCATAATGCTCTGAAAGACAATCCGAATGGCTTTGTACACGTAAAATCGTGTTTATGATTCTCTCTCTCTCTCTCTCTCTCTCTCTCTCTCTCTCTCTCTCTCTCTCTCTCTCTCTCTCTCTCTCTCTCTCTCTCTCTCTCTCTCTCTCTGAGTTTGGTTGAAATTGGGACAGAAAAGACAGAGCCTTAGCTGTACTGACAGACGGACGGACGGACAGACGGACATTCGGTGAATTATTGTAAGATTTCATATACTTCCTCTGCCTTCCCTCCAACTTGCCCTCCAGAACTCCCAACAACAGCCTCCTTTCCTCCACTACCTCTAGCCTTCCACGAGGGAGCTACTGGCCGCCCGAGATTTTAAAAACCTTCAACTAATGAAGAAATTGGATAAACCTGGCCAAATAGAGCTTATAATCATTCCAGGGATGACCTTCACCTTTCCTGAAAGTTTGGTTGAAATCGTATAGCAAATGGCGAAGCCTTAGCTGTACAGATAAACGGACAGACAGACAGATAGACAGACGGACATTCGGTGGATTATAGTAAGATCATTACTATTGAGTAACATGAGAGATTACGGTAGATTAGGAAAATGAAATTAAAGTGTCATCTATTTTGTTAAGGTTGGATAAAGTTGGGGCTTTAATCAGCGCGGGAGCCAAGCCTTATCTGAAGAAGCGTCTTTGGAAAAATAGGGATAAATAGGGAGAAACTGGTTCACAAATAGAGTGGCGAATGATTGGAATGGACTCATGTTATGGAGGCGTCAGTCAGCAGCGGTAAGATGGTCCAGTTCAGTATCCCCTAAAATGGTAGACAGCCAACAAAGAAAATAGGGAAGCCCATCACTGACTCAAGAATCCTCCTAAGCGTATGTATTTTTCAAAATGTTAAAAAAAAATGTACAAGACTTCACAATTCGTCTTGTAATCGGTTCTTGCCACTATGTAGTTGTTTATTTCAGCTTCTGTATATTGAATTAGAGAGTGCATTAGAAATGAACGTCAAATAATATGCGTTGGTGGTGGTTTCACGGTTTGAATTTAGCCAAAACTCGGGAATTTTCAGCCAACAACACGAGCATGTTCGTCTTGACTCAAAATTGGCAATTTTAGCCAATTTGGAGCCGGATTGGTCTTGCTGGCTGAATATTGCCGGAAAAAGTGCTCGTGTGACCGCGGCTTAACAATGTAACATATAATACAATATAATATCCCTTCAGATAATGACTTCCATAATCAGAAAAATAATCAAATTTAATGTTCCTTGCATCACTGTATTTCTAGGTGGGACTGCTCAAGAAATGGACTGCAGACGTCTTAAGAAAAATAAAGTTCAATAGTGGTCGAAGGGACACGAGACTGGAGGAGGAAAGCAATGCCCCGGCGGAGGACGGCAATGTTGGCGGAGATCAGACATTCATGGCCCTGACTCTGGTCCACATGCAAGGTCCTCTCTTACTCTACCTCGCAGGCGTCTTCCTCACCCTCGCCATCTTCATCGCGGAAAACGTCATCACACTAGGTCAGAGGTCGGCAATCCAGAATTCGAGAAGAGCCAGTTTCTTCAAACTTGGCAGAAAAGCAGTGCTGATGGAGCCGCAGTGTACATTATGAATGGAAATTACGAACATGTACAAGTTAATAAGTACAAGAATTCATCTCAATATTTTCCAAGAGATATAGGACCTAGGTCACATATACTATTATACTGCGGCTATCTATGCCAGTATTTTATCTCATATTTTGTTAACGATAATTTGGACATTAATAAGAATATAAAAAAATAAGGAAGCTACAAGATGCCAGGAGACCTACACGTGGTAGTTCATGTTACTTAATACTACCTACAACCACCTTTCACATACATCCATGAAATTGTCTAGCCTCCTATTTAAACTCCTTATTGACTTTAAAACTCCCTATTGACTA
The DNA here is from genome assembly GCA_016584305.1 of Chionoecetes opilio. NCBI lineage: Eukaryota > Metazoa > Arthropoda > Malacostraca > Decapoda > Majidae > Chionoecetes > Chionoecetes opilio. The sequence continues at coordinate 143,662 of JACEEZ010019419.1, forward strand.
AAACTCCCTATTGACTAAAAACTCCCTATTGACTTTAAAACTACCTATTGACTAAACACTCCCTATTGACTAAAAACTCCCTATTGACTAGAAACTCCCTATTGACTATAAACTCACTATTGACTAAAAACTCACTATTGACTAAAAACTCCCTATTGACTAAAAACTCACTATTGACTAAAACTCCATAATGACTAAAATATCCCTCCCTATTGACTAAAAACTCTCTATTGACTAAAATTCCCTATTGACTAAAAACACCCTATTGACTAAAATTCACTATTGACTAAAAACTCCCTATTGACCTAAAACTCTATATTGACTAAAAACTCCCTATTGACTAAAAACTCTATTAACTGAAATCCCCTATTGACTAAAAACACCCTATTGACTAAAAATTCCCTATTGACAAAAAACTCCCTATTGACTAAAAACTCTATTAACTAAAAACACCCTATTAACAAAAAACTCCCTATTGACTAAAAACTCCCTATTGACTAAAAACTCTCTATTGACTATAATTTCCCTATTGACAATAAAATCCATACTTACTAAAAACTTCCTATTGACTAAAAACTCCCTATTAACTAAAAACTTCCTATTAACTAAAAACTCCCTATTGATTAAAACTCCCTATTGACTAAAAACCCCCTATTAACAAAAAACTTCCTATTGACTAAAATTCCCTATTGACTAAAAACTCTATTAACTAAAATCTCCCTATTGACTAAAACTTTCTATTGACTAAAAAATTCCCTATTGACTAAAAACTCCCTATTGACTATAGTCTATTTTTTTTATAGTGGTCAAAATGCACTAAGGACGCAACGTCCCTTTCCTCTCCTTCTATTCTACGGGGCAGCTGATTGGTGCATTCCTTGTATCATAACTACCAATCAAAATATCTCCACTACTTAACAGCGCGTGACCACTGGACAGAACAATCTTCACTACAATCAATCAATCAATCTTTGGGGGCATACGCCGGCGGGCGCGTCGCCTCCCCCACCCTACGACGCCACTCCCAGGGGTCACTACGCACGAATCCCCATGCAGGCTCCTTTCCAATACCAAGCAGCTCTCGACAAGAAACATCAACTTGCCCCAGCCACGAGCCTTGTGAGAAGTCTCTTGACCTCCTACAGGCCGGATTGTCTCCTGCAGATACAACCATATGGGAAAGATCGGTTTCATGGTAGCGTGCCACATGCCCATATAGCCGAAGTTGGCGCTGACGGACTATGCAGGTAATAGGCCTCGATTCAGTCTCAGTGTGCAATCGCTCATTTGACACGTAATCATCCCAGCGATACCCCATGATTCTGCAAAGACACTTATTACCAAAGGCATTGATTCGTCTCTCCAAGTCACTATTTAGTGTCCATGTCTCACAACCATAGAGTAAGACAGGGATCACAAGCGTATTGAAGATCCGGATCTTTGTCCTCCTGCACAGGTACCGACAACGCCAAATACTCCCGTTGAGCGAGTCCATAACACGGTGGGCTTTGCCAATCCGCCGTAAGACTTCTTGACGTGATCCGCCGTCATTATGGACTGCGCTACCAAGGTATGTAAAACTTTCCAAGATCTCAATGTCCTCGCCGCACGCATGAACAGATAGTACTGCTTCATCTAGTAAGTCTCCAAACACCTGGACCTTGGTCTTAAGCCAGAAGACCTCAAGTCCCAAAGGCTTTGCCTCCTCGTGCAGCGCCTCGAGAGCCATCACCAGGACCTCCAGCGACTCAGCAAAGATTACTGCATCATCGGCAAAAACAAGATCAGTGATCTTGGTGTTGCCGACGGATGCTCCACAATCACTTTGATCTACAACCTTGCCCAATACCCAGTCCATACAAGTGTTGAAAAGTGATGGGGCAAGGACGCACCCTTGCCTCACTCCTGTATTAACAGGAAAGAAGCTGGATACACCTGCCCCACACTTCACAGCACTCTCAGTCCCAGAATACAGACCAGTTATCAAACCAATAGTCCTTGCAGGAATCCTGCGAAGTCGCAAAAGATCGCAGAGTGACTCACGATGCACTGAGTCAAACGCCTTCTTGAGATCAATATAGGCTGCAACCATCCCCTGTCGAAACTCACGTCGGCGTTCCACCAGGACACGAAGCGCTAGGATACGGTCCGTTGTTGACTTATCAGGCGTGAACCCAGACTGCTGAGGTCTCTGATGCTTCAGCAGATGACTGCGGATCCGTGTCAGCAATACGTAGATGGGCAAGCACCTTGCCTGGCACGCTGAGCAGTGTAATACCGCGATAATTGTTGCAGTCCTGACGGTCCCGTTTCCCTTTCCAGATAGGGACGACCTGCCCCTTTTTCCAGTCAGGAGGAATGGTACCTGATTGCCACACGGCAGTCAGGACAGCATGCAACCCGCGGATCATGGCCTCATCCCCAGCTTTGAGGAGCTCCACACTGATATTACAAACACCAGCTGCCTTTCCACCCCTCAACTTTGCTCATCTTCACTACAGAGGGTGACAAAATCAAAAATCCCTCTGTATTGAATATTGCTCCGTCCAGTGGTTGCGCGCTGTTAAGTAGTGAAGATATTGTGATTGGTAGTGATGATACGAGGAATGCACCAATCAGCTGCCCCGTAGAATAGAAGGGGAGGCAGGGGGCGTGGTTTCCTTAGTGCATTTTGACCATAATAAAAAAAATAGACTATGAGGGATTAAGATTGTGTAAGCCTAAATAAGGTATCATGAACATTGCGTCCTCTAATTGTCTAGCCCCCTATTAGAGCTCCCAATTGACTATTGACCTATTGACTTGACACTCCCAATTGGCTCTATCCATCTTTCATCCCCATCAATGAAATTTTTTAGCCCCCTTTTAAATCTCCCTATTGACTTACTGACTATTGATCTATTGACCTTGACCCTCCCTATTGATTTGACCCTCGCTTATTGAGTAGGTTGCAGGAGCCGCACAGGTCACTTGAAAGAGCCGCATGTGGCTCCGGAGCCGCAGGTTGCCGACCGCTGCACTAGGTCTCGGGGTTACATTTTCCCAGTGGGCCAAAAAATTCCCCCCCTTTTTTTACATAAATTTTTTTAAATTGTTAATTTTTCATACCCGAGGATCCGACTAACAGAAAAACCCCTAGGAAAACGAAAATATTTATTGATATTTGTGAAATCGTTTCCGGACAACGCAATTTTTTATCTTATGACAATGTAATAAAAAAAGGGGAAATAAAACGGGAGGGTTTTTAAAATAAATTTGGGTTTATGTTTTAAAATTGGGGTTTTTCTTTTTGTGGGAAGTCGATTTTTTTGGGTTTCCCAATCGATGCTGCCCGTGTAGTATATATGAGGTAAAGGGTTTCGTCCAAATTCAGTTTCATTTAAATTGGGGTTTTTTGGGGGTCGCGCACTTTGGGCCCGTTATCGGGCTGCAGTCAATCCGTGAAACCCCTTTTTGAAATACATTTTTTTTTTCTTTCTTAGGAAAAAATGGCGGCACTAGAAAGTTTTCGCAGATGTGGGTTGCTCGAAAAAAGCCCCCAGAAACCAAAGAAAAAATTCTTGGTGTTTCGCTTGCCCCGGGGGAGAAAGGGGTTTTCCCTTTTTCTTCATGTATCAGCACCACGTATTCAAGAAAATTTGTCCTTGTTTCCGTGTGGGCCCAAAAGGTGGAAAAGCTAAAGGGGCCATCGGGGGCAAGGCCGAAAGAAAACCCCCGGAAAACCCGACCCCAAACCCTTTGGGAAAGGAACGTAAAAAAATTCTTTTCGGGGGTCCCAACCCCGGAAGAAGGACGGAACAGGAAAAAGGGACGGGGCCGAGTGAAGGGGGAAGTTTTGGAAGGCGCCCTGGAAAAATTTTTTCGACGCCCTCCAGCGCAGCGTTCTTGAAAGGAGGGAATTTTGGATGGGGCCCAAAAAGTTTCCCTCTTTTCCCCAGAGAAGATCGTTCCAGTTTCGTCCACCCGGGGGCTTTGATGTCGCCGAAGTGGCGAAAAAAAAGAAAAAAAAGGAACCCGAAAGAAGTTGGAAAAAACCGCAAGCGAAAGCGGAGGGGGGAAACGGAACGCCTATTTGGAAAAAAGGTTTCCCCTATCCGCGATCGGGCCCTTTTCCTCTTTCGTCTACTAAATGCCCCCGGAAGATGAGGACGGCGACTTCAAGGCACCAGCAACAAAATTACCCCGGCGAGCCCCAACAAACAAGCTGTCCCAAAATATCGAGCAACGTCGGCCGGGCCCGAGAAGGGCGGGTCCGTGCGTCGGGCCCTCGAGGTTAAACATCGCGAAGCGAAGGGATTTGGGGCCCCACGTTTGTCGGGTCAGCTTGTCATTTGCCGGGGAAATGCCCATGGGTTAAAGGGGCCCAAAGGAAACAGGGAGACACTTGCCATTCAACGGGGAAAGGGGGGCCCCTTAAAGGAAATTCCTCCTCGTTGGTTCTCCAGGGGCCGGAAAAAACCTTATTTTCCCCCAAAAAAGCGACTTCGAAAGGGGCTTCAAAGGCCCACTTTCCCGGGGTTTTGCGCCCGGGCAGAACTGAGGAAAATTTTTGGGATTACCCTCGAACAAGATAAAAAACGGGACAAGAATTTCGCAAGGGGGTTTTTTCCAGGAGGTCGAAGCAAAGTCGGTGCCGGGGAGCGATCAGGCCTTTTTTTTTCGATAGGGACGGCCTCAAAACAGCGGCATGCTCGAGGGCCTGTGTAAAGTTTGGAAAATCCCTGGGTTCGCTCCCGGTCTGGGGCATCCCGGGCACCAGTATGGGGGTTTCCCCTAAAGCATTCTTCGAAAATTTGCTGGGGCCCCTTCCCACGGGTCCCGAGACCCCAAACCCCCAAGCGCTTCCAGTCACGTGGGAACCTTTTGATCGTGGATCGTACCGCAAATTTGAATGATGAGGAGCCACTGGGGGAAAACGCCCTTGAGCGCCCCGCGTAAGGGGTTACTTTCATCCCAAACATTTCTCCGAGGGAAAAGAAACCCCACGAGAGGAACGAAATTTTTTCCCGACGGGCCTCCTGTTCCTCGGGGGGAAGCGGGGGCCAAAATCCGATTCCGAGCTCCCGGTGCCTCCCACCAAGAAAGGTGGAGGGCCCAAAGGGCCCCATTTTACGCCGTCAAAAATGACGCTTTTCGCGCCCCATTTGGGAGCGCCAGTTTTCGCTTTTCAACGAGGCCTCCGTCAAGTGGCGCTGTTCGTCGGGATCTTGTACACAAACACTGGCACAAAGGCACTGTTTTTTTCCGGAGACGCTCCAAAGAAACGATCGGGAGCCCCGCAGGCCCTCAAACGAGAAACCCTGACAAAAAAGTCGGCGCAGAGGGTACCGGGGCTCTTTTTTCGCCATCTCGGGGAAATCTTTCAGAAGACCTGATCGCGTTTGCTTTTTCGACGACAGAGTCGAGGAGGGGAAAAAAAGGGCGGAGCGGGAGAGCCGGGAAAGGGGCCTGGGTCCAAGAAGGCATTGAAGAGGCTGAGGGGAAAAGGGTTTTGAGAGTGACCAACACCCCGGACCCTGAGCGGCTTCGTCACCAGCCAGCAAGCGGCGGTTCGAGCTGCTGACGGACGGAAAAAAACCAACCCTCAGAACCTACTGGGCGGGACGAACCCTTTGAAAAAAACGGCGCCCAGGGCTCTAAAGGGGGTCAATGACAGGTGGGGCTGCGATCGCCCTCTTTAAAGCTTTTTGCAGGCGCTGTAAAGGACGGGGCCAGGCCGGGTCCCTCCTGCGCGTCTTTAAAGGGCCCCAAACCGCAGCGGGTTCCCAAGCGGACCAAGGCCCCCTGCTCGGCCTTCTCCCTTGAGTGCGATCAGGGGGGCCCCATTTGTAATCAGGGGCCCGACCCGTGTGTCGTTCGACGAGGCATTTGAAAAAAAAACCGCGTCGGGGTTCTGAAAGGGGGTCAATGGGCGGCGCTGTAAAGGTGAGGGGCCCGCTCCCGACTCCTGCGCGTCGAAAAAGCACTACCGCAGCGAGGTCCCAAAATTTGGGCCCAAAGGGCCCCCCGGGGCCCCCCCTCTGAGGGGCTACGGCAGGCATGTGCGGCTGTAAATTTATTTTATTTTTTTGAAAGAGGTATCAAAAAAGCATCCTTTTTAAATAATTTAAAAGGGCAAAGTCGAAAAGGGCGGGAAATATCGAACTTTTTTTTTTTCCTAGTAAATATGGAACACCCTATTTTTGAACAGATTTATTATTGTTTCCCCTTTCTTTGAAGGGGCCCGAAAACCCATTTGATAAATACAATTTATCTATTGAATTAGAGTTCTAAACTGAGAGGTGTGTCCCGAGGTTTTTTTTTTACAAACAAAAGGGGAATGACAAAAGGGGAAAAAGGCCCCGAAAAACCAAAAAAAACCCGCTGGAATGTCAGTCCCCTAAAGCGAAGTAGAGACAATAAAGAGTGGGGGGATTTGGAATCATTTGGGGGGTTTTTTGATACTCCTCTCTTGAAAGAAAAAAAAATATTAAATTAAAAAAGATAGTTCCGGGAATTTTCCAGAGAAAAAAGGGGTGAAGGGGGAAAAAACTGGTTTAAACTTTTCATTAGTAAGAGGACAGAATAGGATAAGAGTGAGCACAAAGTCTTGTGCAGCGAGGCGGGAGGGGGGGATGCATGCCCGTTTGGGAAGTTCAGGAGGCAGTAGGTTTTTTTAAAATAACGGTAAAAGGGTAGCAAGAGAAGCAAAAATTGCGGCGGTTTTTGAGGGGATTTAAAAACAATTTGGGTTTGGGGAAAAATGAGGACCAAAGGGAGATGCCTGAAACGGAGACTGTGTTGAAAACCTTTCCCTTTCCCCTTTTGTGTGTTTTTATAGTGAACCTGGATCATTTGGGGCAACACAAGTAACAAAAAAAATTTTTAACAAGACTAAGCCATGAAAAAATTTTTAACATTGGGGAACACCCTTTTCCAGCAAAAAGTAACTGAATGGGAAAAGAGCTCTTAAGTACCCTCCACACTGGGCCTCAAGTAGCGCTCGTGTTTCGCAACTCGCCCTGCGTGAAAATTTGCAAACCGGAGTCCAAATGGGACGGGGCCCAAAAAAAATTTTCAAATTTTTAAAATAGCATTTTTGTTAGGGGTGTCCCCCACTATTCCCCCGGGGCCTTTTTCGCATCATGGCTGAATTTTACCAAAAGAGAGCCAGATAATTTTATAATAATATAAAACGAAAAATGTGTGTGTCTGTCGGGGTGTGTGTGTGTGTCCGCGATAGTGCCCCCCCCCGTGACGCAATCCCAATATGGCAGTTTTTGGGAAAAACCCGCTCGGGCCGGGACATTTTAAGCCAAAAAATTTGGGGTTTATCCCATCACTTTTTTTTTATTTTATTTTTTGTAGCCTATTTGCGAGAATGTGAAAAAAAATGTGGGTTTCGAGAATTGAGGAAACCCCTTTATGTAGGGTATGGGTTTAATTTGGGGGAGTGAATGGGTGGGGGATGGATAAGGGTGTGGGGTGATGGGTGATGAATGGGTGGGGGGGGATGGGTTTGGGGGGATGGGTGCTGGGGTGAGGGATATGTGGGGGTTGATGGGGAATGGGTAAGTGGGAAAGGGGTGTGGGGAAGGGGGAAGGGTGAGTGAATGGGTGGGGGGTGATGGGGGAAAAGGGTTAGTGGGGAAGGGTGGGTTGTGATTGGGGAATGGGGGGAGTGAAGGGTTGGGGGGTTGAATGGGTTTGGGGTTTTAAAACATACATTTTAACCATGATTTCAGGAAAGGGTTTGGGAAAGGGGCCCCTTGGGGAGCCCATTTTTTGGGGGGCCTTCGGCCCACCAAAAACAGGGGGGGGCCCACCCAAAAGCCCTCCCCAGTTTGCTAAACCAAAAAATTTCCCCCCCCCGGGGGTCGGCCCTTTTAAAGGTAGTGATAAAAGATAAAAAATCTGGGAAATAAGGGAAAAATCCTTGTAAAAAAATAATTTTTAATCTTTTGTAGTTAGAAAAATTTGTAAATACTATTTAAAGCCTTTTTTATTAAATAAAGAAAAAAAACGGGGAAGGCGGCAAAAAGATCTCCTCAATGACAGCTCGACGGTACTGTGCGAACCAGTTGCCCGAAATGCCTCGCGCTAGAATTACATCGAGCAACACACCGAGCAACAACCGGGGAAAAACGACGATCGAGTTTCAGCAACGAATTGCGCAACGGGGAGGCCATTTTTTAAAATAACAAAAGGGAATGGGAAAAAAGCAAGGGGCCCGGGGGGCGTAATGTCGCGTCGCCACATTTTTTGCCCCATTGCCCAAAGAAAGACGAGATCAAAATTTTTTAATTTCCTCTCATTTCAGATTTATTTAAAACTGAAAAAAAATTTAAAGGGAAACTACAAGAGGTGTGAGACCTGCACGTGGTAGTTTCCCGTAAAGCAAATAAAGTTATACAGACTAGGGTAATTTTTTTCAAGAGTGATGTTTTTTTGTCACAGAGATGATTTTCGCCCAAAAACTTTTAAAAAATATGTTGGGGGTTTTGGGGGATTAAAAAGAATACGTTATTGTAAATTTCAGTATCCTATTTTTCTACACTTCAGAATCATCAAGTTCACTTTAAAAATTTTTATAAGGGTAAAATTTTACGTAATTCACGCCATATATACTTAAAAACGGGCTTCCGAGCCCCTAGTTGGCCCAGTGGCCCAGTACGAATTATCGGGCCCCGGTTCAGATCGGGCCAGGGCCCGCCCGGGGGCCCCCCAAAAAGTTTTTCCCTCCCCCCCCTTTCGGGGGTGACCCATAAATGGGTACCTGGGGGGAAACCCGGGGGGAAGGTAAAATGTGGGGAAATCGGATTTTAAAACTTTGCCCCGTGTCCCGGAAATTTTGGGGTTTTTTTTTTCCCAAAGGAAAGGACGGAGGGTGGGGCAACGAGGCCACGCGCAGCCCAAACGTTTTGCCCCCCTTTTTACCTATTTTCCCAGAATGGTAAGTGAAATCATCACCATGTCATCTGAATGTGAAAAAGGTCGGGAAGAAAAACTTTTTCTTTCCGGAGTTTCCCCTTTTCCGGTTTGGCAAAATTTTATTTTTTTTAAAACGGCCCAAACCCTTTTGCTGATATGCAGGGAGGTAAAATAACAAATCGATGACGTAATGGGCTTTTGTTCACTTATTATGTATCAATATAGTATGAATCCAAAGAAGCAGGATTTGGAAAAAAGGGACATGTTCAGCTTTTCCAGCATAATATTGTTTTAAAATTTACTGAAATTTATTTTTACTCAAAAGACTTTATTGGGGCCTTTAAAAAAAAAGTCGATCATTTCGCACTTTTCATTCCCCTTGATGCTAAAAAAGTTTTCAACACAAAACTGTAATCGAAAAAATTTCGATTAAATTAAATATAAAAAAAACCCGTTTCGGAGGGGCCATCATGATAAAAAAATCATAGTGTAGGGATGTAACGTAAAAAAATCATATCACCCTTTTTCATTTGATTGGGGGCCCTCTGTAAGTTTTCAATTTTGTCCTGTAAAACACCGGCCCTTTAATAAATTTTAAACCAGCACAAAAATTTCTTGCATGGTAAAAAAAAAATATAATTTTCTACCATCATTTTATGAATATGGGAAATTTTTCCCAAAAGGCCCGATTTATGGGCAGCGTTTACCCAAGCCAACTTTAGGGGGGCCCAGTGCACGCATTGGGGTTTCAATAACCCCAAAGGGCCCGGCTGTGGGAAATACTTAGCGGCGCGGGACTTTGGGAAATTTACTCGCTCCCAGTAAAAAGCCACGGGGTAGCCACCAGCCAGGTTTGTGTCTGTGTCTTTCTGCTCTCAGGACACGCCGAGTCCAGCTGCCTCGCCAAGTAGGAGAGGTTATAAGTGTGTGTGTGTGTGTGGTGTGTGTGTGTGTGTGTGGTGTGTGTGTGTGTGTGTGTGTGTGTGTGTGTGTGTGTGTGTGTGTGTGTTTGTGTGTGTGTGTGTGGGGTGTATTCATCTAGGTGTATTCATTTAGTTGTATTTTACGGGGCCAGAGCATTGCTCGTTTGGCCCCGTCTCCATATCAACATTTTATCATTCATCCTTAGTGCTTGTGTTGGCCGAAGCCACCACCCCGGAGAGCAGGTCACAAACCCCGGCTAACACCCGGTACCCATTCACTGCTGGTGGACAGGGGCTCGGGTTTTAAGGAAACAACCCATCTGTTTCCGCTCCGCCCGTGGATCGAACCGGGACTTCTCGGTTGTGAACCGAGCGTGCTTCCCCTACACCACGGAGTACCCTTATCGGACGGAGTGTGTGTGTGTGTTGTGTGTGTGTGTGTGTGTTGTGTGTGTGTGTGTGTGTGTGTGGTGTGTGTGTGTGTGTGTGTGTGTGTGTATGTGTGTGTGTATGTGTATAGTTTGCAGTGAATAATTTTAAGTTTGATTCATGTATCCTCAGATACTTCAACCTCAAGCATGAGGAATACTGCTGTGGCTTTGGGGCAGCTGTTGGCTATCTACCTTTTTGGTGAAGGACTTGCTCTCACTCTGAGTAAGTACATTGACATTATGCATATGGGCATACGTTAACATACAAATCTATGATATTATTTATATACGTATATATCTATAATAACATAAGAGAAAGTGTGTATGGCTGTGTTGTGTGTGTGTGTGTGTGTGTGTGTGTGTGTGTGTGTGTGGTGGGGTGTGTGTGTGTGTGTGTTGTGTGTGTGTGTGTGTGGTGTTGTGTGGTCGGTGTGTGTGTGTGTGTGTGTGTGTGTGTGTATGTGTGTGTGTGTGTGTGGTATAGGTTCCACCCCCCGTGGCGCAATCCCCTCATATGGCACAGTTTTGGAACGGGGTCGAGCAGGGGAAAGGTTATAAGCCCACTTATAGAACGATCCGATCACTTTTTTTTTCTTTTTTTCAGCAGCCTATTAGCGAGAATTGTGAAAAAAAAAGGGGGTTTTGCGAGAATTGAGGAAACCTTGATGTAGGGTGATGGGTAATGGGTGAGTGAATGGTGGGGTGATGGGTAATGGGTGTGGGGTGATGGGTGAGTGAATGGGTGGGGGGTGATGGGTTGGGGGTGATGGTGAGGGAATAGGTGGGGGGTGATGGGTAATGGGTGAGTGAATGGGTGTGGTGATGGGTAATGGGTGAGTGAATGGGTGGGGGATGATGGGTAATGGGTGAGTGAATGGGGGGTGTGGGGATGGGTAATGGGTGAGTGAATGGGTGGGGGTGATGGGTAATGGGTGAGTGAATGGGTGGGGTGTGATGGGTAATGGGTGAGTGAATGGGTTGAGGGTGATGTGAAGGGGGTTGGCGTTAATACATACATTTCTACATCCATGATTTCAGGAAAGCTAGAAGGGGCTATCTGGAGAGTCTGTGTTTGGTGGGCGAAGGCCCACCAAACACAGGTGGTGTGCCTTCCAATAGCCCTCCGCAGGAGCTAGCCAAAAAGTCCGCCCGGTGGCGGCTTTGCGGCTCGTATATATATATATATATATATATATATATATATATATATATATATATTATATATATATATATATATATATATATATATATATATATATATAATACCACATATTTGTGTGTAGGCATTGCTGTTTTTTGTCTGCGTCGGCAGATGTTGGTGATAAGGATGTGGTTGAGATGGAGGAAGCGCTGCACCAAACGCTAGTGAAGTCCTCGGCGTCCCAGTGTTCCCTGATCCTCATCATAGACGCCCTGACACACGCCTTGCCGCGCAAGGTGCCTCTAACGCAGCCACAAAAGTCCTTTTTTTATATTATACTCTTGTGGATATGGACTGCCTCGCCGAATGGCATAAATAAACATTGGGGATGCAAAATATTGTTATTGTCTTCCTTGTAGAGAGTACATCAGTGGTCTTGATGTGATGAACGTTGTGTGACATGAAGTAATCCATGACCTTACAGATACTTGCCAGGGGCACCGTCCCCTGTGATCATAGTAATAAAGTACATGAGGTCTTTTAAGTCAGAGCATCTCTAGTGTTGCGTCATCGTAATGCCCATCTGATTTCGTGTCAGGTTTTGGAGTCCCGCGGCGGCCTGGCTGGCGGGGCAGCCGTGTTCGAGGTGGCAGCCAACGCAGAGGGCGACGGCGTGCTTAAATCACACCTCCACCAGGCAGTGACTCAGGCCAGCCAGGTGAGTCACCACCAGTATTCCTCCCTTCTGATTATATAGCAATCAGTCACAATAAGAGCTAATGCTAAGATATATCTGATATCTGGAGTACGAGTGGCTAGCGTGTCCACAGCTGCGAGTATCGTCATGGTGCGTCATGCAAGTTGTGATGAGCGACGACCCCGACTTTCTTGTTGCCTTCGCCGAGGCATCGGACAAACTTGTGGCGTGGGACACACGACTGCTGGTGGTCCACCAAAACTGCCCCTGCCGAGGGTTCAGCATCTGCTGCAGGAGTCTTGGATCTTCTCCATGATGAATACCATGTTTCATCACTAAAAAGATGATTCTTATGGAAACAGGTACTGATGTATATGGAATATTACATCATTTATGTTCAGTGTATCTATCTAACATTTATGTTTATTATTTCCTTGTATCTTTATAGATCTACACAAGTGCTTGTGGGCCCTTCGGACCCATGTATTGATGTTTGTAGTACATACTCACTCACACACGCACGCAAACGGACACGCACGCACGCACACACACGTGCACATACACGCACACGCACACACACACACACACACACACACACACACACACACACACACACACACACGCATGCATGCTTGCATGCTTGCACACACATACACACACACACACACACACACACACACACACACGCAAACAAACGGTAAGTACATGAGTCTACGGAGTATGTGACATGCGGCAAGACGTTACCGGACAGTATCTTCCTGTCATCTAATACTCCTAAAAGTGTTTTTAGCCCAAAACCCCCCTTCAAAATTATTCAACCAACATGGGACCAAGCCGCTTACCACCTACGATTCATTTGCGAAGTTTTTAGCCTACTCTCATCAAAATTGAATTTACAGTTTCGGCTACCTCAAACAAACAGACACACAGACAGACACACGGCTACTCCTATAGTATATTAGATTTATATGAACTCATCGACACACGCAATATCACTTCCATGCATGTTAACCCTGCATGCTACAGCCAAATCCCTTGATGAACCTTTCAAATCTCTTACGTTACCGCCTCAAACACTTGGTGTGTTACATAATAGTCTCTCTCTACAGATGGCTGGTCCATGCCCACCTGCCCTACAGCCCACGTGGAGCTCAAGTTGTGCAGCTGGCAGCTTGGAGCCCGACGCGAAGCTTTGCCACAACCAAGCGTTACTCTCTCTTCCCGGAGAAATATATCAAGTAGGATCTCCGATCTAACATGTTGTACATATTTACATTGCTTTATTAATCGACTGCAACACCATACTTTGGAAAACCAGTGATTTGAAACATATAAGCGTATATTTTTTTTTTTAAGTTGTAGCCTATAGCGTCTATAGGCATATGGAGAGTCTTGATGTTGATCGATCTCGCCCGTTGGTGGCGCAGGCTGGATTTTTATAGTGACACCTGTGGTTTCAGGTGAAGATCCCATTTTCTGTGATGTTCTGTTCTTCAATTTCGGCGCATGCAGCCCCTAGAGTCCACCGTCACACTCGCAATAGGCAGACAGGTATACGCTGCATATTGGTTACTTCGGCCACTCGACGATGAATTTTACAGTTGCTCCTTGGTGAGACTTGAAGTCGGGACATTTTCTGTTCCCCTACCAGGCTCTTGAAAGAGTTGCCCCCGGCAGGATTGCGAAACACAGGGTGGCGGCATGAGCCTCTAATCACAGGCGTAACTATAAAAATCCTGCCTGCGCCGCCACGGGCGAGGGCCAACCATTACAGCCCTCAGGTTAACATCCAGGGTCTAGCATCCGAGCCCTGGAGGTCACTGCCTACAGGCGCTATAGGCACAAATGTTTAAAAAATATATATACAAATTTATTATTAATTCTTGACTGTAAAATGCCACCTTTCCAATGTTGCAATTTTTTTATATATATTGCAGTGATTCCCAACCAATTTGTGCAAGTGACCTATTTATCAAAACCACGAAACACGCAACACCCTGCCATCACCTACTATAGTCTTTGATTTCTCTTCTGAATGCAATGGGAAGAATCTGATTCATTAATTTTGCCTATTCTACGAATTTTACTGTACCAGGTTTAGCCTATACGATAATATGACAAAATCATGTACGATGTGAGAAAGTTCAAACAATATTGACTACGAAATCACGTCAGGTGCCAAATACATGTCAGACCGCAGTTCAAAAATTCCATGCATACCAATACATCTAAAGAGGGCGAGGATTCCTAGAGGCAGCTCAGAGCTTCAAGCATCATATACAACGTGGTCACATCAATGGCCTCGTTCGCAGAGACAAGACCAAACGAAGAGTTAAATGTACAACTTACTCTTCAGGCACAACATTCTGACTCTTGAGATTTAAGCGTGCAATGACCCTCATGTTGTAACCATACCATGTCTATACGTGGAGTCTATTTTATTTGAGTTGCCTTACATGCATTACGGAGGCCACGCCTACTTGTACCTGATTGCCTGAACACTACGTATCCGAGCTTGCGAATAAATAAACTACAATACTGTAGTTCATTTAAATTATTCTTCAATCATTAAATGACCCGATCGTATGTATTTATTGCAACACATTCACAAGCTCGGACAAAATGTATTTAGTCAATCGGGTACAAGGGGGCGTGGCCTCTTTAGTGCATTTTGGCAAACTTAAATAAAAGACTATAGCTGCCTTGTACTATAAGGCTTACAGAGGTGTGCATCATTGACTCATAAAGGCTGCTTCCCCGACAGCTTCCACGGGATGGGCATCAATATTTCATGGTATTCTCTGCCACCCTACTGGATGAAGGTTACTGGTCCGGAGGATGACGGTTCCCACATTTCAAGTTTTTACGGGAGGGACTACCTGGTCATCACCTTTATGGCCAAAATCCTGAATTTCACCTTGAAACCTCTTCCTTATGACATCAATTTCTATGTAAGTATAGTTTAAATTTTATTATATATATATATATATATATATATATATATATATATATATATATATATATATTATATATATATATATATATATATATATATACGAGTATATATATATATATATATATATATATATATATATATTTTATATATACATATATATATATATATATATATATATATATATATAATTTTTTTTTTTTTTTTTTATACATCACGAGAAAAGGCCAAGGGCACAACAAAAATGGGTAACACAAAGCCCGCTTAGTTGCCAGTCCCTATAAAGAAGACAGTAAGAGAATAAAATAAAAAAAAGGGGTGAACCAATTTAGTTCGGAAGGTGTCTTGTTACTCTTCTTTTGAAAAGATTTAAGTCATAGGAAAGTGGAAAAATAGAAACAGGAAGAGAGTTCCAGAGTTTACCAGTGAAACGGATGAAAAAGTAAAGATACTGATTAACTCTTGCATTAGGAAGATGGACAGAATAGGGATGAGAATGAGTAGAAAGTCTTGTGCAGCGAGGCCGCGGGAGGGGGGGAGGCATGCAGTTAGCAAGTTCAGAAGAGCAGTGAGCATGAAAATAACGGTAGAAGAGAGCAAGAGAAGCAACATTACGGCGGTGATTTAAAGATTAAAGACAGTCAGTCAGAAGAGAAGAGTTGATGAGACGAAAAGCTTTTGACTCAACCCTGTTTAGGAGAGCTGTGTGAGTGGATACTCCCCAAACATGTGAGATATACTCCATACATGGGCGGATAAGGCCCTTGTAGAGAGCAAGCAATTGGGAGGGAGAAAAAAAAGGACGCAGACGCCACAGGACACCTAACTTCATAGAAGCTGTTTTAGCAAGAGATGAGATGTGAGATTTCTTGTTCAGATTTTTAGTAAAGGATAGTCCTAGAATGTTCATTGTAGAAGGAGACAGTTGAGTGTCATTGAAGAAGAGGGGATAGTTATCTGGTAGGTTTTGTCGAGTAGATAGGTGAAGAAATTGGGTCTTTGAGGCATTGAACAAAACAAGGTTTGCTTTGCCCCAATCAGAAATTATAGAAAGATCAGAAGTTAGGCGCTCGGTGGCATCTCTCCGTGAATCACTTAGTTCCTGTTGAGTTGGACGTCTAATAAACGACGTTGAAAAATGCAATCATCAGCGTAGGAGTGGATAGGGCTTTGAGTTAGACTTAGAAGATCATTAATGAATAATAGAAAGAGAGTGGGTGATAGGACAGAACCCTGGGGAACACCACTATTGATAGATTTAGGAGAAGAACAATGTCCGTCTACAGTAACTGCAATAGAACGGTTTGAAAGGAAACTTAAGATGAAGGTACAGAGAGAAGGATAGAAACCGAATGAGGGTAGTTTGGAAATTAAAGATTTGTGCCAGACTCTATCAAAAGCTTTTGATATGTCAAGGGCAACAGCAAAAGTTTCACCGAAACCCCTAAAGGAGGATGACCAAGATTCAATTAGGAAAGCTAGAAGATCGCCAGTAGATCGCCCTTTACGGAAACGTAACTGACGATCAGATAGAAGATTGTGAGCAGAGAGATGCTTAAGAATCTTCTTATCAAGTATAGGTTCAAAAACTTTAGAAAGGCAGGAAGTCAAAGCTATAGGACGGTAGTTTGAAGGATTAGAACGGTCACCCTTCTTAGGAACAGGTTGGATGTGAGCAAACTTCCAGCAAGAAAGAAAGGTGGAAGTAGATAGACAAAGACGGAAAAGTTTGACCAGGCAAGGTGCAAGCACAGAAACACAGTTTTTGAGAACAATAGGAGGAACTCCGTCAGGACCGTAAGCGTTCCCAGGATCTAGGCCAGATGGGCAAAGAAAACATCATTCCGAAGGATCTTAATGACAGGCATAATATAGTCAGAGGGTGGAGGAGAAGGAGGAACAAACCCTTCATCAACCAGAGTGGAATTTTTAGCAAAGGTTTGAGCGAAGAGTTCAGCTTTAGAAGTAGATGAGACAACTGTGGAGCCATCTGGGTGAAGCATTGGAGGGAGAGATGAAGTAGAAAAGAAAAGAAAAAAAAAATATATAATATAAAATAAAAATTTTTATAAAATATATTATATATATATATATATTAAAATATTTATATATTTATAATATAAAATATAAAAATTTTAATATAATATATATATTATATTTAAATATATTAAATTAATAAGGGACAGAGAGAGGAGACTCCTTTTGCTATTATTCATTTAGTTCTATTTTTTTACGCGGAACTACAAACCCTAAAGAATCAAACAGCCCTTTTCGACCCAATCCCCCAAATCTGCCAACTGTTTGAGGAACAGCCAGCCTTTCCTTAACCAGGCCCCCTGTTTTTAGAGGCCCCAAGCCCCCCATAAAGCCAAGGGCAGAGCCCCCCCCCCGCTGAGCGGACGTTTGGGGGGCGCCGGGCGGCCACTGTTCTCATTGTTTTCCCGTTTGGGGGCTGGTACGGCGTTTTGTAAGCCCCCCCGCCCCTCTCACCTCCCCCCTTCTTTTTCTCCTCTCTTCTCTTCTCCTCTCTCTCTCTCTTCTCTCCTTCCCCTCTCTCCTTCTCTCTTCTCTCTTCTCTCCCCCCTCCTCTCTTCTCTTCCCCTCTCTCTCTCCTCTCCTCTTCTCTCCCCCCCCTTCTCTCCTCCTCTCTCTCTCTCTCCTCTTTCCCCTTCTCTTCTCTCTCTCTCCCTCTCTCTCCCCTTTTTGTTTCCTTCCCCCTCTTCTTCTCCCTTTCTCTCTCCCTCTCTCTCTTTTCCTGATGTAGGTATTTGATATATATATATATTTATATAAATTAATAAAATATATAAAATATAATATATATATATAATATACGATAGATTATATACTTAGAAAAGCGAGAAAAGAGAGGGGAGAAGAGAGGGGGAAAAAAGAGAGAGAGAGAGAGAGAGAGAGAGAGAGAGAGAGGAGGAGAGAGAAAAGAGGAAGAAAACCACGTTTAAACCCCCACTATCAAACTTTTACATAAATTAAAAGAATTGGTTAGGAAATATCCCGTTTTGCGAAGGGGAGGTTTTTAAAGGAGGACGGAAAGGGCGAGAGCCACGATCTGCATTGCGAAAAAGGGTGAGGACCTGAATTTTTATCGATTTTTGTTCGGGTAAATTGAAGACACTCGGCTGACGACAGGCGATAAATTTAGAAGAATTTTCGTGAAAACAGGGGGTTTTAAAACTGACATGGTGTTTGTGTTTTACAGATAGCCCCCTCGAGCGTGTCCGGGGGCCCCCGGGAGTGGGGGGCGGTGAGGCACGTGGTGGGGAATTTACTTGACGGGGGAAAATCCCGGCGAGCTGCCCCAAAGGAGCCCCACGCGCGTGTTTTGGGGCCGGCTGCTTTTGGTTCAGGGGGGGGAACGGTTTACCGCGGCACCTCACGCAAGTCTGTGTGCCCAAGTATCCCCCCGGGCGGAAACCTTGCCTGTTTTGTCCCCTTAAGAACCGGGTTTTGTACTGCCAACACCCCCCACACACAAAAAAACCAAAAAACACCCCAACACACACACACACACAACACACCACCACACACACACACACCACACACACACACACACAACACACACACACCACACACACCACAAACACACACGCTGGGGTCTAGGGGTTTAAAAAAAGGTCTGGCCTTTAAAGATCGCACGTTCGACCCCCCCTTGCCCCCGGGAGTTTTTTTTGCAAATGTTGGGGATAACTGTTCCTCTTGAGCAAGGGGATGGATGTGTGTTGTGTAAGCCCCAGTAGTAAAAAATTTACGGTCAGTCGAGTTCCAATTTTTTTTCCCGAGGGGATAAAACGGGTGATCGCGAGTCGAGCTCGCGGGGTTTTAAGCCCGTGATGAATTACACACGCAACACTAGTATACACCCCTTCAAAGCCAGATGTAAAAACCTACATAGAAATGAAGAATGCTATGTGAATAAGATGTAGAAATAATACCCCCAGAGACCCGGACAAGTAGTACAGATAGCCTTCTTAAAACAGAAAAAAGCGGCAGTTTGACGTTGTAGAGAAATAATATAATTATGCGAGAGATGATAAAAAAAAAGATAAAATAAGTATTAAAAAAATTATTCAAAATTTTCATAATAATAAAAAATTAAAAATATATAACCATTTTTACACGCCCCCTTAAGTCGGGGGACAAAGTATCATATAGAACAAAAGTAAAAAAAAACCCAACTGAATTTAACAAGTCGTAGGTTAATGGAATGTTAGATAATCCATTAACAGACCTGTCGCTGTTCCCATACGTTTACAGGTTATGTACAATATAAAACATTATTTATTATAATATATACATAATAATATATATATATAGAATATTATATATATATATAATATATATTATAATATATATATAAAATTATATATATATATATATATATATTAATATATGAGAATAATATTATATATAATATATATATAAATTAATATAATTATATAATTATATATATATATATATTTTACCGAATTTTTACGAAATAAATTTTTTTTTTTTTTTTGAAAGTTACATTTTACGCCAATAAATTGTACAAAAAAGATGCACCATACTTAAAAGGGGTGATACTACTTCCCAGGATAGCCCCAGCGACATGCTGGTTTTTCCGTGACAGCTTCCTGCAGTCGGGTTCTGAGACTCTGGAACCCATCGGTGACAGGGGGGATTTTGTTCCTTGTGAGGAAGCTTTGGGCAGGCACTCACTGAAAGTAAGTAAGAGAAAACTAAACCCTATTTCAGTATTTTTGTATAAAGTTTAATTTCTAACCCCATTAGGACTTCGCACACAGCACTTAAGGGTTCAAAAGGAAAATTCATATTCAGGGGGAAACTTGTTTTTTGTTTTTTTTTTATAAAAAAAATATAATTCTTTTATTCGTTTTATCGATTTTTTTTTTTAAAATTTGATTTGTACATGAAATCAAACTACACAGGAATTTTAGAAATTAAACAAAATTTTTGAGATAGAATAGTGTTTAAAAAAAGATATGCATGAAAACGATCCTGCTCATGATCATGATGTGCTTTTATTTTTTGCTTAAACCCGACTTATCGTTCTCTGTTATCCATCGACTTTTACCTAGGTTTTTTACCGTTAATTTTTCCAGTTGATAAATTTTATGAATGATTTTGAATTTGATTAAAAACAATGCATGTTTGAGACTTTGATCCTACAACTGAAAAAAATTTAAAATCTTGGGCGTTTCCCTGTTTGACACGAAAGGGCTTGAGCAAACTCGTCTTTAAAACAGGCCATTTTTTCAACGAAACCCTAAAGACATTTTTCCGAAGGGTAAAGTGGTACGATCCCACCCTTCAAATAAAAAAGTAAAGCATACGGGCGTTTGACACCCTTTTCCCAACCCCTCCACTTTTACGTTTTTTTTTTAAAGGGTTTTATGCATTCAGATGCTTAAGATTAGATATATGACTAGTAAATGTAGAGGAGGGAACGAAAACCCCAGTGTATATGATAAAATTACTTTTACATAATAAAGGAAAATGGTCAACAAAAAAATAATGACCCCAAATTTGTGCTTTTGAGTTTTAAAAGTACAAATTTAAACATACTCCTCTCTTGGCACAGCACGCATACTTGTAGAAAAATTATATTTGGAGCGAAGATTCTGAACATTAAAAAGAGGGACGGTTCGACGCCACTCTACGTAACACAAAACAACATCTTCCGGGCAAAAGTTTCCTCTCACTCCAATCACCGAAAAAACCAGCCATCGACCGCTTTTTTTGCTACCCCATGGGGTAGGTATACGGGGGGCCGATTTCCCAAAAAGCTATAAAACACTTAATTTTATTTAAAAACCCTCCCTCAATTTGGAGAGTCCCCGGTTTTTGGCCCCAAAAAAATCACTCAAATTCGGCTTTTTCCGCTAAAATTTTTTTCTGTACCCCTCAAGCCTGAGTATCTTGTGCAGCACCCTCAAAAAACAAACGAAAAAAGGGAAGACTAAGAATTAACATTTTTTGATCTATTTTTTTTTTCTGAAAACAAAAGAATTTTTTCTGAAAACTTTTTTTTAACCCCACCTACAGTTTTTGCATAAGTTTTTACCGTTTTTTTCCACTCAATCACATGTATACGCGTACAACTATGTAAAGGAAATATTTTTGAAAAAAAAATCTAATTTTGGATTTTTATATCAAATGGGGTATTACCATGGTTTTTGGGTGCACATTTTTCCCTTTTTTTTAAATGAAAAAGGATTTTTTTTTTTTATTATATGTAATGTTTAGAAACACCAAAAACAAATCTTCAGAAACAAAACAATGCGCGTTTTTTGTTACTTTTTTTAAGAAAAAAAAAAATCTGTGAAAAAAATATAATTATACCCTAAATGAAACTTTGGGCAGATTTTTAAAAACAATTCAAAACAACAGGGGGAAGACTTATATAAAAATTTTTCCAAAATTTCCGACCGAAAATGTCTTCCTATAAAAATGACCGAGACGCCATTTGTGCCTGTCCACATGAACTTTTGCAGCTTGAAATAAATAACATGACGTTCGTGGGAGCCTTGTATTTTTTGTCATTAAAACAGGAGTGTGTGTTTTTGGGATTTCGTTTTGGCGTACGAGGAGGGTTTTATTGTTCATAAAAATTTTTTTGCTTTATATTGTTAAAAAGGGGGCCATACCCAAAATTTTTTTTGCCCCCCAAAAGAAAGGGAAAAAATCTACTCCCTTTCATGCAAGTATAATAGCTTACGCCTTAGAAAATTAATGCAGTTAAAACAAATATTCTCCCCCTATCAATTAACTAGCAGAACTACCGAATAAGCATAATCTCGAAGCAACCGAATGGTTTTTACAGAAAACCCGTGTTTTTGATTTTTCTTTTTCCCCTCTCTCTCTCCCCTTCCCCTTCTCTCTCTCTCTTCTCTCTCTCTCTCTGCCTCTCTTTTCTCTCTCTCTCTCCTCTTCCCCCTCTCTGAGTCTGGTTGAAAAATTGAAAAGAAAAGGGAGAGCCTTAGCTGTACGACAGACGGGGGACGGACAGACGGACATTCGGGAATTATTAAAAATTTTTAAAACTTTCCCCTGCCTTCCCCCAACTTTCCCCCCAGAACTCCAAACAACGTCCCTTTTTCCCACCCCTCTTCCCTTCCCCCAGGGGGCTACTGGTCGCCCCCCGGTTATCAAAAATCTTCAATTAATGAAGAAATTGAATAAACCTGGCCCAAAAAAAAGCTTAAAACCATCCCGGGATGACCTTCACCTTTTTGGTTTAAATCGTAAGCAAAGGGAAGCCTTGGTACAGAAAACGGACAGACGGACGGATGACAACGGACATTTGGGATTATGTAAGATCATTACTATTGATAACATGAGAGAACGGGAGTTAGAAAATGAAAAGAAAGGTACATTTTGTAAAGGGTTTGGGTAAAGGGGGGGCACACGACAGCTTTTTTTTTTAGAAAATTTAGCCCCCGGGAAATTTAGCCAAGGCGATTTTTGTTTATCTGGCCCTGGACTTTCACAGGCTGCCCAGTTTTAACGCCAATTTTTTCTGTCGTTTACTGGCGGGGCCAAGCTGTTCGAAAAAGCGTCTTTGGAAAAAAAGGGGGGTAAATAAGAAAAAAAGGTTCCAAATAGGTGGGGGAATGATTGGAAGGGCCATGTTTTGGAGGCGTTTAGTCAGCAGGTAAGATGGTCCAGTCCGTACCCCAAAATGGAGACAGCCAAAAGAAAAAAGGGAAAAACCCTCACGACTCAAAACCTCCCAACGTTAGTATCCTTCAAAAAATTAAAAAATGTACAAACTTCACAATTTTGTCTTGTAATCGGTTCTTGCCACTTGTAGTGTTTTTTTTCAGCTTCTGTTATTGAATTAGGCGTGCTTAAAAGAACGTAAAAAATTTTTAAAAGCGTTGGTGGTGGTTCACGGGTTTTAATTTAGCCAAAAAATCGGGGAATTTTCAGAACAACACGAGCAGTTCTCTTGCCAAAGTTGGCAATTTTTTGCCGATTGGGGGCCGGGTTGGTTTTCTGGCTGAAATTCCCAAAAGTGTCGTGGACCGTGGCTTAACAATGAACATATAAACAATATAATATCCCTGCAGATAATGACTTCCACAATCAGAAAAAAAATCAAATATAATGATTGCATATTGTATTTTAGGTGGGGCTGCTCAAAAAATGGCTGCAGACGTCTTAAGAAAAAAAAAATTTTAATTGTCTCGCAAGGACACGAGACTGGCGGAGGAAAAAATCCCCGGCGGAGGACGGGAATGTTGGGGGAGATCAGACATTCATGGGGTGACTTGGTCCCAAACGGGCCCTTTCTTCCCACCCCGCGGCGTCTTCCCCACCCTTGCCATCTTCATCGCGGAAAAAAATCCCTCACATAGGGGATCCGGGAATCCAAATTCGATAAAACCAGTTTCTTCAAACTTGGCAGAAAAGCAGTGCTGATGGGGCCCCAGTTACAATGAATGGAATACGAACAAGACAAGTTAAAAAGTACAAAAAATTTATTCAAAATTTCCAAGGACCAAGGGACCTAGGTCAAACCTATTTTTACGCGGCTATCTATGCCCTATTTTTTCTTTTTTGTTAACGATAAATTTTGGGCATTAATAAGAAATAAAAAATAAGGAAGCTAAGAGATGCCGAGGGCCCACACGTGGAGTTCATGTTACTTAATATACCTACATACACCTTTTATCTATTCAGAAAAATTTTTAGCCTCCATTAAAAACCCTTTGACTATTTTAAAACCCTATGCTTTAAAAAATCCCTATTTACTAAAAATTCCCATTTACTAAAAACTCCCTATTGACTTTAAAAAACCCCATTGATAAAACTCCCTATTTACTAAAAACTCCCCATTGCCTAAAAAACCCTATTGACTAAAAAAATCACAATTTACTAAAAAATTACTATGACTAAAAACTCCCCATTTCTAAAATCTCCCAATTTACTAAAATCCCTATTGATAAAAAAACCCCATTGACTAAAATACACTGACTAAAAACTCCCCAAAAGATTAAAACTCCCAAAGGGAAAAACTACTTTTTATGACTAAAAAAGTGACTAAAAACTCTCTATTGAATAAAAATTCCCTATTTTAAAAAAATCCTATTGACTAAAAATTTCCCCATTGACAAAAAAATCCCCAACCTAAAACTTTTATTTCTAAAACACCCTATTGACAAAAAAAAAATCACTATGCTAAAAAAATCCCTATTGACTAAAAATCCCTTTTTTTTTACTAAAAAAATCCCTTTAACTAATAAAGGGCCCATTGACAAAAAACAACTCCTATTTATTAAAAAATCCCCGTTTATGAAAAATCTCATTGACTAAAAAATTTATATTTCTAAAAAAAAACTCTATTTACTAAAACCCAAATGACGTAAAAAAAAAACTCCATATTTCTAAAAACTCCCTATGACTAAAAACTCCCTTTTTCAAAAATCCCTATTTAAATAAAAAATCCCTATCACTAAAAAAATCCCCATTCCAAGACTCCTATTGGTAAAACCCCATTTACTAAAAACCCTTTTTGACTTAAAAACTCCCTATTAACTAAAAAATCCAAAGAATAAAAACTCCATTGACTAAAAAAACCCTATTGACTAAAAATTCCTAAACTAATAACTCCCTTTGATTAAAAATCCCTATTTAAATTAAAAACTCCCTAAACTAAAAAAATTTCCATTGCTAAAACCACTATCGACTAAAAACTCTATTAACTAAAACTCCCTATTTATTAATAAAAACTCTATGACTAAAAATTCCCTATTGACTAAAAATCCTATTACCATAGTTATATTTTTATAGTGGGCAAAAAACACTAAGGAAGCCACGCCCACTGCCTCTCCCTTTTATTTACGGGGCGATTGGGCATCTCGTATCAAACTACTAAAAATATTCCATTTTTTAAAAGCGCGGACCATGGACAGACAATCTTTACTAAATCATTAATCAATAATTGGGGTTATACATCGGGGGGCGCGTCGCCTCGCCCATCCTACGACGCCACTCCCGGGGGTCACCACGCGCGAGTCCCCATGCAGGCTCCTTTCCCATACCAAGCAGCTCTCGACAAGAAACATCAACTTGCCCCAGCCACGAGCCTTGTGGGAGCCTCTTGGCCTCTTCCACGCCGGATTGTCTCTTACAGATACAACCATATGGGAAGGATCGGTTTCATTGTAGCGTGCCACATGCCCATATAGCCGAAGTTGGCGCTGACGGACTATGTAGGTAATAGGCCTCGATTCAGTCTCAGTGTGCAATCGCTGATTTGACACGTAATCATCCCAGCGATACCCCATGATTCTGCAAAGACACTTATTACCAAAGGCATTGATTCGTCTCTTCAAGTCACTATTTAGTGTCCATGTCTCACAACCATAGAGTAAGACAGGGATCACAAGCGACTTGAAGATCCGGATCTTTGCCCTCCTGCACAGGTACTGACAACGCCAAATACTCCCGCTGAGCGAGTCCATAACACCGTGGGCTATGCCAATCCGCCGTAAGACTTCTTGACGTGACCCACCGTCATTATGGACTGCGCTACCAAGGTATGTAAAACTTTCCAAGATTTCAATGTCCTCGCCGCACGCATGAGCAGATAGTACTGCTTCATCTAGTAAGTCTCCAAACACCTGTACCTTGGTCTTAAGCCAGGAGACCTCAAGTCCCAAAGGCTTTGCCTCCTCGTGCAGCGCCTCGAGAGCCATCACCAGGACCTCCAGCGACTCAGCAAAGATTACAGCATCATCGGCAAAAACAAGATCACTGATCATGGTATTGCCGACGGATGCTCCACAATCACTTTGATCTACAACCTTCTCCAATACCCAGTCCATACAAAAGTTGAAAAGTGATGGGGCAAGGACGCACTCTTGCCTCACTCCTGTATTAACAGGAAAGAAGCTGGATACACCTGCCCCACACTTCACAGCACTCTCAGTCCCAGAATACAGACCAGTTATCAAGCCAATAGTCCTTGCAGGAATCCCGCGAAGTCGCAGAAGATCCAAGAAAGACTCACGATGCACTGAGTCAAAAACCTTCTTGAGATCAACATAGGCTGCAAGCATCCCCTGTCAAAACTCACGTCGGTCGTCGGCGTTCCACCAGGACACGAAGCGCTAGGATACGGTCCGTTGTTGACTTATCAGGCGTAAACCCAGACTGCTGAGGTCTCTGATGCTTCAGCAGATGACTGCGGATCCGTGTCAGCAATACGTAGATGGGCAAGCACCTTGCCTAGCACGCTGAGCAGTGTAATACCGCGGTAATTGTTGCAGTCCTGACGGTCCCCTTTAGCTTTCCAGATAGGCACGACCAACCGCCTTTTCCAGTCAGGAGAAATGGTACCTGATTGCCACACGGCAGTCAGGACAGCATGCAACCCGCGGATCATGGCCTCACCACCAGCTTTGAGGAGCTCCGCACTGATATTACAAACACCAGCTGCCTTTCCACCCCTCAACTTTGCTCATCTTCACTACAGAGGGTGACAAAATCAAAAATCCCTCTGTAGTGAAGATTGCTCTGTCCAGTGGTCGCGCGCTGTTAAGTAGTGAAGATATTGTGATTGGTAGTGATGATACGAGGAATGCACCAATCAGCTGCCCCGTAGAATAGAAGGGGAGGCAGGGGGCGTGGTTTCCTTAGTGCATTTTGACCATAATAAAAAAATAGACTATAAGGGATTAAGATTGGGTAAGCCTAAATAAGGTATCATGAACATTGCGTCCTCTAATTGTCTAGCCCCCTATTAGAACTCCCAATTAACTATTGATATATTGACTTGACACTCCCTATTGGCTCTATCCACCTTTCATCCCCATCAATGAAATTTTCTAACCCACTTTTAAATCTCCCTATTGACTTACTGACTATTGACCTATTGACCTTGACCCTCCCTATTGATTTGACCCTCACTTATTTAGTAGGTTGCAGGAGCCGCACAGGCCTCTTAAAAGAGCCGCATGTGGCACCGGAGCCGCAGGTTGCCGACCGCTGAGCTAGGTCATCGGGGCTACAGTTTCAGTGGGCCATAAATCCTCACCTGGTTTTACATGTACTTTGTTAAGCTTGTTAATAATTCATACCCGAGGATCCGACTAACAGATAGTCCTAGGAAACGTTAATGTTTATTGATATTTTGTGTATCGTTTCCGGACAACGTAATTTCTATCCTATGACACTGTAATAAAATAAGCTACAATAAAACGTGGATGGTATTTCAAATAATGTTCCTTATGTTTTTGAAGAGATGATTATTGATTCCCTGTACTTTAAAGATCATAACCTATTCTGGTAACTACAATTCATCTATTGAATTAGATGTTCTAAACTGAGAGGTGTGTCCAGAGATGATTATTTTTTACATCAAAAGGGGACTGACAGAGGGCAAAAGCAGATCCAACAAAAAACCCGCTGGAATGTCAGTCCCCATAAAGCATATAGTATGAGACAATAAAGAGTGAGAGCCTAGATACTTTGGGAGGTGTCTTGATACTCCTCTCTTGTAAGGAAAAATTTATTCAAATAAAAATAGAAAGATAGTTCCGGAGTTTACCAG
This sequence comes from Chionoecetes opilio, assembly GCA_016584305.1. Taxonomy (NCBI): domain Eukaryota; kingdom Metazoa; phylum Arthropoda; class Malacostraca; order Decapoda; family Majidae; genus Chionoecetes; species Chionoecetes opilio. The sequence continues at coordinate 171,297 of JACEEZ010019419.1, forward strand.
AAAAATGGATGAAAGGGTGAAGATACTGGTTAAATCTTGCATTAGTAAGATGGATAGAATAGGGATAAGAGTGAGTAGAAAGTCTTGTGCAGCGAGGCCGCAAGAGGGGGGATGCATGCAGTTTGCAAGTTCAGGAGAGCAGTAAGTATTAAAATAACGGTAAAAGATAGCAAGAGAAGCAACATTGCGGCGGTTATTGAGAGATTGAAGACAATTGGTTAGAGAAGATGAGTTGACAAGGTCAGATGCTCTGCAGCTGACGACTGTGTTGAACGCTTTCTTTCCATCTCGTGTGTTTTCTATAGTGACACCTGTGATCATTAGGGGCAACACAACTTATACAAGATTTTGAACACAGAATAATGCCATGAAAAAATATAACATGGCAACACTGTTACCAGCAAACGTGAAGTGAATGTGAATAAGAGCTCTTAAGCTACGTCCACACTGGGCCTCAAGTAGCGCTACGTGTTACGCAACTCGCGTAGCGTGAAGTGTTGCAAACCGTGAGTCCCAGTGTAGACGGGCCAATACAACTTGTCAATTTAATAATAGCATTCTTGTGTTAGAGTGTCCACACTATTCCCTGGCCTTTTGCGCATCAGTGGCTGACTTGTACCAGAGAGAGCCAGATAATGATAATATATAAACCTCTGATACTAAGAAAGATCCTTGTAATAATAATGATAATCTTTCAGTAGTTAGAAAAATTATTGTAAATACCATTTTAATTCACGTCGATATATACTTATCACGGCGCCTCCGTGGCATAGTGGCTAGCGCGCCTAGCTACGAATTAGCGGGCCCTGGTTCGGATCCAGGTCAGGGCAGTCGGCGGCCAGCCCAAAAACTGTTCATCCTCCCTTTCGGGGTTGATCGATAAATGGGTACCTGGGGAAACCTGGGGAAGGTAACTGTGGTAACTCGGATGTCACACTAGCCCTGTGTCCCGGAGTAGCGGGTTGTCTCAAAGGCTAATGTGACGGAGATGAGCAGCGAGGCCACGCGCAGCATAGCGTATGCCCCTATCTTTACCTATTACACTAGAATGGTAAGTAGAAATCATCACCATGTCATCTGAATGTGAACAGTGTCGGGAAGAAATCTTTTGCTCTCCCGGAGTTTCCCTTGTCGGTTAGGCAAATATTTTCTTTTTTCAAAACGGCGAACCATGTGACTGATATGCAGGTAGGTAACTATACAATATCGATGCACGTAATGAGGCTTTTTGTTCACTTATTCTGTATCAATATAGTATGAAATCCAAGAAGCAGGATTTAGACAGGAGTACATTTTCAGCTTACCAGCATAAATATTGTTTGACATTGACTGAAATTGATTTGACTCAAATGACTTCATTGACTTGAAGAAAGTCGATCATTTCTGTAGTTTTCAAGTCACTTGATACTAAAATGTTGTAACACAAGCTGTAATACGAAATTACGATTATATATAATATAAAAAAAACCTGTTTCGGAGATCATCATAGATAAGCAATCATGGCTGTAGGAATGTAGCATAAGAAAAATCATATCTTTTTTACATTAGATGTGGACCTCTGTACTGTTCTCAATAGTCTCTGTAATCACCGGCTTCAATAAATTTCAAACCAGCACAAAAACTTTTCGAGCATGGTAAAATGAAATATATTTTCTACCATAATTTCATGAATATGAAAGTTTCCATAAGGCATGACTGATGGGCAGCGTTGACAAGTCAATCTTGAGGCGGCCGAGTGCACGCATGAGCGTTGCAATAAGCCCCAAGGCCTCGGCTGTGAAGTACTCTAGCGGCGCAGCACTTGGCCACTCACTCGCTCCCAGTAACAGCCACGGGGTAGCCACCAGCCAGGTTTGTGTCTGGTGTCTGTTTGCTCTCAGGACACCCCGAGTTCAGCTGCCTCGCCAAGTAGGGGAGGTTATAAGTGTGTGTAAGCGTGTGTGTGTGTGTGTGTGTGTGTGTGTGTGTGTGTGTGTGTGTGTGTGTGTGTGTGTGTGTGTGTGTGTGTGTGTGTGTGTGTGTGTGTGTGTGTGTGTGTGTGTGTGTGTGTGTGTGTGTGTGTGTGTGTGTGTGTGTGTGTGTGTGTGTGTGTGTGTGTGTGTGTGTGTGTGTGTGTGTGTGTGTATGTGTGTGTGTGTGTGTGTGTGTATTCATCTAGTTGTATTCATCTAGTTATATTTTTACAGGGCCAGAGCGACGCTCGTATGGCCCCGTCTCTATATCAATATTTTTATCATTCATCCTTAGTTCTTAGTGTTGGCCGAGGCCACCACCCCGGGGGCGGGTCACAAACCCCCGGCTAACACCCAGTACCCATTCACTGCTGGGTGGACAGGGGCTCGGGTTTTAAGAAGACCACCCGTCTGTCTTCGCTCCGCCCGGGGATCGAACCCGGGACTTCTCGGTTGTGAGCCGAGCGTGCTAACCCTTACACTACGGAAGTTCCCGTGTGTGTGTGTGTGTGGTGTGTGTGTGTGTGTGTTGTGTGTGTGTGTGTGTGTGTGTGTGTGTGTGTGTGTGTGTGTGTGTGTGTATGTGTATAGTTGCAGTGAATAATTTTAAGTTGATTCATGTATCCTCAGATACTTCAACCTCAAGCATGAGGAATACTGCTGTGGCTTTGGGGCAGCTGTTGGCTATCTACCTTCTTGTTGAAGGACTTGCTCTCACTCTGAGTAAGTACATTGACATTATGTTTATGGGCATACATGTGCATACAAATCTATGATATTATATATATATTCTAGCCGCAAAGCCGCCCTCCGGGCGGACGTTTTGGCTAGCTCCTGCGGAGGGCTATTGGTGGGCCTTCGGCCCACCAATTTCCAGATAGATTGGAGTCTGCATTGCAGAGTCTGCAATTGGAGTCTGCATTGCAGAGTCATTGCAGATAGATTGGAGTCTGCTATCTGCAGAGTCCAGATATCTGGACTCTCCAGATAGCCCCTTCTAACTTTCCTGAAATCATGGATGTAGAAATGTATGTATTAACGCCAACCCATTCACATCACCCCCAACCCATTCACTCACCCATTACCCATCACCCCCAACCCATTCACTCACCCATTACCCATCACCCCCCACCCATTCACTCACCCATTACCCATCACCACACACCCATTCACTCACCCATTACCCATCACCCCCCATCTATTCCCTCACCCATCACCCATCACCCCCCACCTATTCACTCACCCATCACCTCACACCCATTACCCATCACCCCACCCATTCACTCACCCATTACCCATCACCCTACATCAAGGTTTCCTCAATTCTCGCAACCCACTTTTTTTTCACAATTCTCGCTAATAGGCTGCTAAAAAAAAAAAAAAAAGTGATCAGATCATCTCATCAGTGGGCTTAAAACCTTCCCTTGGTCAACCTGGTTCCAAAAATGTGCCATATGATGGGATCCCGCCACGGAGGGCGGAACCTAGAGCGGACACACACACACACAGACAGACAGACAGACAGACAGACAGACAGACACACTTTCGCTTCTATATATTATATTATATATATATATATATATATATATATATATATATATATATATATCAAGTATAGACGTCCAGCCTCTAGGCCCTTTTCTCTTGGCTCAGTTCTTGCGACTGGAATGTGACAGCGAGCCACGTTCCAGCCAATTAAAGCATTACGTGAATTACTCATTAAGGGCTTGTTCTAAGCAAAAAGGTTGTTTAACAGACCCCCATTGATTTTGACAGCACTACTTGGATGTCGAATGTCAGCTCAATCCGACAATAATTAGGAGTAGTTTACGCTTATTACTCATTAAGGGCTTGTTTTACGCAAAACAATTCTTCCGACGGCCCCCATTGATTTTGACAGTACTACTTGCATGTCAAATTTCAGCTCAATCCGACAATATTTAGGAGTAGTTATATACTTTTTGGCGGAAACCTGGTTCCACGGGTCTTATGGTAAGCGACAGCGAGCAAAGCTTGCTGTCAAATACTCATTAAGGGCTTGTTCTATGCAAATTTTTGTTAACAAACCCCCGTTGATTTTGACTGCACTACTTGCATGTCGAATTTCAGCTAAATCTGACAATAATTAGGAGTAGTTGACGCTTATTACTCATCAAGGGCTTGTTTTACGCAAAAAGTTTCTTCCGACAACCCCCCTTGATTTTGACAGCACTACTTACATGTCAAATTTCAGCTCAATCCGATAATATTTAGGAGTAGTTATACACTTTTTGGCGGAAACTTGGTTCCACGGGTCTTATGGTAAGCGACAGCGAGCGAAGCTCGCTGTCAATAATAGAGGCAATACTTTCTCCATGAGGGAAGCGAGATCTTATAATGAAGATAAAATTCAGCGCGGTTAAAAACATCTTGATTGTTTTATTGAACGTTTCGGCTATATAGTGGATGGGTTAAGTGACTTTTGACTTCAGGTCGTGATGCAAAGATCTCCTTTGGCAGGGAAGTACCTTAGGATGATAGAAAAAGAAATATCTAAAGACACTAGTTAGATCCGTCTTCGTATCGGATTTATACGCGTTTTTTTCAAAATGACCGGTATCGTTTCGTCGAACGCCATATCTCTGCCTCTTTTAAACCTATAATGACAAATTTGGTGTCAAATTGTACATTTTCAGGGTCAAGGAATCCAACTAAATAAGATTCAAAGCTATAAAAGTAATAGTTTTCCCCTTACCATGACAATTGTGGGTAATATATACAAAGGTATTGTAAATTTAAAGTGATGTAAATGTAATGTTTCATATTTTTACCTTTAAATAGGTTTTTCTTTTACCTTTGTGAATGTTTCCATCCTATCTGTCTCATAATGTTCAAGCAAATAAATTTTTCATTTCAGATTAGAACGTCGATTAGAACATAGATATCCCATCCCTTGAGTAACCCCAAAAGCACAACTGCCATTATGGACACTCGTGATTGGAGTTTATGTTTCATAATTAAGTCAGTTACAGAAAAACAATGAAAAGACCTGAGATCCATCATTATCTGTAAAACTAAAAAGTAATCATGAAAAACGTTATACATGTTACAAAGAAGTAGTTGATAATATCAAGGAGCTGAAGGACTTAGGTGAGTTGCCTGATTTTGTAGTAGTGAATGACATTTTTGATAGTGGTGGTGGTATTAGTCATGGTAGCGATGGTGGTGGTGATCAAGACATAGTGATGTTGATGATGTCTAATCAAGTAGTATGGCATAAAAGCTGTAGGAGTGCCATTGACAAACAAAAAGTCGAGAGAGCCAGGAAAAAGCACTACACATCATAGGCGACAAACATCTATTAGCTAAACTAGCTGCTGGTGACTTGGTAGCTATTGATGCACCATATCATCGTGTATGCGTGACTAGGCTCTACAGAAGAGCAGAAACTATTGGATGTGACATGACGGAAAATAATTAAATTCGGGTCATCAGAGCACATGTCCTCAGTGAATTGCTGGACTTCATTAAAAATGACCGTAGCTCGGGAGAATCACTCTCTATGGCGGACCTGACTGCTCCCTATGACAGGCGCATAGCTGATCTAGGATTTCCATGTATCAAAGGCAATACGACACACCTTCGGTAGGATATTGAACGGCTCATTCCTGACATCAAATCATTAAGGTTGAATCTTGGTTGGTCGCTTGTATTTGATGATGACCTGAGCAAAGCTGTTGTGGGCATGAAAAAACATTACAACTACAGATGTATCAACCGTCCTCAAAGCAGCCAAAATCCTGCGCCAAGAGTACCTTCCAATGAAGCAAGCTTTCACAGGTACCTTCTCAGCCTCCCATGAATCTAATGCAATCCCTCCCATGTTAAATATTTTTTAAACATGCTTCTTGATGGATCAGGTATTGACCAGCCACCCCCTGGACCTTAAAAGTCCAAAGTTGCCACATCCATTGGGCAGCAAATTATATTCAACTCAGTAAGATGCAGATCCAAGAAAGCTGACAGTGTTCCTCGTCACATAAAAGAGAAAAACCCTAGCTTCGCTCTATCTGGCAATGAAAGTTCACCTCCAAACTGATAGCACATCTCTGGTGGATAGCATGCACAAGAGAGGACTATGTGTGTCAAATGATTGATTAAAAACATGCAGCACGCACATAGTTAATTCAGACATCAATCACTGGGAGAAGATCGGCGTGATTGTCCCACCTCAAGCAGTCAAGGGTGTGTTCACTACTGGTGGTTTTGATAACATTGACCATAACCCATCATCAACAACAGCAACATCAGCACTTCTTGGAACATCTATAAGTATTTAGCAGCACTTCAGTTCAGACTGAGAATACCATTGATATCCTAGATCCAGTTGAGAATGGGAAAAGACATGTTAAATCCCTGCCAGCGCATTACACAACCATTGATTTGGATGTTTCACTGGCAAATGATGGGGTCCTGTACGTTCCTGCTCTGAATACCAACAGTCATACTCATCCAGCTTCTCGTCCTCTCGCCAAGGTCATTAAAGAAGATTACCAATGGTTGGAGAGAGTTAGACACTTTGTGGGTAAAGAGAACCTTGAAGCTAACGAATGGATATCATGGGCTGCATATTATGCCAGTATCACAGAGCCTACTTCATTTCCCATGAAATACATGTTGCCATTATTTACAGAATCCCCTACAAGCCCCGCTATGGCTTGACATGCAATGAAAGTTCCTTCGCCAATCAATCAACTACCTAAATCCAGGTCAGACACCGGTCATGGTTGCTGACCAATCTCTCTTTACATTGGCCACAAAATTCAGTGGAAGTCCCCCCAGAATTAACTGGGTGAAAATTCCTTCCTGGTGACGTTGGGGCATTCAATGCACACAGAGAAGATGTTGTGGAATATCTCTGGTGACTGGTTGGATGGCATGGGTGGACCACAGCTCTTACAAACAGTGGTATCTCAACGAGTGGCAAAGCCCAATCCTTCATTGGTGTTCATCATATCTGCAGAACCCGGTATATGCATCAGGTGGTCGGTAGCTGCTCTCTGTGTGCTATAACAAAACAGCTATAACATAAGTAAATATATGATATCTTCTGAATTGTCAGCGGTCATTTTGAAAGAAAAAATATATATATTTTACCTTAATAATCATGATTAGGGGAAATGTTTTATTCTTACAGCTTTGATGCTTATTTAATTGGATTTCTTGACCTTAAAATTGAACAATTTGACACCAAATTTGTCATTATAGCTTTAAAAGTGCCAGAGATATGGCGTTCGACGAAAAATTGGTGGCCATTTTGAAAAAACGCGTATAATTCCGATACGAAGCTAGATCTAACTTGTGTCTTTGGATAATATATTTTCAATCACCCTAAGGTACTTCCATGCCAAAGGGGACCTTTGCATCATGACCTGAAGTTAACAGCCTATTTTCTGCTCTTAACCCGTCCACTAATACATAAGCCATCATCAGCCTAAAATCGGATACAAAAAAAAAAAAAAAAATGAAAATATACAAATTATAATGATATGCACATTTAAAATGCCTAACCTAAAATAAAAATAAAAATTTTGAAACAGTAATAAAAGCACTACACCTACAAATTTTTATCTTCATTATATATTTATATATATATATATATAATATATATATATATATATTATAATATATATATATATATATATATATATATATATATATATATATATATATATAATACCACACATTTGTATGCATGTATTGCTATGTTTGTGTCTGCGTCGGCAGATGTTGGTGATAAGGATGTGGTTGAGATGGAGGAAGCGCTGCACCAAACGCTAGTGAAGTCCTCGGCGTCCCAGTGTTCCCTGATCCTCATCATAGACGCCCTGACACACGCCTTGCCGCGCAAGGTGCCTCTAACGCAGCCCAAAAAGTCTTTTTTTTATATTTTGATATTCTTGTGGACATGTTATGTGACGTTGTGTGACATGAATTAATCCATGACCTTACAGATACTTGCCAGAGGGCACCGTCTCTGTGATCATAGTAATAAAGTACATGAGGTCTTTTAAGTCAGAGCATCTCTAGTGTTGCGTCATCGTAATGCCCATCTGATTTTGTGTCAGGTTTTGGAGTCCCGCGGCGGCCTGGCTGGCGGGGCAGCCGTGTTCGAGGTGGCAGCCAACGCAGAGGGCGACGGCGTGCTTAAATCACACCTCCACCAGGCAGTGACTCAGGCCAGCCAGGTGAGTCACCACCAGTATTCCTCCCTTCTGATTCTATAGCAATCCGTCACAATAAGAGCTAATGCTAAGATATATCTGATATCTGGAGTACGAGTGCCTAGCGTGTCCACAGCTGCGAGTATCGTCATGGTGCGTCATGCAAGTTGTGATGAGCGACGACCCCGACTTTCTTGTTGCCTTCGCCGAGGCATCGGACAAACTTGTGGCGTGGGACACAAGACTGCTGGTGGTCACCAAACTGCCCCTGCCGAGGGTTCAGCATCTGCTGCAGGAGTCTTGGATCTTCTCCATGATGAATACCATGTTCATCACTAAAAAAGATGATTCTTATGGAAACAGGTAACTGATGTATATGGAATATTACATCATTTACGTTCAGTGTATCTATCTTACATTTATGTTTATTATTTCCTTGTATCTTTATAGATCTACATTTATATGAATTCATCGACACACGCAATATTACTTCCATGCATGTTAACACTGCATGCTACAGCGAAATCCCTTGATGAACCTTTCAAATCTCTTACGTTACCGCCTTAAACACTTGGTGTGTTACATAATAGTCTCTCTCTACAGATGGCTGGTCCATGCCCACCTGCCCTACAGCCCACGTGGAGCTCAAGTGGTGCAGCTGGCAGCTTGGAGCCCGACGCGAAGCTTTTTCACAACCAAACGTTACTCTCTCTTCCCGGAGAAATATATCAAGTAGGATCTCCGATCTAACATGTTGTACATATTTACATTGCTTTGTTAATCGACTGCAACACCATACTTTGGAAAACCAGTGATTGACACACATAAGCGTATATTTTCTTTTTTAAGTTGTAGCCTATAGCGTCTATAGGCATATGGAGAGTCTTGATGTTGATGATCGCGCCCGTTGGTGGCGCAGGCTGGATTTTTATAGTGACACGTGTGGTCTCAGGTGAAGATCCCATTTTCTGTGATGTTCGGTTCTTCAATTTAGGCGTATGCAGCCCCTAGAGTCCACCGTCACACTCGCAATAGGCAGACAGGTATACGCGACATGTTGGTTGCTTCGGCCACTCGACGATGAATTTTACAGTTGCTCCTTGGTGAGACTTGAAGTCGGGACATTCTGTTCCCCTACCAGGCTCTTGAAAGAGTTGCCCCCGGCAGGATTGCGAGACACAGGGTGGCGGCATGAGCCTCTAATCACAGGCATAACTATAAAAATCCTGCCTGCGCCACCACGGGCGAGGGCCAACCATAACAGCCCTCAGGTGAACCTCCAGGGTCTAGCATCCGAGCCCTGCAGGTCACTGACTACAGGCGCTATAGGCACAAATGATTAAAAAAAAATTGTAAAAAATTTATTATTAATTCTTGACTGTAAAATGCCACCTTTCCAATGTTGCAAATCTTTTTGATATATTGCAGTGATTCCCAACCATTTTGTGCAAGTGACCTATTTATCAAAACCACGAAACACACGCGATCCCCTGCCATCAACTATTATAGTCTTTGTAGTTAGGCGGATATGTGGCCAAATATAGGAGGATTGTGGCTTTGGTGGTAAAAGCACGAAAATTGGCACATTTGAAGGTTAGTATATACTAAACGATTTCAGATATAGGGCCAAGCTCAATTTTTCCCCTTGATGCCCAGAAATGACAAAATCCAATATGGCCGCCGTTCAAATTGTGAGAAATTATGAAGTCTAATATCTTCGCCAATAAATGACATAACCAGACGAATAAAGCATCTATTTATATGTTTTCAGCTATGAGGAATCCAATGGAATCATCGTTTTGATGATAACATGTACACAAATCAATATGTCAGACAAAAAATGTAAATTAGCTCGCGAAAAAATGGAAAATGCAGCAATTTTTCAAGGTATAGGAAATAATTCAACACACATGTACAAAAATCACATAGTTTATTGTCAAAGAATATGACACCATAATATATAGCCATGTGTGTATACCTTATCACATACATGTATATCGTTATTCAAAACATTAACATAGAAATGAAACAATATTTTTTTAAGGTGACAAGGCGCGAAACAAAACAGCATATCAACAAAATAAGCAAAACAAAATGTTGAATAGAGCATATATATATATATAAAAAAAATCTAGCACTGAGTGGCACACAATTCAAGAATAGTTAGCAACTGAACAACTAAACAACACAAGTTAATGGCTATCATTGTGATCACAATTACCAGCGCAGTTGCAGAGTGACGTGCACTTCAGATTAGCTTTGACACATTTGCAGAGTCCCCTGCATCCCTTCTTACAGCCACACCGTAGCAACTCTGAACAGGACACTGCTGCTTCTGGCAACAATGTCCACAATGGCTCCCATCCTCCTGAAGTATTCTTTTTCCATCCCCATGACTCTGGCGAAGGAACATCTGGAGCTCGTATGTGTGCCTGCCCCAAAACATGTCCGCCCTGGTAAATGGCACGTTTTGCGTGCTGCAAAAGCGCTGCGCTAGTTGGTGGGATGGCATCGATGGATCTTGCTTTGGTAGTGAATAGATGTCTCCTGGCTGAGTCAGCGGTAGCTTCAAAACTCGTTCTGTCATATAGCAACACTACGTACGACTCTAGTACTGACATACAATCATCATTGAAGCTTGCTGGCTTTGCAACAAGTTTCGAAAATACTGCAGTAACAGCATTGAATGATTTTCATGTGTCAAAGGTAGTTGTCTTGCCCCTACCAGCAAAGGAAGAGACCGTGTCAGAACCGGTGAATGCGTGGAACATGGGGAACATGAGTCGTCCGGGAACAATGGCAGAAGTGATGTGATGGTGACATCGAAGTTACGTGATTGTTTTTCAGTCGAGTGGAATGCAGCCCAAGCAATCGGATCAACAATATTTTGGACCTGTTGATGTATGAGTCGCTATGTGTTTTTCTGCCATTTCGTCTCGTCTTCAAGAGCAGCCTCCAGAGGAGCAGTGTTACATGTGAGTGGACCTGTCGTCTCGGGGATTTCTGGATCTTTCTTTATAAATGCCACTGGAGTCAGGATCGTGTAGGTTTCCGGAAGTTGTGGTATCTTCTTGTTTGCTGTCCCTGGTTGTAAGTTAGCTCTTTCTCGCTTGGTGCCATCAGTCTCTTTTTTACGATTTTGGAACAGCGATATGCCAGTGCCATGAAAGGATTCACGAGCAGTGTTTGAGCTGGGATTGTGGTCAATGTTATCCACCGCCGCAGTCGTGAAGAGACCATCTCGAAGAATGAGGGGGCATACAACACCATCATTTTCATATTGGCTGGCTGCTTCGTTGGCCATATCCATGGATATATCCATTACCCTATCATATGATATTGATAGTCCGAGATGGAACAAGTTATCAACAAGTTCACTTTCTCGTGTGTTTGCATGAATCATCATACCGAGGTATATTGGCAGTGGCGTCTCTCTGCTCTTAGTGTGATGAGTACCAGTGGAACCTGGGCGTCTTTTCACGTAGCTGTTGTACTGCAGCAATTGTGCCATACTGAGCGTTGATTGTCTCACCTGCTCAGTTACTATATTCATAATGTTTGGGCCGTCCATTATCATGGCAACTAGTGCCACCAGTGACTTGGGAACAACCTGTTCTTGGCAGCCTTTGCTAAAGGACCCATCAAATGTTGCTTGCATTCCCAACATATCTCGACGAATGAGTTGTGCTGCCTTAGCTAAACATATAGCTTCGTCGTCGCAGTTATCCACACTCGAATTCATCAGTGCAAATCCGACATCATCTTCAAAACTGAGTAAAACGTTTCGGCCTTGCTTGTAGGCCCGGATTCCAGGGACATTAGCAATTATTCGATCTTTTAAGTCTGAAGAGTGGATACGGCCAGTTACCTCAACCCCCAGGTGTCTCAGTCGATCAGTGTATAATTTGAGAAGATAAGACAACTGAAATATTGGGGCAACCGATCATCTTTGTGTCTTCTATGTAGCCTAAGAGTTCCGCCAATGCTATGCCGTGAGATACTCCATCTGTGTTCCTTTGTCGATCTACTGCTGTTTTCCTACTAGCTCCGTTGTACAATTTCACAAGGCATGGTGCATGATATTTGGCATCCTGTGCCACCAGGTCGCCGAAGCTAAGTTTTGCAATGAGTTCTTGATCTTGAAGCTTCAGGGCGCATTGCTTAACTCGATCGGACAGTTTGGGCATCATGGCATCATGCAGAGAGGCACGTTCTGTTGCAACTTCATCACAGAAGAAACATACATCACCTTCAGAAGGTCGGTCTTTTCGTGAAAACTGTAGCCGCGTGTAAGGGCGATCTCGGATGCCACTTTCACATGGAGGTATTGCAACTGTCTGAAGTCGTGCTAGACGACTTGAAGAACACTTCAAACGGCAAGATGAGTGTCACTGTGCGCTATGTTTGGCAAGTGTCTGAGGGATACCATCGCCATCATCTAATTGTGCTATGTGCACGCCAACTGGCTGTTCACCTAATTCTCGAAACTTTGTTAAATTATCACCCACACGGTGATACCCAGCCCCAACTTCTGTCCTCTTTGATTTTGCTGGGCACTGGAGAGGCTCTGAAGAATGTTCTTGGCAAAGGGCACAACGACTCCAATCGATGGGAAGATAGCCAACTGTCGATGTAGATGGTTGCTGACTGTAATCTTCTACGATCTTACATCGCTTCTTCGCCGACATGGTGGATTCTACTTCAGATCAGTCACCTGCAAGAGGAGAAGTATTATATTAATATGTATTATATTATATATATTTATCATTAATATCAGCTTAATCGGGATTTTAATGCCTTCTAGCGACAAATGAGGGGTGCCATTGGCTTCCTTGTGTGAAAACATAAAAAACGATATGTTATTCATGTCTATGTGATATATATTCAGAAAGATATGACGTAAAATAGATTTTCACGATTCAGATAACGGCCATCTTTGATTTCCCCACTTTATGGGTGTCAAAGGGAAAAATGTGCTTGGCCCTATATCTGAGATCATTTAGTATGTCATGATCATCAAATGTGCCAATTTTGGTGCTTTTACCACAAAAGCCACAATCATATCACATATCCGCCCTACTATTGATTTCTCTTCTGAAAGCAATGGGAAGAATCTAATTCATTAATTTTGTCTATTCTACGAATTTTACTGTACCAGGTTTAGCCTATACGATAATATGACAAACTTATGTACGATGTGAGAAAGTTCAAACAATATTGACTACGAAATCACGTCAGGTGCCAAATACATGTCAGACCGCAGTTCAAATATTCCATGCATACCAATACATCTATAGAGGGCGAGGAATTCCTAGAGGCAGCTCAGAGCTCCAAGCATCATATACAACGTGGTCACATCAATGGCCTCGTTCGCAGAGACAAGACCAAACGAAGAGTTAAATGTACAACTTACTCTTCAGGCACAACATTCTGACTCTTGAGATTTAAGCGTGCAATGACCCTCATGTTGCAACAATACCATGTCTATACGTGTAGTCTATTTTATTTGAGTTGGCCAAAATGCACTACTAAGGCCACGCCTTCTTTTACCTGATTGCCTGAACACAACGTATCCGAGCTTGCGAATAAATAAACTACAGTACTGTAGTTCATTTAGATTATTCTTCAATCATTAAATGACCCGATCGTATGTATTTATTGCAACACATTCACAAGCTCGGACACGTTGTATTCGGTCAATCGGGTACAAGGAGGCGTGGCCTCTATAGTGCATTTAGGCAAACTTAAATAAAAGACTATAGCTGCCTTGTACTATTAGGCTTACAGAGGTCTGCATCATTGACTCATAAAGGCTGCTTCCCCGACAGCTTCCACGGGATGGGCATCAATATTTCATGGTGTTCTCTGCCACCCTACTGGATGAAGGTTACTGGTCCGGAGGATGACGGTTCCCACATTTCAAGTTTTGACGGGAGGGACTACCTGGTCATCACCTTTATGGCCAAAATCCTGAATTTCACCTTGAAACCTCTTCCTTATGACATCAATTTCTATGTAAGTTTGGTTTCAATTATATTATATATATATATATATATATATATATATATATATATATATATATAGAGAGAGAGAGAGAGAGAGAGAGAGAGAGAGAGAGAGAGAGAGGAGAGAGAGAGGAGAGAGAGAGAGAGAGAGAGAGAGAGAGAGAGAGAGAGAGAGAGAGAGAGAGAGAGAGAGAGAGAGAGGAGAGAGAGAGAGAGAGAGAGAGAGAGAGAGAGAGAGAGAGAGAG
>JACEEZ010019419.1:188202-217897 GCA_016584305.1 Chionoecetes opilio
GGTGACAGGATGGACTTTGTTCCTTCATCTGAGGAAGGATTAAGGCAGGCACTCACTGAAAAGTAAGTACAGATCTGAAACATCTATCACCTACTTCAGTATTTCTTACATATAAAGATTAACTTTCTAAACACCATTAGGATCTTCGCACACAGCTACTTAAGGAATTTCGAAGGAAAATTCATATTCATTGGGAAACATTGTTGTTAATTTTTTTATTTAAAAAATTAATTATTCGATTTATTCGATTTATCGATTTTTATTTTATTAATTTGATGTTCTACATGAAATCTAACTACTACAGGATATTGTTTAGCATATTTATAACTAAAGTTAAGATATAATAAGTGAATTAAAAATGCATATAACATGAAATACAGATCCTCCTCATGATTATGATGATGCTTATATTCTTTGCTTAAATCCGACTTATCGTTCTGCTGTTTATCCATCTGACATTTACTCTAGTGTTTATCTACCTGTTAATGTTTCACAGTTGATAAGATTTTATGAATGCATCTTTGATATCTGTGATTAAAACAATGCATGTTTGTAGACATTGCTATCACTACACACTGATAAACATTTACCTCTTGGCGCGCTTCCTGAATGACATCAGAAAGGTGTGCTTGAGACTGATATACTCGTCATTTTAACAGGCCATTTCTTTCAATCGAATATCCTAAAGATCATTTTTCCGAACGGGTGAAGTGGTACGATCACACCCCTTTCAAATTAAAAAGTAATAGCATACAGGCGATTGACATCCTTTTTCAAATCCTTACCACTTTTCCGTTGTTTTTAAAGGTTATGCAGCTCAGATGCAACTTAAGGTTATGATATATGAGCTAGATCAATGTAGTATGGAGGGCTAACGATAACCCCAAGTCGTATACTGATATAATTACTTGTTATCATACATAAAGGATAGGATCAGCAAAAATATATGACGCCAAATTATGCTTATTGATGTTTTAAGATTACAAATTCTGAACATACTCCTCTCTTTGGCACAGCACAGCATACTTGTATGAACAATTATACTTGGAGCTGAAGATTTCTGAACACTTTACAAAGAGGGACGGTTCGACGCCACTCTACGTAACACAAAACAACATCGTGCCGGGCTATCACGCTTTTCCTCTCACTCACAACTCACCGATAAAACCAGCCATCGACCGCTGTATTTTGCTATTCCATGAGGTATGTATATCAGGGGCCGTATTCTCATCTGCTATCAACACTTAACTTTACTATAAACTCCTACCCTCAATATTAAGGGGAGTCTCCGGGGTTGGGAGCCGAAAATCACTCAAATTCGGCATTTTTCCCCGCTAAAATTGTTCTGTTACCCCTCAAGTCTGACGTACTCTTGCTGCAACACACCTCAAAAAACGAGACGCTAATACGGGAAGACTAGAGCAACTTAACAGTTTTGATCTATTTTAAGGAAATATGCTTTGCAAAAAATCTAATTTTCTGCGATTTTTTATATCAAATGAGGTGACTACCATGGTTTTTGGGTGCAAATTTTTCAAACTTTTTAAAATGATAAAGGATTTTGTTATATATTATGATAGATAGATGTCTTAGAAACACCATACAACAAATCTTTCATAAAACAAACAATGCTGCGATTTTTTGTTAGTTTTTGTTTAAGAAAAATTAAAAATCTGAAAAAAATACTAATTATTATCCGATCACAATGAAACTTGGTCAGATTATGTAAAAATAATTCAAAACAACGATGGTGAAGACTTAATGGCGCTACGGGATACGGAGGAGAAATACCGAGTTCCCTCGGAGGATCCGGTTCACTTCACAAGGATTATAATCGCTTGTGAAATATTCCATCTTGAGTAAGAATACTGTCACCAGGTCGTCAACAAATGTTCTATCCTTCTTGTACGGAGGATACAAAATATTGAAAGCGCAAATCAGTATAAAGAAGTATTGAAGCCACGGACAGACATATATCTTACTGACAGACTTTTCCAAAATTGCCGACGACATGTCTTCCTGTACACAGCGCGCCAAAGCATTGTTCGCGACATCATAACACAGCGCTTCCATACGGGAATTCAGAAAATGTACTCTATGGCAGCCTACTGACTTCCGAGAGACTTCATATCTTACATATGGCAGCTTGTTTAAGGCATGGGCAGTCCATCAAGACCGTTGAGGAATGTTCAGATGCCACTTGTCAATTATAAACGAAGCATTTAAAAAAGTATCGCCTTCCTTCCCGCGAGTAATTTGAACAGACGCGCATTGGTATAGCTATCATTATTTGCATAATGAGTGGCAAGAAAGACCTAACAAAGGAGCAAATTAAAGTTATTGTATCTCTACACAAGGCAGAGAGGCCAGTGGAAGAAATATCAAGGATTGTGGATGTTACGAAGAGATGTGTGCATAAGTGGGTGGAGAGTTTCGGGGTGGCACGGCGGGGTGGCGACAGCCGCGACACCAGAACATTATAAGTGGCCAGGGCGAGGATGTAAAAACCATATCGCAATATTTTTCTTGCTCTTAATTGAGGATGGGCATCCACTTGACGTTTCATGACATTTAGGGTGCTTGCTGAGGTTTTACATCCTCGCCCTGGCCACTTATAATGTTCTGGTGTCGCGCCTGTCGCCACCCCGCCGTGCCACCCCGAAACTCTCCACCCACTTATGCACACATCTCTTCGTAACATCCACAATCCTTGATATTTCTTCCACTGGCCTCTCTGCCTTGTGTAGAGATACAATAACTTTAATTTGCTCCTTTGTTAGGTCTTTCTTGCCACTCATTATGCAAATAATGATAGCTATACCAATGCGCGTCTGTTCAAATTACTCGCGGGAAGGAAGGCGATACTTTTTTAAATGCTTCGTTTATAATTGACAAGTGGCATCTGAACATTCCACAACGGTCTTGATGGACTGCCCATGCCTTAAACAAGCTGCCATATGTAAGATATGAAGTCTCTCGGAAGTCAGTAGGCTGCCATAGAGTACATTTTCTGAATTCCCGTATGGAAGCGCTGTGTTATGATGTCGCGAACAATGCTTTGGCGCGCTGTGTAAATATGGACACTTGAGACAGCTTATTTGATGTCCTGTGCCACATGAACTTATGCAGCTTGAAAATAACATAACATTATAAGAGCTGGAGTGTGCTGTTGTTGGCGATTACGCTTTGCCGTGACTGAGGAGGGTTTATTGTTTCACTAAAACTTTATTGTGTTTCATATTGATATCATAGGAGGCCATACTAACATTTTATTTGCCTCCAACGAAGTAAAGGGATCTACTCCTAATACATGCAAGTACTAATAGCTTCACGCCTTAGAAAGTTAATGCAGTTTAATACAATAAATTTCTACTCCTATCAATATTACTAGCAGAAGCTATAAGCATAATGCTCTGAAAGACAATCCGAATGGCTTTGTACAAGTAAAATCGTGTTTATGATTCTCTCTCTCTCTCTCTCTCTCTCTCTCTCTCTCTCTCTCTCTCTCTCTCTCTCTCTCTCTCTCTCTCTCTCTCTCTCTCTCTCTCTCTCTTCTCTCTCTCTCTCTCTCTCTCTCTCTCTGAGTTTGGTTGAAATTGGGACAGAAAAGGCAGAGCCTTAGCTGTACTGACAGACAGACGGACGGACAGACGGACATTCGGTGAATTATAGTAAGATTTCATATACTTCCTCTGCCTTCCCTCCAACTTGCCCTCCAGCACTCCCAACAACAGCCTCCTTTCCTCCACCACCTCTAGCCTTCCACGAGGGAGCTACTGGCCGCCCGAGATTTAAAAAACTTTCAACTAATGAAGAAATTGGATAAACCTGGCCAATAGAGCTTATAACCATCCCAGGGATGACCTTCACCTTTCCTGAAAGTTTGGTTGAAATCGTATAGCAAATGGCGAAGCCTTTGCTGTACAGAAAAAAGGGACAGCAGGGGGTAGACAGACGGCATTGGGTGGATTATAGTAAGAAATTACTATGAGTAACATGCAAGTTACGGAGTTTAAAAACAAAAGTCAAACTGTCCTATTTTGTTAAGTTGGGAAAAAGGTTGATCACACGACAGTTTTTTTTTGGAATATTTACCCGGGAAAAATTCACCAAGGCGATTTCTTGCTTTTATCTGGTCACTAGACTTTCACAGAGCTAGCGACTTTTAATCCCAAATTTTTTGGCTTCTCTTTTTTAAAAGGGCGCGGGAGCCAAGTTTATCGAAAAAGCTCTTTGAAAAAATAGGGAGAAATAGGGAAAAACTGGTTAAAAAAAGGGGTGGTAAATGTTGGAAGGGACTAGTTAGGGAGGCGCAGTCAGGCGTAAGATGGTCCATTTCAGATCCCAAAAATGGAACAGCCAAAAAAGAAAATGGGGAAGCCCCTCACGACTCAAAAATCCTCCAAAGGGGTTTTGTATCTTAAAAAGTTACAAAAAATGTAAAAGATTCCAATTCGTCTTGTAATCGGTTCTTCCCACTTGTAGTTGTTTTTTTCAGCTTCTGTATATTAATTAGAGCGTGCTTAAAAAGAACGTCAAAAAATTACGTTGGTGGTGTTTCCCGGTTGATTTGCCAAGGGGGAATTTTTTCACAACAACACGAGCATTTTTCGTCTTGACTAAAATTTGGGCAATATTAGCCGTTTTTGGACCCGGGATTGGTCTGCGGCTGAATATTCCCGGGAAAAAAGTCTCTGTGACCCGGCTTAAAAATGTAAAATAAACAAAAAATATCCCTTCAGATAAGACTTCCACAATCAAAAAAAAAACCAATATAATGTTCATTGCATCTTTGTATTTTTAGGGGATTGCTAAAAAAATGGATGCAGATATCCAAAAAAAAATAAAGTTAATAATCGTCGAAGGGGGACAGAGATGGCGGAGGAAATCAATGCCACGGCGGGGGAGGGAAAATTTGGCGGGATCGACTTCAGGGCCCTGACTCTGGTCCAATGCAGGGCCCTTTTACTCTACCTCGCGGCGTCTTCCTCACCCACGTCATTTTCACGCAAAAAAACTCTCCCACTGGGTCGAGGTCGGCAATCCAAAAATTCGAGAAAAACCCAGTTTCTTAAAACTTGGCAAAAGCTGTGAGGGAGCCGCAGTGACATTTGAAGGGAAAATTTCGAAAAAGTACAATTAAAAAGTAAAAGAATTCTCTCAATTTTTCCAAGAGACAAGGGGACCTGGCACATACACTTTTGTACTGCGGCTATCTATGCCACATTTTTCTTTTTTTGTTAACAAAATTTTTGGGACATTTTTAAAATAAAAGAAAAGGAAGCTACAAGGGGCCCGGGAGGCCTACACGGGGTAGTAAATTTTATTATACTACCTACAACACCTTTCATATCCTCCCTAAAATTGTTACCTCCTATTAAAAACCCTATTGACTATTTAAAGCTCCTTATTGTTTTAAAACTCCCTTTGACTAAAAATCCCTATTGACCAAATCCCATATTGACAAAAACCACCCTTTTGAAAAAAAACTCCCTTTTGACTAAAACACCCTTTCTAAAAACTCCCTACGACAAAAACCCCTTCTTTTAACTAAAAAAAAAAAAAAACCTATTGAAAAAAAAAACCCCTATTGACTAAAACTCCCTATTGACTAAAACTCCTATTGACTAAAAATCCCTATTGACTAAAAAACTCCATATTCAAAAAAATCCCCACTGACTAAAACTCCCTATTTATAAAAACTCAAAGCTAAAAATTACTTTTGACAAAAAACACCCTTTTGACAAAATTCCCCATTGACCAAACTCCAAACGGCAAAAAAGTAAAACCCCATTGAAAAAAAATTCCTTTTGACTAAAAACTCCCTTTTGACTAAAAACCACTTTAACTAAAAACCCCTTTCACTAAAAACTCCCTATTCATTAAAAACTCCCTTTTGACAAAACCCCCCCTTTTCACTAAAAACTCCCTATTCACTAAAAATTTCCTTTTAAAAAAAAATCCCTATTGTTAAAAACTCCCTTTTGATTAAAATCCCTATTGCAAAAAACCCCCTATTAACAAAAAATTTCCCTTTTAGTTTCTTTAAAAACTCCTATTGTTTAAAAAACTCTATTGACAAAAAACTCCCTATTAAAAAATACTTCCTTTGACTAATCAAGTATGGGCGTCCACCCTCTGGCCCCTTTGCTTTTGGCTCAGTTTTTCCGGGCTGGAACGTGGCAGCGAGCTAAAATTTGAATCATTAGCTAATTACTCATTAAGGGCTTGTTCACGAAAAAAGTTTTTTTTTACACCCCCCCATGATTTTGACAGCATACTTGCATGTAAAATTTTCAGCTCAACCCGACAATATTTAGGAGTAGTTATACACTTATTGGCTCCGAAGGGTTTTTCCACTCCCCTTTACGCGAATGGGCTTTTTTGGTAAGTGGCACCTCGTTCGCCGCTCCCAAAAAACTCCTATTCACAAAATCCCTTTTAACTAAAATCCCCCCTAGACTAAAAACTCTCTATTGACAAAAAAATTCCCTATTGACAAAAAATTTCCTATTGACTATATCTTTTTTTTCTATTTGGTCAAAAGGGGCACTAAGAAGCCACGCCCCCTCCCCTCCCCTTATTCTAGGGGGCGCTGTTGGGTCCCTTCTTCGTATCATAATTTCCCAAATCAAAATACTCCATACTTAACAGGCTGACCTGTTGGTCAACGCTTTTGCCCTGGACAACAATCTTCACTACAATCAATAAATAAATAAATCTTTGGGGGGGCATACCCGGGGGGCGCCCGGGGGGGGCCTCCCCCACCCTACGACGCCACCCCCCGGGGCCCACCACCCGCGCGAGCCCCCGGCGGGCTACTTTCCCCCAAAAAAAACCTCTCTCACAAAAATATAAATTTGCCCCAGCCACGTGCCGTGGGGCGCCCCTTGGCTTCCCTCCCGCGGATTGCTCTTACAGATACACCCGATGGAAGGATGGGTTTTTCAGGGTACGTGCCCCGCCCATAGAGCCGAAATGGCGCTGAGGATATGCAGGTAATGGTCTCTATTCAGCCCCGGGTGCAATCGCTGTTTGCTCGAAAATTCCCAGCGTCCCCATATTCGCAAGCCCTTTTATTCCCAAAAGCATTTATTCGTTTCTTCAAAACACTTTTTGTGTCCATGTCTCACAACCATAGAGTAAGTGGGGGATCACAGTGATACGGTTTTTTCTCCTCCCGCCGGGTACCCACAACCCCAAATACTCCCCTGAGCAAGCCCATAAACCAGGGGCTATGCCAACCGCCGTAAAACTTTTTGACGTGACCGCCGTCATTATGGACGCGCTCCACGTATGTAAAATTTTCCAAATCTCAATGTCCCGCCGCACGAGGGAACAATGTCTGTTTTTCATCTAGAAAGTCTCCAAACCCCGGGACCTTGTTTTTAACCCAGGAACCTCAAGCCAAAAAGGCTTTGCCTCCTCGTGCAGCCCCCCCTCGATCCCATCACCAGGACCCCCCAGCGCCAAATGTTACGCCCCGGGGCAAAAACAAATCAGTGTAATATAAGCCTTTGATATAAAAGAAACGGAGGGGGCAATAAATAGATCCTCTCTCAATGACATTCGACGGTCGCTGCGCACGAGTTGCAGAAATCCCCGCGCAAAAATTACCTCGAGCAACCCCCGAGCTAACTCGGGAAAACACGACAATGAGTTGCAAAACGTTTTGGCGCAAGTGATCGCTTTTTTTTACATAACAAAAGGACTGGCCAGGGAAAGGGTCGGGGGGACGTCGATAAAAACTTAAAGTCCGTCCGTGGCGTAGTGGCTAGCGCGCTAGCTACGAATTAGGGGCCCTGTTCAGATCCTGGCCTGGCAGTCGGCGGCCAGCCCAAAAGCTGTTCATCCTCCCTTCGGGGTTGATCAAAATGGGTAGTGGGGAAACCTGGGGAGGTAACTGTGGTAACTGGGATGCCCCCTAGCCCTGTGCCCCGGGTAGGGGGGTTTCTAAAAAGGCTAATGTGAGGAGTGAGCAACGAGGCCCCGCAGAATAGGTATCCCCCATCTTTACCTATTAATAGAATGGTAAGTAGAAACATCCCCATGTCACTGAATGTGAAATGTGTCGGAAAAAATCTTTTGTTTTCCCGGATTTCCCCTTTCGGTTGGGACAAATATTTTTTTTTTTCTCATACGGCGAACCATGTGACTGATATGCAGGTAGGTAACTATACAAATCGTGCCGTAATGAGGTTTTTTGTTCACTTATTTGTATAAATATAGTATGACATCCAGGGCAGGATTTGGAAAAGAGACATTTTTCATTTTACCAGCATAAATATTTTTTGACTTCACTAAAATTGTTTGCCCCCAAATAATTTCTTTGATTTTAAAGAAGTCGATTTTTTCTGATTTTTAAAGTCACTTGATACTAAAATGTTGTATAACAGCTGTAATACAAAATTTTACGATGATATTAAAAAAAAAAAAAAAAAAACCTGTTTCGGAGCCCTAAAAGGTAAAAACAGGTGTGGGAATGTAACATAGGAACAATCATCTTTTTTACTTGATGTGGACCTCTGTACTTTTCTAAATAGTCTCTGTACACCGGCTTCAAACATTTAAAACCCAGAAAAAAAATTTCGAGCAGGGTAAAAGAAAATATTTTTCTACCAAAATTTCATGAAATGAAAGTTTCTTAAGTCATACTCGGGGCAGCTTTGACAAGCCAATCTTAGACGGCCCGATGCAACGCTGAGCGTTGCAATAAGCCCAAGGCCCCCGGCTGTGAAATACTCTAGCGGCGCAGCACTTGGGCCCCTCACTCGCCCCCAGTAACCCCCGGGGTAGCCACCAGCCAGGTTGTGTTGGTGCTTTTTGCTCTCAGGCCACGCCCGCGTCCCCTGCCTCGCCAAGTGGAGAGGTTATAAGTTGTGTGCGTGTGGCGCGTGCGTGTGGTTGGTGGCGTGTGCGTGGCGTGTGCTGTATGTGCGTGTGCGTTGCGTGTGTGTGTGTGTGGGGAGTTGCGTGAATAAATTTTAAGTTGACATGATCCTCAATACTTCAACCCCAAACATGAGGAAATGCTGTGGGTTTGGGGGCAGTGTTGGCTTTACCTTCTTGGTGAAGGATTGCTCTCCTCTGATAAGTACATTGACATTAGTTTTGGGCATATTGTAGATACAAATCTATGTATTGTATAATCTATACATTTTATATATTTAAAATATATATATATATATATATATAATATATATATATATATATATATATATATAAAAAATTAAATTATATATATATATATATATATAATAATAATACCACACATTGAGTAGCATTGCTATGTTTGTGTCTCGCGGCAATGTTTGGGGATAAAGGATGTGGTTGAGAGGAGGGAAACGCGCACCAAAAGCTATGAAGTCCCGGGGTCCCAGTGTTTCCCCGATCCTCACATAGACGCCCCGACCACGCTTTGCCGGCAAAGGGGCCTCTAACGCGCCCAAAAGTCTTTTTTTACATTTTTTATATTTTGTGGATAGGGCTGCTCGCCGAATGTCATAAAAAAAATTGGAGATGCAAACTATTTTTTTGTCTTCCTTTGAGAGTACATAGTGGTCTTGATGTATGACTTGTGGGACATAATAATCCCTGTCCTTACAGTATTGCCAGAGGGCACCGTCCCCGTGATCATAGAAAAAAGTAAAAGAGGTCTTTTTTAAATCAGAGCTCTCTAGTGTTGCGTCATCGTAATGCCATCTGATTTTTTGTCATTTTTGGGGTCCCGCCCGGCGGCCCGGCGGCGGGGCAGCCGTGTTCGGGTGGCACCAACGCAGAGGGCGACGGCGTGCTTAAATCACACCCCCACCAGGCAGTGACCAGGCCACCAGGTGATCCCACCCTATTCCTCCCTTCTGATTCTATAGCAACATTTACAATGAGCTAATGCTAAAATATATCTGTAAACTGGGTACGAGTGGGGTAGCTGCCACAGCTGCGAGTATCTCATGGTGCTCTGCAAGTTGTGATGAGCGACGACCCCCACTTTCTTGTTGCCCTTCGCCCAGGCATCGGACAAATTGTGGCTGGGACACAAAATTGCTGGTGGTCACCAAACTGCCCTGCCGAGGGTTCAGCATCTCTGCAGGGAGTCTTGGATCTTCTCCATGATAATCCATGTCTCCCCTAAAAAAATGATTCTTTTGGAAAAAGGTAATGATGTTATGGAAAATTTCCCTCATTTATGTTCAGTGGATTACTAACATTTATGTTTTTTTATCTCCTTGTATCTTTATAGATCTACATTTTTAAAAATTATCAACACACGCAATATCCTTCCCTGCATGTTTAACCCCGCAGTTTCAGCGAAATCCCTGATGAACCTTTCAAATCCTTACGTTACCGCCTGAAACACTTGTTTTGGTTAAATAATAGTCTCTTTCCCACGATGGCTGGTCCATGCCCCCCTGCCCCACAGCCCCATGGGTCAAGTGGGGAAAGCTGGCAGCTTGGAGCCCACGCGAAACTTTTCAAGCCAAGCGTTACTCTCTCTTCCCCAGAAAAAATCAAGTAAATCTCATATCTAACTGTTGTACTATTTGCAGTGCTTTGTTATCGACTGCAAACCTACGTGGAAAACCAGTTTGGGCACTACAAGGTATATTTTCTTTTTAAGTTGAGCCTAAGCGTCTGTAGTCAAAAAAGAGTCTTTATGTTGGGCGATCTCGCCCGTTGGGGCGCAGGCTGGATTTTTTTATGACACCTGTGATCTCGGTGAAGATCCCATTTTCTGTGTGTTCGGTTTTTCAAAATTTTGGGGGATGCAGCCCCTGAGTCCACCGTCACAAGAAAGGCAGACAGGTATCGCTGCATGTGGGTTGCTTCGGCCACTCGACGATTAATTTTTCAGTTGTCCTTTGGGAAAAATTGAAGTCGGGAATTCTGTTTTCCCCACCGGCTCTGAAAGAGTTGCCCCCCCGGGAAGGGTTGCGAGACAAAGGGTGGCGGCAGAGCCTCTAAAACCAGGCGAACTATAAAGATCCTGCTGCGCCCCCACGGCGAGGCCAACCCCACAGCCCTCAGGGGAACATCCAGGGTCTAGCAACCGAGCCCTGGAGGCACGCGTACAGGGGCTATAACCCAAAATTCAAAAAAAATTATAGCAAAATTTATATTAACTTGACTGTAAAATCCACCTTTCCATGTTGCAAATCTTTTTGATATATTGCATGATTCCCAACCCTTTTGTACAAATGACCTATTTATCAAAACCACGAAAACACGCAACACCTGGGCCTCCCTACATGTCTTTGATTTCTTCTGAAGCAATGGGAAGAATCTGATTATTTATTTTGTCTATTCTCGAATTTTACTGTACCAGTTTAGCCTGTACGTAATATGACAAAAACCTGTACGATGTGAGAAAGTTCAAGCAGCATTGACTACGAATCAGTCAGGTGTCAAATACATGTCGACCGCGTTCAAAAAATTCCCTGATACCCAAAACTCTAAGGGGCGAGGATTCCTAGAGGCAGTCAAACTTGAAGCAAATACAAAAATTGGGCAATCAATGGCCTCGTTCGCAGAGACAAGACCAAAGAAGAGTTAAGTACAAAATTTCTCTTAGGCACAAAATTCACCCTTTAGATTTAAGCGGGCAAAGACCCCATGTTGTAACCCTACCCTGTCTAACTGTATTTTTTTTTATTTGAGTTTGGGCCCAAAATGCACTACGAGGCCCGCCCCCTTTACCTGATTGCTAACACAACGTATCCGACTTCTAACAAAAAACTAAAAACCAAAAAACAGTACGGGGTTCATTTAGATTTTTCTTAATCGTTAAATGACCCGCGATTATTTTTGCAACCATTTACAAGCTCTGACACGTTGTATTCAGCAATCGGGTACAAGGGGGGCGTGGCTCTTTAGTGCATTTTTGGCAAACTTAAATAAAAGACCATAGCTGCCTGACTATTAGGGTTACACAGGTGTCATCATTGACTCTAAGGCTGTTCCCCCTACAGCTTCCACGGGTGGGCTCAATTTCATGTATTTTCTGCCCCCCTACGGATGAAGGTTTTCTGGTCCGGGGGGACGGTTCCCCCATTTCAAGTTTTTACGGGGGATACCCGGGCATCACCTTAGGCCAAAACCTGAATTTCACCTTTAAACCTTTCCTTGACATCAATTTCGCTGTAAGTTTTTTCAATTATTTTATATATAATATATAATAATATAGAGAAGAGAGAGAGAGAAGAGAAGAGAGAGAGAGAAGAGAGAGAGGGGAGAGAGAGGAGAGAGAAGAGGAGAGAGAGAGAGAAGAGAGAGAGAGAGGAGAGAGAGAGAGAGAGAGAGAGAGAGAGAGAAGAGAGAAAATAAAGAGAAAAAGAAAGAGAAAGAGAGAGGAGAGGAGAGGAGGAGAGAGAGAGAGGAGAGAAGAAAAAGAGAGAGAGAGGGGAGAGAGAGAGAGAAGAGAGAGGAAAAGAGAGAGAGAGAGGAGAGAGAGTGGGAGAGTTCTTTATGCTTACTTATTCATTTATTTTACTCTACGACAGGAATACAATACCCAAAGAATCAACAGCACTCTTCGAACCCATCAACCTGCCAACTGCCACACATGCTTAGGAATTTTACTTCAGCCTTTTTTTTTAACCAATCCGCCTAGCCTTTTCATGGCCAAGCCCCACCCTCAAGCCCCAATTGGGAGACCTCTAATCCCCGCTGCACGGATGTTTGGGGCGCCGTCGCGGCCACTGTTTCTTGCCTTTACCCTCTTGTGGCTGGTACGTGACTTTTTTTTTTTCTCTTTCTCTCTTCTCTCCTCTCTCTCCCTTCTCCCCCTCTCTCCCCTCTTTTCCTCTCTCTCCTCTCTCTCTCTCTCTTCTATATTATAATATATAATATTATTATATATATTATAATATATTTATATATTAATATATAATATATATATTTTAGAAAAAGGAGAGAGAGAAGAGAGAGAGAGAGAAGGAGAGAGAGAGGAGAGAGGAGGAGATCCAAGATTTAAAGAATCTATCAAAACTATTATCATCAATTAAAAAACAATTGGGCTAGGAAAATCCTTCGTGTTTCAAGGGAAAATTTAAAAAAAAAGGGGCATCGGACAGAGCGAGAGCCAAGATCTGCATTGCTTATAAAGGGGGAGCTGCCTGAATCTTTTTTTCGTCTTTGTTTGGATAAGATTTTAAGACACCGGGGCCCGACGTCACACGGTATACATTTTGAAGAAGTTCGTGAAAACAGGGGGTAAAACTGTACTGGGTTTTTTGTGTTACAGATGAGCCCCTCGACGTGTCCAGGGGTCCGGACGTGGGTGGGGGGTGAGGGCCCTGGGCGGGGGCATTACGCCCAGGCAAAACCCCGGGGAGCTGCCGCCAAAAGGGGCCCCCGCGCGTCGGTTTGACGGGCCCGGCTGCTCTTTGCCTTTATTGTGGGAACGGTTTTAAAACCCGGGAACCTTTCCCCAAGTTGACTGTGCCCAAGTATCCCGCCCGGCGGAAAACTTGGTGACCTTGTCGCCTTTGGAAACCCGGTTGTACTGTCCAAAACCACCACACACACACGCCCCAAAGCACCGCCACCACACCACACACCACCGCGCACACCACAAACACACACACACCACACAACCCCACACACACACACACACACACACACCACACACACAACCACACAAACCCCACACACACACACAAACACACACACACACACACACACACACAAATTGGGGTACTCCGTGTGTGTGGTTTGACGCTCGGTTCACAACCGAGAAGTCCCGGGTTTAAACCCCGGGGGGAGAGGAAAAATATGGGCTGTTTCCCCAAAACCCCGCCCCGTCCCCCCCAAAAAGTAAAATTTGGGACCGGGGGGTCAGCCGGGGGGTTTTTGGGCCCCCCTCCCGGGGTGATGGGTTTCCGGCCAACAGTAACCACTAAGGAGAATGATAAAAATGTTTATTGGAGACGGGGCCACACGAGGGGTTTGGGCTTGGCCCTGTAAAAAAAACAACTAGATGAATACAACTAATAATACACCACCCCCAGCGTGGTCTAGTTTTTTAAGAGCGTGTTGGCAAATTTTAAATGCATTCGATCCCCCTTGCACCCGGGGGTTTTTTTTTTCTGACAAAGTTGGGGAAAAACTGTCCCCTTGACAAGGGGATGGGGGGTGTGTGGTGTGTAAGTCCCAGTAGTACCCCAAAAATCAGTCATACGAGTTCCAAGATCTTTCCGAGAGGGTAAAAAGGGTGATCGGAGTCGACCTCCTGGGTTTAAAACCGTGATGAATTACACACAACACACAAGTCCCCACAGCCTTTAAAACCAATGTAAAAAAACTGCTAATAGAAAAGAAGAAGCTATGTGATAAGAGTAGAAATAATACACCAGAGAAACCAGTACAAGTAGACAGAGTAGCCTTCTTAAAAAAGTAAACAGATCAGGCAAGCTTTTGGGGTGGGGACGGTTGTATGAGTAAAGAATTATAAATTATGCCGATGATGATGATCAAAAATAATTGATAAATTTTTATTAAAATGATATTTAATAAATATTATTCATAATATTTTTTCATAATTAATAAAAAAATATAAACAAAAAACTTATAAACCCATTTTAAACCAACGTCCGCCTTAATGTTTTTTTACGTTGGACAAAAAAGTATCATAATAGAAAGCAGACAATGTAAGGAATAACAAATCCAAGACTTGGGGGAATTCAAATAAAAAAAAACATAAACTGGTCGTTAGGTTAAGGGATTACCTTGGATCAAAAAATTCCCAAACTATTAACAACACGGGGGATACCTGGGTCCGCTGGTTGAACCATTAAATGATTACAGGTTATGCTACATTATCTTACATATAGAATCATATATTATATATATATTATTAATATCTAATATTATATATATATATATATATATATATAATATATATTTATATTTATTATCTGAGATTATTTACTACGAAGGGTTTACGAAAATATTTAATCCTTTTTTTTTTAAAAAACTTTCACACTTTACGCCCAAAAAACATAAATTGTACAAAAAGGATGGCAGCCAATTGAAAGGTGAAACAAACGTGCCAGGGATAAAGCAGCGGCAAAGCAGGGGGGGGACATGCTTGCTGGTTACCGCGACATCTTTTTCCGCCAGGGCGGATTCTGGGAGGGACTCTGAAAAGCCATCGGTGGGGAACAGGGAATGGGGACTTAGTTCCTTCATCTAAGGAAGGATTAGGGCAGGCACTCACTGAAAAGTAAGTACAGATCTGAAACATCTATCACCTACTTCAGTATTTCTTACATATAAAGATTAACTTTCTAAACACCATTAGGATCTTCGCACACAGCTACTTAAGGAATTTCGAAGGATTCATATTCATTGGGAAACATTGTTGTTGATTTTATTTATTTATATTTTAATTAAAAATCCGATTTATTTGACTTAAATCAAATTTATTTGATTTAAATCGATTTTTATTTGATTAATTTGATGTTGTACATGAAATCTAACTACTACAGGATATTGTTTAGCATATTTATAAATAAAGTTGAGATAGAATAAGTGAATTAAAAATGCAAATAGCATGAAATACAGATCCTCCTCATGATCATGATGATGCTTAAATTCTTTGCTTAAATCCGACTTATCGTTCTGCTGTTTATCCATCTGACATTTACTCTAGTGTTTATCTACCTGTTAATGTTTCACAGTTGATAAGATTTTATGAATGCATCTTTGATATCTGTGATTAAAACAATGCATGTTTGTAGACATTGCTATCACTACACACTGATAAACATTCACCTCTTGGCGCGCTTCCTGAATGACATCAGAAAGGTGTGCTTGAGACTGATATACTCGACATTTTAACAAGCCATTTCTTTCAATCGAATATCCTAAAGATCATTTTTCCGAACGGGTGAAATGGTACGATTAAACCCCTTTCAAATTAAAAAGTAATAGCAAACAGGCGATTGACATCCTTTTTCAAATCCTTACCACTTTTACGTAGTTTTTAAAGGTTATGCAGCTCAGATGAAACTTAAGATTATGATATATGAGCTAGATCAATGTAGTATGGAGAGCTAACGATAACCTCAAGTCGTATACTGATATAATTACTTGATATCATACATAAAGGATAGGATCAACTAAAATATATGACGCCAAATTGTGCTTATTGATGTTTTAAAAGTACAAATTCTGAACATACTCCTCTCTTTGGCACAGCACAGCATACTTGTATGAACAATTATACTTGGAGCTGAAGATTTCTGAACACTTTACAAAGAGGGACGGTTCGACGCCACTCTACGTAACACAAAACAACATCATGCCGGGCTATCAAGCTTTCCCTCTCACTCACAACTCACCGATAAAACCAGCCATTGACCGCTGTATTTTGCTATTCCATGAGGTATGTATATCAGGGGCCGTATCCTCATCTACTATCAACACTTAACTTTACTATAAACTCCTACCCTCAATATTAAGGGGAGTCTCCGGGGCTGGGAGCGGAAAATCACTCAAATTCGGCATTTTTCCCCGCTAAAATTGTTCTGTTACCCCTCAAGTCTGACGTACTCTTGCTGCAACACACCTCAGAAAACGAGACGCTAATAAGGGAAGACTAAAGCAACTTAACAGTTTTTATCTAATTTTTTTTCTGAAATACAAAAGAATTATTTCTGAAAACATTATTTTTCTAACACCACCTACAGTTCTTGCACTATAGTCTTACCGCTTTTCTCACTCTATAGTCACAGTATACGCGTACACTAGTNCCCTTTGAATCTAAAAGGAAATTATCTCGAGCCTTAAACCCTTTTCTGGTAGACGAGGCCCAAACGGGGGAAAAAGATACCCAACCATTCAGCTTGTAAGAAGAAAAAACATTCATGTTTTATATCACATTTTTGTTCATTATTAAATTGTTCAATATTTGCCTCGCAAATATTATTTTTTATGGCACTTTTTTATTCTGGTCTAATGTGTCTTGGGGGCAGGTGACGCGAAGGGTGTGTGGGGGTTTTTGGAAGATTTATTTTGTTTGATTTCCTCTTTTTTTTTGTTTGTCGGTGATTTTCGGTGTCCCCCAAAGGGTGTTTGCCCTTCCTCCCCCCTGCTTCCCCTTCAAAGGGAAAGATTACTCCTGAAATCTACCTTCCTTCTCCTCCTCCCCCTCCTCTTCCTCTTCCTTCTCTTTTGTCTTCCTGTTTTCCTCCGGCCTCGTACCTCGATAAAGTCCGGTGGCATAGGGTGTGTGTGTTTGTGTTTGGTGTGTGGTGGTTTATTGTGTGTGTTGTGTATGTGGTGTGTGTGTGTGTGTGGGGGGTGTGTGGTGTGTGTGTGTTTTTGGGGTGTGTGTTGTGGTGTGTGTGTGTGTTTGTTGTGTTGTGTGTGTGTTTGTGTTGTTTGACTGTTTGTGAATGTAGAAAAATATACGTATTCTTGTTTGACATTTGGTAATGGCCACCGTAAAAATTTTCTTCTATCCTCACTCCTCGACCACAGTGAATGAATAATATAAAATAAATACTGAATATAACATAAAAAAAAAAGAAAATTCTCCGTTTTTTTTGTATTTTTATTCTATTTGTTTTTTTTTTACTTTTTTGGGGTATTGAAAAAATTTTACCTCATTGAATTCTTTGTTGCTTTGCCTTCCCTTAAACAGCTTTCGCTGCTCCCCTCCCCTCCTTTTCCTCCTCCTATCTTCATTCCCGCTAAACACTTCTCGTTTTGGGTCTGACTTTTTCCCCGCCCGCATCTCGCAATCTATCCGCCGTCAGAGCCCCTTTCTCCCAAAATTTTTTCACCCCTCCTACGATTTTTCACGCTAAGTTTTTTAATAAGTTCTGCGGGCGTAAAAGCTTTTATTTACAAACCTCACAAAAACACGCCCCGGTAAAAACCCTGTTAGAAAACTAACAAGTTCCCCTTTTTTTACAATTAATTAAAAACTCTATTTAAAATTGTAACTCTCTCGTATTGTGTTTTGTTTTTATACACGCCTGCTTGTAAATATTTACATATCCTTGTATTTGTCCTACTACGACACAGGGCCCGACACCTGAAGCGGCCCCTATATTCGCGAGTATTCCCCAGGGGCTTGTCCTACTGACCGACGCAGTTTTAATAATCGACCTTTCTGACGCGCCCTTAATCCTTTTTTCCCTAGGGACCCCCTTGGGGGTTTGAGGAGAGAAGAGAGAGAAGAGAAGGGGGGGAGAGAAAAGAGGGGAGAGAAAGAGGGAGAGAGAAGAGGGAGAGAGGGAAGGAGAGAGAGAGAGAGAGAGAGAGGGGGAAGAGAGAGAGAGAGAGAGAGAGAGAGAGAGAGAGAGGAGAGAGAAGAAGAGAAAAGAAGGGGAAAAAACAGCTTCAATGAGATTAACATAAGCGCATTAAATCAATTGTCTTAAAAATTATTCAGCTTTTTTAAATTCGATTGCCGTACATCTATTTAAATTTCAGCAAAACTTAAATTTTACTTTCAGCACGCCTTCCATTCTACGAAAAAGTGCAGGGGATTGCGGGGGAAGTTCGCTCCACAATCTTCACAACTCCCCACCCTGTAGATTTTGTGTCTTGTAAAACATCAAAAACCTTGCCTGACAATGATCTTAAGAAGAGTCATGCCCCTTTCTTGTGGGTTATGAAGTCAAAGGAAGGCTGTTGCCATCATTCCCCTCCACCCCCGCCACCTGCCATAACCCCCCCCTCCTCTTCGTCCCCCCTTTCCTTTTCTCCCCTCGCTAACACCTCCTCTGTGTGTATGTGTATGTGTGTGTGTGTGTATGTGGTGTGTTGTGTTGTTTTGGGGTGTTTGTGTGTGTGTGGGGGTGTTTGTGTGTATGGTTGTGTGTGTTATAATTTATATTTGTGTTGTGTTGTATTATATGTGTGTGTGTGTGTGTGGTGTTGTGTGTGTGTTGGGGTTTTGGGGTGTGTGGGGGTTGTGTGGGGGTTTGTGTGTTTTTTTTAAATGTGTGTGTGTGTTCCTTTTTCCCCAGCGGGGGTTTAGTTGACAGAACTCCCGTTTTTTTCGTTCGTATTTCTCGGTTTCTAAAGTGTTTGAAAGAGGACGAAAGTGTCAGTGTATCCCCCCTTCCTTTTCCCTTCCCCTCCTCATCCTTCTACTCCCCCTTTCCCTCCTCCTTCTCTCCTCCTCCTCCTCCCCCTCCTCCTCCTCCTCCTCCTCCTCCTCCTCCCCCTCCCGTCTGCTAATGAAAAGTTTCTTCTTACAGATAAAAAAAAACGACGAGCGGACGGGTACACCACCTTAACCCCTTTCTTACCCACAGAACGCTGGGTCCGCCCCCGTTTCCGCAAAAATAATCAAATACTTAATCAAGCGCCCTGAAAAAGGGAAAACCGTGACCCCCTGCCGTAACCCCCTCACGCAAGGTTACCAAAACATAAAGGAACTTAATTACTCTACAAAAAATCCCAAAGTTATTTTTAAAGCGTAACGAATTTTTTAGCATACTTGTTCCCGGGAAACGCCAGATATCGTCTATCACTGAAGTTGGTTCAACACAAAAAAAAAAAAAAAAACATTTATTAGCTGAAATAGCCATTCCAGGCTATAAACATTCCTAAATTGTCGCCGCATAAAGGGGCAGGTTGGGAGGGTGTCTTCTTTACATTAAAAAAAATTTGCAAGCTCGAAATGATAAAGTAAACAAAGATCATTATGCTCAGTCTACAAAAGTTGCTAACGGAAAAAATTGCTAACTTTTGGGACAATAATTCTTTCCTCCCCCAAATCTAATGCGGAAGTAGATTCCCCCCTTTAGCGAATAAAGTCGTTGTAACTTAAATAACGATAAAAATTATTTGTGGAGTTTTAACCTCCCCTCTTTATAAAACTGGAATAATAATTCTGCTGATAGAGAAGGTAGCGTTGCTTGATAGGTGAACGAGTATTTTAAATCAGGTGGTCCGTGAGCCTACAAGGGATAATGTATCCTAGATTTATTTTTCACTACCGACTTGATCTGATTGATTACTGGATATAGGTGAACTTTGGGGCAAACAGTGAACACAGCTAATCAGATGCGGCAAAAATTCAATGTAGACATCACAGAAAATGGGTTATTGCCCCCAAATTATAAAAAAAGGAGATTTCACGAAGATCAGCAGGGTACTAAGGCGAAGTTAATGGATTGACCTCTAAATGGTATAACGCCGAAAACATGTGTAAATGTATTCACAAATAAACCCCAAATGGGTGGTAAAAAAAAAAAACTTTCCCCTTGAAAAAAAACGTTTAAAATAACTAAACAGACCCAGTTGGATGAATAATGAGATCCAACAAATCATTGGCAGAAAGCGCCGAGCGTATAAAGTTTACAAACGATGAAATGCAGCGGGCGATTCTAGAGATACTGACGCAAACGTCGCTGCAAAAAAAAATTAATCTAAAAAGCGCGATAGAAAAAAAAATTGAAAAGGAATCCAAATCAAACCCGAAAAAGGTTCTTTCAATACGTTCGAAGTAAAAAAACTCAAAAAAAGTTTTGGGACCCTAAAAGATAATAAAAAAATATCTTGGAAAATGATAATAAGATATGGGCGTTTTTCTCCAATGAATACTTTAATGCGGTATTTATTAAGAAAAAACTCCATTACCAGAACCATAAACATGTATGCAGGACTCAAAAGGGGATAGACTGGTAATAGGAGAGTACAGTAGACAAAATACAAGTATTTGCTGAAACTTACCCAGCAAAACCCGTGGGGGGACGAAATCTCGCCACGACTACTTCGCGAATGCATAGTAAACTTTCGCTCCCATTAAAATTTTTTTTAAATAAATCCTAAGTAAAAAAAAATTTCCTAGTATGGGGAAATTAGCTAATGTACACCGATTTTAAAAAAGGGGGAGTAAGAGCCTCGCAAGTAATTATTCCCCCTTAGTCTAACGTCCGTGATTGTTAAACTATTTGAAAAAAAAGCGGGATAAAATAGTGTCTTTCTCATGAAAATAACTCTATACTAAACTCCCAGCATGGATTTCGAATAAAAATCCTGCTTAACAAACCTACTGGATTTTTTTTTTTAATTCATTTATTCAAACTGGGACCTAAAATTCCCTCGGTGTAATATACCCTTGATTTTCAAAAACCTTCGATACGTTCCACAAAACGATTTTTGGACCAAGCAAAGGGCACAGGGCATAGGGGAGTTATTTTCATGGATTGGCGATTGGCTTTAAAATCGAAAACAAGGGGTAAAATAATGGTGAGGCATCTGATTGTTTAGATGTCACTAGTGGGGTCCCTCAGGGCTCGGTCTTGGGGGTCCTACTCTTTTTTCTGATATATTTTTCAACGTCGGGCTGCGGACTTTTTATCTAAAATATAAAATTTTTGCGATGACCCCAAATTAGGGGAAAAGCAATACTAAAAAACTGCGAACTCTAAAAAGTGTCTCGACAAACTATAAATTTGGGGATGATAAATGGCTTTTAAATTAAATTTCCCGAAAAATGAAAAGAAATGCATTAGGCAAAAAACCTCAAATATAGTTTTTAAATGCAAAAAATCGTTAACTGAAGTACAGGGAAAAGGTCTAGGTGTCATCATCATTAATGATCTGAAAACCATTTCGCTTTGCCTAGCTCCAGAAAAAAGGCAAATTTGATGTTGGGCTTTATTAAAAAAATTTTTGAACATAAACCCCAAAGTATGACACAATTAACACGTCCTTGGTTAGGCCCACTTGGGAATATCCTTTAAATTCGGGTCGCCCTGTTTCGTAAAGTCAAGCCAAATTTGGGAATCAGTGCAAAGAAGAGAAACCAAAACAATTCCATCTCTGGAAATTCATCTTTGAAGAGAACGGCGGAAAATTTAAATATTTTTCCCTTAAGGTCGTAAATCCGGGGGGACTTGATAAAAACCTTTTAAAGATCCTAAAGGTTTTGATGTCATTAACAAGAGAACCTATTCGAGCTTTAAAAAAACTCAAGTGACAAAAAGAAAAAGGTTTTAAAAAACAAAAGGGTCACGTTGCATAAACCGATTCCGTAAAATTTTTCATGTTAGAGCGTTGATCGATGGAAACAAGTTCCCAGAAATGTTTGGGGAGCCAAACACAATAACAAACATTCAAAACAGCTTGACGCACACTGTAAAAAAATGGGTATTATGGGGGCGAATTCTATCTAGTCCCCCCGTATCGATTAGTTGTAGTGGTTTGGTAGTTGTGTTAGTTTTTTTCTATCCTATCATTCTGCACTATGGAAATTCCTGTTCCCCTCCTCTTTAGGGACATGGTATCTTTTTTTCCAAAATGTTTTTTCTTTCAAATAGTTGTAGTTTAGTATTGTAGTTCAGCAGATCCCCCCTAGGACCAAGGGCTCCTGGGGTTGTTACTCCTTGTAAAAAAAAAAAAAATCCTCCTCCTCCTCCTCCTCCTCCTCCTCCTCCTCCTCCCCCTCCTCCCCCTCCTCCTCCTATTCCCCCAACTCCTCCTCCCCCTCCCCTCCTCCTCCTCCTCCTCCTCCTCCTCCTCCTCCTCCTCCTCCTCCTCCTCCACCTTCCTCTTGTTTTGCCCCCTCTAAATCTGTGTGCAGTTCTGGTCACCTTATTATAAAAAGGGCATAGATAAAATGAAAAAAAAGAAGGCGAGTAAACCAAAAAAAGATACCTAGATTGCAAAATTTAAAACGTACAAAGAAAAAAGGCTCACAGAAAATTAACTTATTCCCACTTTAAAAAAACGGGAAGGAAAAGAGGTACCCCTCGAAATCTTTAAAACTTTAATGGATTTACAACTAGTCCAGAAAATTTTTTTCACGCCGACCGGTCAACTCAAAAAGAAACAACGGATTTAAAATAAACAGGGAAAAGGGGTTTTTAAAAAACGAAGCAAAAATATTTTCTTTTACAAACCGTGTTTAAAAGTATGAAAGGGGTTTTCCGTCAAAAACGTGTAAAAAATCAATACAATAGAATCATTTAAAAATCGCCTTTGTAAATATTTCATACAAAACCCGGTTGTCCTGTTTATCTCGGAATAATAAATTTATCACGCTGGCCCCTTTAAACTTTCTCTTTATTGCGTAAAATATTGCGAGTCGCGAACACAACCCCTCCCACAAAGTCTCAGACAAGCCCGAGTAAAAAGGTCACTACTAAACTTTTGACCTGTTGGGGGGTTGGTTCGTAAGGGCCCCCCGTCAGTTATGACCACCATCGGGATTTATATACCCGGGGGGCACTGCTGGCAGGGGGCATTTAAGTGGGCACGGGGTCCTACTTGGAAAGTGGGGACTACCGCAGTGGGTTTAAACGGAGCTGGGGCCTGTTGACTGCTGCCTCCCAAGAAAGCGCCCAGGGAAGGCTGCCGCACCACCCCTGAACCTCCCCTGAGCCTACACCAACACTACTTAGCCTCATAACACACACAGAAGCCCAGTTAACGGTTACCATAACCCCCCCAAAAAAACCCCCCCCCCTCAAACCCCCCGTGACGGGGGTGTGGTTCGTTTGGGTCCTGACATTTTGTGACCACCATCGGGGTTTAAGGTACCAGGGGGCCGCTGCGGGGGCATTGAAGGTACGGCGTCCTACATGGAAGGTACCAACCGCGTGGGTTGAAAAAGCGGGGGGGATTGACTCTGCCCCCAAAAAACGCCGGCAAGGGGCCCCCCACCCTTTGAAAACCCCCACACTGTGTTCCACCATTACAAAACACCTAACTGAAAAAATTCTATCAAGCCTAAAACCCCCCCAACAAATATTTTGTAGTTTGCCTAGTTTCAGCTTTCAACTTCTTCCCAAAATTCCATGCAGTTTTTTTTATATTGCATGGGACCTTTTCTTTTCCGGGGCCCCTTTTGGCGGAGGGGTGGGTGGGTGGGGAGGAGCCTTCTACTTTCCCATCCTTTCTCTCTTATTTCTAGTTAGTGTAGTGTATTAAAGCAAACGCCTTGTAGGACCTATCGGTCTATTGCTGTTTTTTTTTTCCTTTTTATTCCCCTTTTATTTTCCTCCTCCTCCTCCTCCTCCCCTCC
The DNA here is from genome assembly GCA_016584305.1 of Chionoecetes opilio. NCBI lineage: Eukaryota > Metazoa > Arthropoda > Malacostraca > Decapoda > Majidae > Chionoecetes > Chionoecetes opilio. The sequence goes on from JACEEZ010019419.1 coordinate 212,195, forward strand.
CTCCTCCTCCTCCCCCCCTCCTCCTCCTCCTGCTCCCTTTTTTCCTCCCCTTTTCCCCCTCCTCCCTCCCTCCTCCTCCTCTTTTTCTCCCCCTTTCCCCTTCTCATCCCCAACGCCAGCCTCCCCCCCTCTCCGCTCCCCTCCTCCTCCTTCCCCTGCTCCCTTTTTTCCAGTAAGGCGAGGATCGGACGACCCGCACAGCCCCAAAGGGGGGCTCCTAACGTCCACCTATAACAAATTTCAGGTTCTTGGCGAAATTAAGGAAACGTACACGAGACCAAATTTTATCGGGGGCTAATTCCCCCGAGGAACTGGTGTAGTTTTGTGGTAGGGTCCAAGTCAAAAAGGGAAACGCTTTTGTTTCCCAGGGGGCAAGACTCGCCACACACTTGCGGGCCGCGATACGTCACCAAGAACACTAACGAAAACACTATTCATTCATGCGGAAACCCAAAGACGTGTACTAGCGGGTCTGAAAAAATACTGGACAAATACAAGGAAGTTTTTATCCGGAATTCAGCTAAAACGAATCATATCTTATTCGGAATTCTCCCAGACTAGGATAGGCCGACGCTTTAAACATAAAGCGTTCAGCGCAAATAACCGACTAAGGTCTCTTTGTGCACGAATGTAGACCCGCAAATTCTGGGATAATTTCTACGGGATCCCCTCCTGGTTTAGGTTCATCCTGTTTGGGGTGACGGACTCCACCTCATCCCCTTGGCCATGCACATTGAACGTCTGCTAAATGTTAAAAATTTCTTTTTACAGACCAAAAAATCGACGAGCGGGCGGGGAGTAGAAGCATCACCTTAACCCCTTTCTCCCACAGAAACGCTGGGGCACGTCCCCTTTCCGCAAATACTAACAAAGTACTTAATCAAACGCTTTTAACATGGACCCCCAGTCCCTGGCCGGGAAACCCTCCGCAAATTACCAAAACTATTTAAAGGAAATTAAATAACTCTACAAAATGCCCGAAACATTATTTTTTAAAGCGTAAAAAATTATTAGCATACGTTGTTCGAAAAGCCAGATATCGTCATATCTCTGAGAGTTGCTCAACACAAAGATAAACATTTATTATCTGAAATAGCCATTCCTGGCTTAAACATTCCTAAATTTTCGCAGCTAAAGCGGTGGAGGTGTCATTCTTTTCATTAAAGAAAAATTTGGGAACAAACGAAATCGTAAAGTAAAAAAAGATCATTCCGACTTCAGTCTAGGCAAAGATTAAAAACTAAACGGTAAAATTTCTAAATATTGGGGGAAATATATAGTCCCTCCCAAATCTAATGCGGAAGTAGATTGCCTCCTGTATGCCCAGTAAAGTCAGTTGTGAACATAATAAAAGATACAATTATTTTTTGGGGATTTTAACCTACTCGTATAAAATGGAAAAATTTTCTGCTGATAAGAAAAGGGATGCGATTTGCTTGTTGGGTAAACGAAGTATATTTAAATCAGGTGGTCCCTAGCCTACAAGGGTAAAAATACCTATTTAGTTTTCCTACCGCACGACCTGATTAATTACTGCGAAATAGATGAAAAATTGGCAAACAGTTCACAGGGTTTCAGATGCGCTTAAATTGCAATGTAAACATCACAGAAAAAAACGGGTTACTAGTCCCCCAAAATTTTAATAAAGCAGATTTCACCAAGTCGCAGGGTACTCACAAGTTGATTGGATTTACCTACTAAATGGGAAAAACGCCGGAAGCATGTGAATTTATTCACAATAACTCCAATGGTGGTGGAAAAACATGTCCCCTGGTAAAAAAAACGTTTGAAAACAAAAACAACCCGTTGGGTACAAACAGATACAAAATATTGCGAAAGCGCCTAGCGTACAAAGTTTACAAGCGATCAAATGCGGAATGCGATTCTAGAGAATACAATGACGCAAAACGTCGTTGCAAAGGACTAATTAAGTCTACAAAGCGCGAGTATGAAGAAAACACTGCAAAGGAATCCAAATCAAACCCGAAAACATTCTTTCAATACGTTCGAAGTAAGAAAAACGTCAATATAAGTATTGGGCCACTGAAAGATAAGAATAACATCTTGGTAAATGATAATAAGAGTATGGCGTTCATACACAATGATTACTTCAATGCGGTATTTATTAAAGAAGACGAAGCTCCATTACCAGAACCAGTAAACATGTATGCGGGATTCGATAGTGATAGATTGGTAATAGGAGAGATAACAGTAGACGAAATATCAAAGTATTTCAATCAATCATTTGGGGCATACGCCGGGGGGCGCGTCGCCTCGCCCACCCTACGATGCCACTCCCGGGGGTCACAACGCGCGAGTTCTCATGCAGGCTCCTTTCCCATACCAAGCAGCTCTCGACAAGAAACATCAACTTGCCCCAGCCATGAGCCTTGTGGGCGCCCCCTTGGCCTCCTCCACGCCGGATTGTCTCTTACAGATACAACCCGATGAGAAGGATCGGTTTCAGGGTAGCGTGCCACATGCCCATATAGCCGAAGCTGGCGCTGACGGACTATGCAGGTAATAGGCCTCGATTCAGTCTCACGGTGCAATCGCTGATTTGACACGTAATCATCCCACCGATACCCCATGATTCTGCGAAGACACTTATTACCAAAGGCATTGATTCGTCTCTTCAAGTCACTATTTAGTGTCCATGTCTCACAATCATAGAGTAAGACAGGGATCACAAGCGATTTGAAGATCCAGATCTTTGTCCTCCTGCACAGGTACCGACAACGCCAAATACTCCCGCTGAGCGAGTCCATAGCACCGTGGGCTATGCCAATCCGCCGTAAGACTTCTTGACGTGACCCGCCGTCATTATGGACTGCGCTACCAAGGTATGTAAAACTTTCCAAGATCTCAATGTCCTCGCCACACGCATGAACAGACTGTACTGCTTCATCTAGTAAGTCTCCAAACACACTGGACCTTGGTCTTGAGCCAAGAGACCTCAAGTCCCAAAGGCTTTGCCTCCTCGTGCAGCGCCTCGAAAGCCCTCACCAGGACCTCCAGCGACTCAGCAAAGATTACTGCATCATCGGCAAAAACAAGATCAGTGATCTTGGTGTTGCCGACGGATGCTCCACAATCACTTTGATCTACAAACCTTGTCCAATACCCAGTCCATACAAGCGTTGAAAAGTGATGGGGCAAGGACGCACCCCTGCCTCACTCCTGTATTCACAGGAAAGAAGCCGAATACACCTGCCCCACACTTCACAGCACTCTCAGTCCCAGAATACAGACCAGTTATCAAACCAATAGTCCCTGCAGGAATCCCTCGAAGTCGCAGAAGATCCCAGAGTGACTCACGATGCACTGAGTCAAACGCCTTCTTGAGATCAACATAGGCTGCAAGCATCCCCTGTCGAAACTCACGTCGGCGTTCCACCACGTCGGCGTTGCATTTGCAGAAACTTAACCCAGCAAAATCCAAGGGGGTGGACGAAATCTCGCCGTGACTACTTCACGAATGTCATAGTCAACTTTCGCTCCCATAAGATTATTATCAATAAATCGCTAATGGACATAAATGTTCCTAGTATGCGGAAATTAGCTAAAGTTACACCGATATTCAAGAAAGGGAGTAAGAGCCTCGCAAGTAAATATAGCCCAATTAGTCTAACGTCTGTGAGTATTAAACTATTTGAGAAAATATTGCGGAATAAAATAGTGTCTTTTCTCGATGAAAATAACTCAATACTAAACTCCCAGCATGAATTTCGAAATAAGAGATCCTGTTTAACAAACCTACTCGATTTTTTTAATGTCATTTTTTCAAACTGGGACTCTGAAATTCCTTCGGATGTAATATACCTTGATTTTCAGAAAGCCTTCGATACAGCTCCTCATAAGCGACTTTTGACAAAGCTAAGGGCACATGGCTTAGGAGAGCAATTATGTTCATGGATTGGCCACTGGCTTTCAATTCGAAAACAACGGGTAGTAATAAATGGCGAGGCATCTGATTGGTTAGATGTTACTAGTGGGGTGCCTCAGGGCTCGGTCTTGGGTCCTACTCTTTTTCTGATATATATCAATGATCTGGACTGCGGACTTGTATCTAAAATATTGAAATTTGCAGATGACACCAAATTTGGCGGTAAAGCATATACTAGAGAAAACTGCGAACTCATACAACGTGATCTCGACAAACTATCAGATTGGAGTGATAAATGGCTACTAAAATTTAATTCCGATAAATGTAAAGTAATGCATATAGGCAACGATAACCTCAAATATAACTATCAAATGCAAAATAAATCGCTAACTGAAGTACAGCAGGAAAAAGATTTAGGTGTTCATCATCAGTAACGATCTTAAAACCAGTCCTTATTGCCTAGCTGCCAGTAAAAGGCGAATATGATGCGGGGGCTTCATTAAACGCAACTTTGAACATAACACTCCGAAATTTAATGATACAATTATACACGTCCTTGGTTAGGCCGAACTTAGAATATGCCGTTCAATTCTGGTCGCCCTGTTTCATAAAAGATCAAGTCAAATTGGAATCAGTTCAAAGAAGAGCAACCAAACAAATTCCATCTCTGCGAAATTTATCTTATGTAGAGAGACTGCGGAAAACTTAATATGTTTTTCCTTAAAGGATCGTAGAATCCGTGGGGACTTGATAGAAACCTTTAAGATCCTAAAAGGATTTGACGTCATTTATCAAGAGAAGCTATTCCAGCTTTCTCCTCAAGTGACAACAAGAAATAATGATTTAAAACTAAACGGTCAACGTTGCATCACAGATCTCCGTAAAAATTATTTCAATGTTAGAGTCGTTGAACGATGGAACAAGTTACCAGCAAATGTAGTCGAAGCCAGCACAATAACTACATTTAAAACAGACTTGACGCGCACTGTAAAGTAAATGGGTATTGATAGTGCCCTGTGAATTCATATGTAGTCCCCCGGATCGATTAGTTTGTAGTGGTAGTGGTAGTTGTAGTTAGTATATTTCATATCCTATCATTCTTCACTACGAAACCTTCCATGTTCATATCTTCTTTAGGGACATAATATAATTTTCCAAATGTTTTCTTACATGTAGTTGATAGTTAGTAGTATGTAATTCAGCAGATACCCTCGTCATGGACCAAAAGATCTCCTGGTGTCTGTTATTCATATGTAATTATATGTAATCCTGCTCTTCCTCGTCCTCCTCCTCTTCTATGTGCTGGATTTCTTTTCTCCGTTCATTCTCTTATAAACATAGACTCTTTTGTTCTTTTCTTTTGTCCCTTTTGTTGGTTTGGTCATGTTCTTCCCCTGATCTTCTACTCATTATCCCTTTTCCCTTCCTTCCTGCATACCTTCCTTACTTCCTTCCTTCCTTCCTTCCTTCCTTCCTTCCTTCCACTCATCCTTCCATTTGTTTTGTTATGGTTTTTCATGCGTGTTTGTTGTGTCTCCTTTACGTTCGTTCTTTTTCTCTATCTTTCTTTATTTACCTTTTTTCCCAACTGTTTCCTTACGCGGACAGCTTGTGACGGGTTCTTCCATTAGCTCGATGGTTTCCTCTGTTGTTTTCCTTGTTGACTTCTACACTCTGCTTTCCTCCAGTCCATTTATTTTTCTCCTTCTCTTCCTACCTTTTACTCCTCTCTTTTGTATATGTTTCTAGGTATTTTACATTTACCCCTTGTATTTCCAATTTCACTTTTTCTCTTCTTAATACATCCTTTCTTTTTG
>JACEEZ010019420.1:7500-12500 GCA_016584305.1 Chionoecetes opilio
AATGGCAATAAATGTACTATTACTATTACTATTACTATTACTATTACACACACACACACACACACACACACACACACACACACACACCACAAACACACACACACACACACACACACACACACACACACACACACACACACACACACACACACCACACACACACACAAACGCACACACACACAAACACACACACATACACACACACTGCAGGTAGGCTTATGAATATATTTGAAAAATTAAGGAAGCAAATAAACAATGGGAACGAAAAATAAGATACAAGATATTTCGCAGGAACAAAGACAAATATACAATAATTCTATATGCAGAGAAAACCTGATACTTCCTTCTATGAAAATAGGTTACAAATAGACAGGGATTTAGCACAAGGTATAGACCACCCGAGTTAGATACATTTTGAAGTAAAACAAATACTCAATCAATCAATCATTGGGGGCATACGCCGGGGGGCGCGTCGCCTCGCCCACCCTACGACGCCACTCCCGGGGGTCACCACGCGCGAGTTCCCATGCAGGCTCCATTCCCATACCAAGCAGCTCTCGACAAGAAACATCAACTTGCCCCAGCCACGAGCCTTGTGGGCGCCCCCTTGGCCTCCTCCACGCCGGATTGTCTCTTACAGATACAACCCGATGGTAAGGATCGGTTTCAGGGTAGCGTGCCACATGCCCATATAGCCGAAGTTGGCGCTGACGGACTATGCAGGTAATAGGCCTCGATTCAGTCTCACGGTGCAATCGCTGATTTGACACGTAATCATCCCAGCGATACCCCATGATTCTGCGAAGACACTTATTACCAAAGGCATTGATTCGTCTCTTCAAGTCACTATTTAGTGTCCATGTCTCACAACCATAGAGTAAGACAGGGATCACAAGCGACTTGAAGATCCGGATCTTTGTCCTCCTGCACAGGTACCGACAACGCCAAATACTCCCGCTGAGCGAGTCCATAACACCGTGGGCTATGCCAATCCGTCGTAAGACTTCTTGACGTGACCCGCCGTCATTATGGACTGCGCTACCAAGGTATGTAAAACTTTCCAAGATCTCAATGTCCTCGCCACACGCATGAACAGACTGTACTGCTTCATCTAGTAAGTCTCCAAATACCTGGACCTTGGTCTTGAGCCAGGAGACCTCAAGTCCCAAAGGCTTTGCCTCCTCGTGCAGCGCCTCGATAGCCATCACCAGGACCCCCAGCGACTCAGCAAAGATTACTGCATCATCGGCAAAAACAAGATCAGTGATCTTGGTGTTGCCGACGGATGCTCCACAATCACTTTGATCTACAACCTTGTCCAATACCCAGTCCATACAAGCGTTGAAAAGTGATGGGGCAAGGACGCACCCCTGCCTCACTCCTGTATTCACAGGAAAGAAGCTGGATACACCTGCCCCACACTTCACAGCACTCTCAGTCCCAGAATACAGACCAGTTATCAAACCAATAGTCCTTGCAGGAATCCCTCGAAGTCGCAGAAGATCCCAGAGTGACTCACGATGCACTGAGTCAAACGCCTTCTTGAGATCAACATAGGCTGCAAGCATCCCCTGTCGAAACTCACGTCGGCGTGAGTTTCAAATACTGGTGACTTATATATCAGAACATTTTGATTTAGACAGTCTTATGGATCGGAATCGACATTTGTAACTGTTTGGGACAATGATCTATATTTTATGATAATTTAGATGTGCAAAAATAGAGTATAGAAAAGGCTTCAGGAAATATGTGAAATAATGACCACAGTCCATAACGCCACCCAACTTAAATTGTTATGTACCCCACACGCGGTCAATACAGAGACTAAACTGGTGAGAGAATAAATCTTATGAAATCCTTTATGGCTTTATAGAGCATTCTTTTGTAAGATGTTAGATACACAACTTACTTATAACTAGGAGGAGGTGGGGGCAAAGTAGTTAGCATCTTGGAGTGGTGAGGTCGATGTCCCAAGTTCGAACCCTGCCGGGAGCAACTCCTTTGACTATCTTTAACGCGATGAATATGAGCCTGGTAGTAGTGAGCACAAGGTCCCGAGTTCAAGTCCCACCAGGATCAACTGTTTCTTCCATCGTCGATTGGCCGAGGATACCCACATGCTGCATGAACCTCACCTTTCGACTGCGACTACACATGCGGGCGAAGGGATCCAGGTGGAGGGCCAACTATCACAGCTCTCAAGAATGCGCAGCGCCTACCACCTGAGCCCTGAAGATAAAATAATAGCCCTATAGGCTCCAACGTAAGCAATAAGAAAAAAAAATTACAAAGGCTTGGTGCCGCCATAGCAAACAGTCTGGTAAGCTGCGACTGACTTTGATGGAGGAATATTTTCCTTTTCAGGCTTTGAACAACGCATCATTTCATCTTCATTATTGTGCGATCAAGTATTTGATCTTAAAAAAGTCTACAACCTTAATTTTGTATAGCGGAAGGCGTCAGCTTAACGACATAGTCAAGTGGAACCAAGAATCATCATTATAAGCAAAGGGCAAGCTCTCATTTTGAATACATCAGATGATAAAAACTCAACTGCCCTAAAAAGTAGAATAAACAATTGAATTCCTAGATACAAAAAAGTAGTCGTTTATTAAAAATGCATCATATTGTACAAATTTTTATATCAATTCAAAAGAGCGCTTAACGTGTGGAATTGTCTTCGACAGGGTCGCACGTAACAATGGCTTGGCTGGCAAGGGTGTGCTCGACGCTTCCTGATATCGACCGCGCCTACATAGCTTCACAGACTTAGAAAGAACGAGGCTCAGCCAACGAGGAGCATCCAACGCCGGTGCCTCGCGTGAAGGGGCTGCGGCGCTCACGGCCATAGAGCAGCACAAGGAGTGACTTCTGGATTATCACTTACAGCAGGGGTTCCCAACCCGTGGGTCGCCACCCTATGGGGAGTCGCAAAGGCTTGCCAGGGGGGTCGCGAAGCCTTGCTAGAAATGGCTTAGTATATTTTTTTAACTCATCGATTAGATTTTTTGTTTTGCTTTTATATTTTTTTGCTTTTGTTTCAGTGCTAAAAACGTGTTTTGATTATTATTATAATAAATTTGTGTTCATACATGGTGGGACTCATATATGGTGGTATCCTCAACAATGGCTTCACCATAGTGCTCGCCAACAACAGCATCGAGAAACCAGTGTCTATTGTGCCATGTTGTCCTGAGTGCAGAGTCGAAACCATCGAAACTCAAGCGTCATCTCGAGACGAAGCATCCATAACACGGAAAGAAGGATTTGGATTTCTTCAAACGTCAAGAACTGTGTCTCAAAAGACAAAAACTCGATGCCAGTGTGTCATTTCAGCAGCAGAGTGCCGCAGTAGTTGAAGCCTCTTATGAAGTTGCATTGAAAATTGCTAAACAAAAGAAGCCTCACACGATTGGAGAAAACTTATCAAACCCTGCATGTTGAAAACGGTAAAGCTTATTCTTGTGGAGGCCAGCGCAAATAAGATACGGCAAGTAGCTCTGTCAAATACTACTATTCAGAGGCATATTTCTAAGATGTCTGGATGTGAAGGAGCAGGTTTTGACTAAAATCAAAGCTTCTCCGTTGTTCTCCTTTCAACTCGACGGATCAACGGATGTGAGTTCATGTTCTCAGTTGCTTGTCTTCGTGAGATACATTCATTCAGATGACAGTACATAAGAATTCTTGTTCTGCAGTGCACTTGAAACCACTACAAAATCTGATGATGTCACGGAAAAACTGTCAAACTTTTTCCAAGGCGAAGGTCTTCAAAAGGAAAACGTGTGCGGGGTTTGTACAGATGGAGCACCGGCTATGCTAGGATCGAAGTCAAGATTCCAGTCGAGAGTGAAGAAACTGGCACCCCATGCATGCCAAGGGCATCCACTGCATGATCCACCGATATGCTCTTGCTAATAAGATCATTCCTGCCTCTCTGCTGGAAGTGCTTGATTATGTGATCAAAATTGTGAATTATGTGAAGACTGCAGCACTCAACACTCGCTTATTCAAAGAATTATGCAAAGACATGGATGCTGACCACGAAGTCCTTCTCTTCTACACAGCAGTACGTTGGTTATCGAAAGGGAACGTTGTTAATCGTGTCTTCGAGATGAAAGATGAAATACAGCTATTTCTGGAAGTTCAATAAAAGAGAGATCTTGTGGCTCACTTCGATGATGAAGCATGGAATAAATGGGTTGCGTGGACATTTTCGACCAGTTGAACAAGCTAAATTTGTAACTTTAGGGAAGGGAAACACATGTTCTCCTTTTTCAAGACAATCTACGGGTCATCGTTATCAAACAGCAGAACTGGCGTCGGAAAATCAATCTTGGGAACATCGCTATGTTTGCAAATCTTTGTGGAGTGATGGATGAGTCTGAGGCCCAACTAGATCAGTTCTTGAAGGATGAGATTACTGAACACCCTGAGTGTCTAGAAAAGGAATTCGAGCGATAATTCCCTGAGCTAGCAGAAGAAGAGGAGGCCCTGGTAGGGAACCCTTTTTCTACTGCACTTGATGTATGATCCCATATGAACTTGATGTATGACATCCCAGATGAAATCCAAGATGAATTTCTGGATCAACGGAACGACTCTCCGTATCGTTATCTGTTCAAGGAGAACTCGGTCGGTGACTCAGTTTTGGTGCGCTATGTATCAGTCATACTCCAAACTCAACATGATAGCCTTACGTGTCCTTCTACTATTTGCTTCCACTTACCTGTGTGAGGCAGGATTTTCAACTTTTGTTAACAAGACGACGAAGAATAGGAACATATTGGATGTCGGGGATGACATGAGATTAGCTCTAACAAACACTCGGCCACGAATTTCAAGACTTGCTGCTCAGATGCAACCCCAATCACCCCACTAGCTGGGTTGGCCTGCTCGTTGAAAACTGTGCATGTTGAAATTATTGAAGGATTTATTGTATTCGTTTATATTTTTCGTTCTCAAATAATTTTAGGTTGGAGAAAATTATTTATATATCT
>JACEEZ010019420.1:20000-52500 GCA_016584305.1 Chionoecetes opilio
CCTGAAGAAGGAGCCATAGTACCAGGTCATGAAGCACTGTCACAGGTGGGGGCCAAGGTTTCTGAGCCGCGAGTCATCAAGTATAAAGAATAACAACAGAGAATATTCGCACTGTTAGCTCAGGGAACAACGCCACTACGGTGATGACAATTTTGTCACACTACAAGACGAGAAACATTGTCGAGGGATCAGAAGTGTGTTACAGAACTATAAAAGAAAAAAAAGAGAAGAAAACAGAACGTTTGTCACTTTTCTACGTAAATATCAAGTCACACAGAGGTAGATGTCACTCAGTAAGACAGTATTATGTCCCGCTAACAGGCAGATGGCGTCACGCTACTAAGAGGAAGGGAGGGACACGCTGACAGCAAGAAACTACGGCGGGTCACGAGACGGCGCCGCTGCGGGTGAGAAAGTCTCCACCTACTGTCCTCCTGGGCGCGCGGAGAGTGACTGGGAGGCACTGAGGCAGGCACAGTGAGCCTTCTCCCAGCCTCCTCCCGTCATGCTCCCTCCCTTTCCTCCATCCATCCACTACCGCTCAAACTCATGCGCACCCCTTCCCTCTCTTATTCTTCCTCCTCCTCTTCCTCATCCTCACCTCTTATCATACGTCCACACATAACGACACCATACATCCCACAACCAACATTACTTTTCTACTTCTAAGTAAAATTTTTACTTCACTAATTCACCTGTATACCCACATACAATGCACTACACTACAGCTCTTACATACTATTGAGAAAAAAATAGATCCATGATAATATTACTACTACCATAACCATGATCTCTATCATTGATTTGTACTGCAGCGAACACCATATATATATATATATATATATATATATATATATATATATATATATATATATATATATATATATATATATATATATATATATATATATATATATATATATATATATATATATATATATATATATATATATATATATATATATATATATATTTTTTTTTTTTTTTTTTTTTTTTTATACACTGTGCGATCACCTGCAAATCCATAACTTCCGTCATCCCTTTCAGTGGGGAATGTTGACGACAATCCTATCACCACTGCTACTCCACCACCTCCGCGCCTGCGCACCACCTCCGTGCCGGTGTTGCGCTACACCTAACACCACCACAGCCACTGGTATGGAACCTTCACCATCACTAACACTGGCAATACATGAAACGAAATATATAACAGATACTACTAACTATCACAACCGTATCCATCATTTCCTCGTTACGGCAATCTGTATCAATCTCAACAATCCTGAACCACTGCACACATCCTCCTGTCTATGTACAACCTGACACTTTGCAACCTCCTAAACCAGAACCTCCTGCCCAGCCCCGCCTCTAATAACGTGTGTGGTGTCGAGGCTCTCAGTAGTCCAGGGCCCATACTTATAGAATATTAGGACTCGTCTGAGACTCCCTCGAGTCTTTAAAATGGCAGCTGGCGTCCTAAATAATCTCGAGCGCGTCCTAAATCGCTAAGACTCGTCTTAGATTCGATGTTTGGGTAGGACTGGGTGGGAGGTGTTCTAGCAGTCAGGACTGCGTCTCAGACATGTCTCAAAACGTAAATATGACCGAGGCGGCAGCAGTGCCCCACCGACTCCCGATAACTTTTCGTGACAGGAAAGATGTACTGGACGAGCTCAGTGATACATAACTAATCAAGCGATACCGCTTGGACCGAGAAGGGATTATATATGTGACAGACTTAGTGCGAGATGTAAATGTCAAGCCCCACTGCAAAAAATAATTCGATCTCTCCCGAGCTGAAAGTTGTACCAACACTTAAGAAAAGTAAGTCCATCAACGTCCAAGTTGTATTTGATAAGAACTATAAATTTCTGGACATAGTTGCACAGTGGCCGGGATCAGTGCATGACTAAGAATCCTACACGAGTGTGTTATTCACACTCTTTGAGGGTGGTCCTTTTCCTCCTGGATGTCATCTTCTAGGAGACAGTGGCTACTGTAGTGAGAGGTGGCTGTTGACTCCCTATCAGCGTCCTCAGCCGGGCCCACAAACCAACTACCATAAGTAAGTATTGTTTAAGATACTCTTATGTACTATCATGCATGATGAAATATTATTATTACTAGAAAGGCTAGGTAGTGTAGCAATGGTAATGAATAGAAGGATAGGATCGATATATAGGATAGAAGCAATAACCTCAAGTCATGCATTTTCCAATACTAGACCATTATTAGTTTACTTTATCACCGCTGGCTATTACATCAATTCTTATGTTGATTTATATTCGTAACAGCATATACTCAATTGTTATAAACGTCATTGACAGCTGCCTCAGTTTTTTTTACCTAACCTAACCTAACTAGATATACCATGTACCGTCTCCTCAACGCCACATACAAGGTTAGGTTAGTTAAAAGAAAGTAATGCATGAATTAAAAACGAGTACAAAATAATATTGAAAAATTGTTTATATATTTATTTCAGTTTATTTAGTGTTTTTTTCTTTCTATTTTTCCGGCAGTAATGACATAAAAAATGCAGTATATGGTGTCAGGGACTTCCAACACAATAGGAATTGATGTAAGTGATGTAGTGGTCATTAAGTAAAATATAACCACCTGACCTGTCAAAGGAAGGAGGTATGTATTATGTAATTTCCGCATTTCAAGTGAGTGATATATACCAAAAAGTAGACGCTTGTAAAGTCAGTTCATTGAGATGTAACTTGTTTTTGTTGGAAATATTTAGTTCAAATGGCAGAGATGCAAAAATGTTAGGTTATGCTGGATAGGTCTTGGTAGGATATGTGATAATGCTTAGCCTGCTAATTGGTGCACTAAACCAATATATATTACAGGCCTCAACACTACAAGGTGATTAACAACTCATTCAATAAAGATGGTACCGTTTTCTATCAAGGGTGGCCAGCTGAGTACCTCATTAATTAGAAGAAAAAAACTCATATGTAGCAATGCTACGAATAGCTGGGGCTGGCTGGTATTTGTGTACCATTAAATTTGCTTATTCAATCTAAATAACACAACAGCCGGGGCTGCCGGGCCTAAGCTTACCGTCAAATTTGCTTATTCAATCTAAATAACACAACAGCCGGGGCTGCCGGGCCTAAGCTTAACGTCAAATTTGATTATTTAGTTTAAATAACACAACAGCCGGGGCTGCCGGGCCTTCGCTCACCGTCAAATTTGATTATTTATTCTAAACACAACAGCCGGGGCTGCCGCGCCTAAGCTTACCGTCAAACTTGCTTATTTATTCTAAATAACACAACAGACGGGGCTGCCGGGCCTAAGCTTACCGTCAAATTTGCTTATTTATTCTAAATAACACAACAGCCGGGGCTGCCAGGCCTAAGCTTACCGTCAAATTTGATTATTAATTATAAATAACACAGCAACCGGGGCTGCCGGGCCTAAGCTTACCGTCAAATTTGATTATTTGTTCTAAATAACACAGCAGCCGGGGCTGCCGGGCCTAAACTTACCGTCAAATTTGATTATTCAATCTAAATAACACAACAGCTGGGGCTGCCGGGCCTTCGCTCGCAGTTAAATTTGCTTATTTATTCTAAATAGCACAACAGGCCCAGCCCGGCTGCCGGGCCGGGCTTAATTAACCATTTAGGTTAAACAACAAAACACAAACAAAATCTATCCTTAACTTAACTTAAACACCTAAATCTAACCAAACCAAACCTAAACTTGACCTAACCTAGCTATTACTATATAAAAATGTCCTATATTTTTGGTTTCCGCAAGTGAATAACAACTGCACAATATACTGAGCAGAAAATAATAGAGAAAAAGTAACCGATACGGCATGTGCAGCCAGCATACTTCTGGGGAATTTTAATCACCAAGATTATTTATTTTCTATTGCGGAGGAATTGATCATGACCATTATTGAAATTCATCTCATGCATTACTGAGATCACAAGAGAACAAAAAGTGTTGTAGAGAGAGGGATCGGGCAGTGGAAGCGGTGGTTTCATATCCTTCACAGTGAAATAAGAATTAAGTCCCCTGCTAATGCGTGCCGGATAATCGAGGTCTGTGCTATGCTGCATAACCTATGAAAAGACAGAAACCTAGGTGTACATGAGGAAGGAGGACATGATGTTGACGAGGACGACGAGCCTCCACACCCTCAACCACCACCACCAGGACCACCACCCCATGCTGCTGGACCGATGCTGGGAGGTGTGCGCTACAGGGATAACTACGTTAACCTGCACTACGGACATGTAAGTGCTACAACCAGTCACAATTCAGCTTGTATAGCACTGTATCAATTTATGATGACTAATTACAAGTATGAACGATATGGTACACTTGATAAATAGCTGATGCTATTAGCAGTAATATATATTATGAAACTCATGCCCTTTATATTTCTGCCTGTATCATGCAAAATCTATACTTCAACTTACCAAAAACTCCTTCATTCATAGAAAATGTCAAAATTTTCTGAATCAAAATCCTCTCGTGACTTCTGGCATCTAGCAAATAACATCTCTAACAATTTTTCTTCTTCATCTTTCCCTCCTATGCTTCACCCAGATGGCTCCACAGCTGTCTCATCTATTTCTAAAGCTGAACTCTTCGCTCAAACCTTTACCTTGTTCTACCTTGTCGAAGTCTTGATGTAAGCATCAGGGCCAATCTGGGGATCCGCCTTTTCCACACATTCCCTCGACCTTGAGGTACTGGATCTGGTCAATGCTGGAATTTGACCCAGCCCCTCTATAAGTCGGTCCGTTTGGTATTGGAGGCTGGTCAGGTATTTCTTGTAGGACCTTGTCTAGCCTCCGCTTGAAAGTATCTGTGCAGCACCCTGTTATGTCTCTGACTGACCTTAGCAGGCAGTTAAACAGTCTGGGTGCTGTATTACAGAAACTCTCTGCCTGGATAGTTTTCAATCTTTGGGATGTGCTGCCAATTGATTTTCTTTGGCAAACCCGCCCCAACCTTGGGAGTTCCCTGCTCTTGATGACTTCCTCTCCTCTAGGTGTTGGGTTTGGCACCTTGCCCTCAAGAATTTTCCAGGTGTATATTATTATGTATCTCTCTCGTCGTCTCTGTAGAGAGTACAATTTTAAGTGTTGGAGTCGTTCCCAGTAGTCAAGGGAAACTCCAATGTTAAGCTTGCGTGTGAATACTCTTTGCAGCTGTTCCAATTGTTGTATCTCCTTCACTCTGTGAGGAGACCATAGCTGACAAGAGTATTCCAGTCTGGAGACAACGAGAGTTTTCCACAGTGGTAGGAGGTGATTTGGGTTTCGGGTGATGAAAGTTCGGAGGATGTAGCCAGATGTTTGTCAAGCAGTCTTTGCTATCTGGTTGATATGGCTGCTGAATGTGCAGTCCTTACTCATGACTACACCGAGGTCCCGGAGGGACTCTTTTTCATCAATCCTCTCATCACCTACATTATATCCATATTCCTTCAGGTTGTTATTAGGACCATATCTAATGAGCTCAAATTTTTGTTTATTAAATTTCATGTTGTTTTTGTCAGCCCATTTATATATTTTGTCTAGGTCTTTCTGTAACTTTTCTGAGTCCTCTTCAGTGGTAATGGCCCGGCTTATCCTGGTATCATCCGCAAAAGATGTAACTCTTGATGATTCTATCTGTTGGTCAATATCTCCAATCATCACCAGGAATAGGAGTGGCCCCAGTACTGAGCCTTGCGGAACCCCACTTTTCACTTCTGCGCCATTTGAGTGGACACCGTCAACTACTACTTTTTGTTGCCGGCCGATTAAAAAGTGGTAGAGCCAAGTCCCCAGCTTTCCGCCAATGCCCATCCTTTTTAATTTGTGAAGGAGTAGACCGTGGTCCACCTTGTCGAATGCCTTGGCAAAGTCAAGGTAGACCACGTCGACATTTCGGCCGTCTTTCACTTCATCTAGGACGTTTGCATAGTGGTCGAGGAGTTGTGACAGGCAGGATCTTCCTCTACGAAAACCATGTTGTCCCGGGTTAAATTGTGTTGTGGACTCTAGGTGGTCAACAATTTTCTTCCGGACAACCCTCTCGAAGATCTTTATGATATGGGAGGTGAGAACCACAGGTCTGTAATAGGGTGGCAGCCCTCTTGAACCCCCTTTAAATATTGGGGTGACCAGTCCCTCTTTAAACTGGTTTGGTATCTCACCACTGTCCAGAGATCTTCTCCACATCATATAGATTGGGGTTGCTAGATAGTCTTTGCATTTTTTCAAAAGGATGGCAGCAATATTGTCGGGGCCCCCAGCAGAGTTTAAAGATATGTTGTTTATTTCTTCCACTACATTTTGGTGTGTGAAAAGTATGTCCGACAGTGTTTTTCCATTTTCCCCACTATCAGTGTTCAGTATCAGTACCTTTGCTGAAAATTCCACTCTGGTTGATGAAGGGCTTGTTCCTCCTTCTCCTCCACCCTCTGACTATATTATGCCTGTTATTAAGATCCTTCGTAATGATGTTTTCTTTGTCCTTTCTGGCCTAGATCCTCGGAAGCCTTACGGTCCTGACGGAGTCCCTCCTTATGTTCTCAAAAACTGTGCTTCTGTGCTTGCACCCTGCCTGGTCAAACTTTTCCGTCATTGTCTATCTACTTCCACTTCCTCTTGCTGGAAGTTTGCTTACATCCAACCTGTTCCTAAGAAGGGTGACCGTTCTAATCCTTCAAACTAGCGTCCTATAGCTTTGACTTCCTGCCTTTCTAAAGTTTTTAAATCTATACCTAATAAGAAGATTCCTAAGCATCTATCTGCTCACAATCTTCTATCTGATCGCCAGTACGGTTTCCGTAAAGAGCGATCTAATGGCGATCTTCTAGCTTTCCTAACAGAATCTTCGTCATCCTCCTTTAGGGGTTTCGGTGAAACGTTTTGCTATTGCCTTTGACATATCAAAAGCTTTTGATAGAGAGTCTGGCACAAATCTTTAATTTCCAACCTACCCTCATTCGGTTTCTATCATTCTCTCTGTACCTAGATCTTAAGTTTCCTTTCAAACCGTTCTATTGCAGCTACTGTAGACGGACATTGTTCTTCTCCTAAATCTATCAATAGTGGTATTCCCCAGGGTTCTGTCCTATCACCCACTCTCTTTCTATTATTTATTAATAATCTTGTAAGTCTAACTCAAAGTCCTATCCATTCCTACGCTGATGATTCTACCCTGCATTTTTAACGTCTTTTATTAGACGTCCAACTCAACAGTAACTAAGTGATTCACGGAGAGATGCCACCGAGCGCCTAACTTCTGATCTTTCTATAATATCTGATTGGGGCAAAGCAAACCTTGTTTTGTTCAATGCCTCAAAAACCCAATTTCTTCACCTATCTACTCGACAAAACCTACCAATAACTATCCCCTCTTCTTCAATGACACTTAACTATCTCCTTCTTCTACAATGAACATTCTAGGACTATCTTTTACTAAAAATCTGAACTTGAAATCTCACATCTCATCTCTTCCTAAAACAGCTTCTAAGAAGTTAAGTGTCCTGTGGCGTCTGCATCCTTTATTTTCTCCCTCCCAGTTGCTTGCTCTGTACAGGGGCCGTATCCGCCCATGTATGGAGTATGTCTCACATGTTTGGGGAGGATCCACTCATACAGCTCTCCTAAGCAGGGTTGAGTCAAAAGCTTTTCGTCTCAACTCCCTCCTCTGACTGACTGTCTTCAATCTTTAAATCACCGCCGCAATGTTGCTTCTCTTGCTCTCTTCTACCGTTATTTTCATGCCCACTGCTCTTCTGAACTTGCTAACTGCATGCCTCCCTCCCTTCCGCTGCCTCGCTGCACAAGACTTTATAATAATTTTCATCCCTATTCTGTCCATCTTCCTAATGCAAGAGTTAATCAGTATCTTTACTCTTTCATCTCTTTCACTGGTAAACTCTGGAACTCTCTTCCTGTTTCTATTTTTCCACTTTCCTACGACTTAAATCTTTTCAAGAGAAGAGTAACAAGACACCTCCCGAACTAAATTGGCACACCCCTCTTTTTGTTTATTCTCTTACTGTCTTCTTTATAGGGACTGGCAACTAAGCGGGCTTTGTGTTACCTATTTTTGTTGTTCCCTTGGCCAGTCCTTTGTGATGTAAAAAAAAAAAAAAAAAAAAATGAACTCTTGTTTTTGTTTTTAGTGATAGTAGTCATTTTCTTGGAGTCCGTGACCATTTTCTTCCTACCTTTTTTCCTCGATGGATTTGATAACCTGGACCATTTTAAAGAAACATTAGCTCCTATGCCCCTCTGAGAAATGACGGCTAACTTCTCTAGAGCCCAACATTGAAAATGGCCGCCGCCGACATCTTGAAAAACATAAAATGTTATATCTCTGGCATCAGATGAGTTAGGAAGACAAATGAGGTGTCATTTTTTACTAATACTGACATTACTAAGTCACTGGAATAGTTCTCGTACAGTTTAGGGATCATTTTGACCTTTAAATCCAGGATGGCCACTGTCCGCCATCCTGAAAAACATGAAATGTAATATCTTCGGCACAAGATAAGCTAGATGGATATTAGAGGTGTTGTTTTCCACTTATTTTAGCATGATAAACTCATTGGAAGTATTATTTTAGAGTTTCAGGGACATCCTGACATACATTTTCAAGTATGATACGGCGAAATGGGGAAAATATGCTGTATTTTATATCTAATATTTCTTTTCATACTTTTTATTTAGTTAATAGTTATCCTTTTAGTTTAGTTTTATTGGTTATTCCCAGTTCAGATTTTTAGTAAAGGATATTCCTGGAATGTTCATTGTAGAAGGAGACAATTGAGTGTCGTTGAAGAAGAGGGGATAGTTGTGTGGAAGGTTATGTCAAGTTGATAGGTGAAGCTGACATTTTATGACATTTTGCATTTCACTTCCGAGGTCTTTGAGAGTTGTCGAGATATTTGATGCAAAGTTGGCACCGAGAACTGGTCGATCCTCACGATTCTGAGAAGGATGTTCTGCATCAAATTATTCTGGCTGCACAAACATGACATTAGTGCGGTGTGACTGGCCAGCACCGGTCAGTGTGTCGCTCTTGAAGGCATCACTGTCGACTATAGCGATGGTAGGTTTACCCTCCGCTAGTTCGAACGGACAATCAGATGAGCACTTGAGGTCATTGACCACCCAAAAATCGCGCAGCATAAGTACGTCATTGTAACTGATGCCCAGTCCATATTTGTGCATTATGTCGACAATTTCCCTACTCTTGGTCAGTCCATGTAGCGAAACAGAGAGATTTATCTCAAATGCAGTGCGTTTTCCAGTGATGTAGCTTGTGAGGATAGATGCAATCGACCGGACGGGTGGACTGTCATCAATTGCAGACTTATTTGGGTTTTTCAACCATGTGATCAGCTTCAGCAGGAGCTCATTAGGGTCTTCTTCTTTCTCCAACTCGTGTATGTATGGGGGCCAGGGAATAGTATTTGTCCTGATGACTTGCTCTTTGAGTCGTTTCGCAACATTCATTACCAACTGATCATTGCTAACACCCAATGAAGATATTGCTGCCTCAATGTATGTACCTGCTGCTGTTGTATCATATCATAATGTTCACTCACATTATTTTGAATACGTTCATGAAATCCGATGTCTCACCCAAATTCATTGATGAGAATTTCCTTTAACCCCTTCACGCCCAGATCTTTCCTTTGCTAAATAAAATTGTCTGTTGTTAGCCATAAAATTACGAAAAGTAACTGAATATACCAAATTAACTAGTGGACAAGGATACTAAACAGGTCATATCTGTAAAATATTGCTTATACTCACTAGAAATTGTCTAATGGTACCCAAATTACAATGGAAATTACATTCTGGGCCTCAAGGGGTTAAGTAGCTGGACTTTACTGCTGAGTTATGTCCGTGATTTGAGATAATGCGCTTATAGTCCTGCAGGAGATTTTGCAGTGTCCGAATTTCATGGTCTTTGAAGATGACTTGACGAATGTGATGAAAGAAGAGAGCCTGGGCCTCTCGGAGGTTTACACGCTGCAGATGTTGAGTACTTTCATCTGAAAGGGGCTTGTGGTCGCTGACATATTTGCGCCAGCACGAGCGATGGTAGCGGATTTCCAACCCATATGCTGTTCGGCTATCTGGGATGGATGCAATCAGAGTGTCAAGTCTCAATCTCATGACGTCATTTTCCAGACGGACAGTATGTAACTTGAATTTAGTCCAGGCATCTACTGTTGATAGAAGTAAAATTGCTTGTCGCGATTACTACTCTTGTATCCCCCTTTCATGCACCACACACATAGTCTTATCATGAAGGACACCCATGCCGGAGCGGGGCCTTTTAGGTGCACTGGGCCAGAAGCCACAAAACACTTAAAGACCTTTTTTTGGTCGTTAGTCCAACGACGGAACCCACAGCGCGGAAAAGTCGTCGGTTTCGTCGTTAACGTGCACGCTGGCCAACGACTGCTCAAGACCGGTATTAGCAGAGGTCGGAAGTCTCCAGGCATGCTCATTATTGCTTGGTATGCTATGAAATATCTTTTTTATAGGTAAATGTAGACATATGATTGCATTTGGATGGATATTATTCATATATATGAGTAAAGAGATGAAATATAAGCAAGGGACTCATCTACGTCTGGCAGCGCGGCCTTCGGCAGCAGCAGCAGCAGGATGATGAAGCCCGTGAGGTGGATATCAACACCAACTTCACCAAGGGAGATAGATGTCTTTGGTAATATTTAGTAGGGGAGCGAGAACCCCTTGAGGAATCCTATGATCCCTGGTGATATCCTAAGGCACAGGTGAGGCGGATAACTGCGGGTTTTTACTCAAAACTTTTGAGTGTGGCGGCTGGAGCCGCCAGCTCCTCCGCCACTGTAGGTTTGGGCAGGATTAAACGTCTTATTACTCGTTATTATACAACTTAGTGATTATGGTGAGATGTTATATATACTTGTCATTATCTAAATCAATGTAGCACCGTGTGTCACCTTAAATAAGGGTGATTTAAAGATGTTATGATGAGGTGACTGATGGCGGGGCAGAATGACGGAGAGGCCTTGCCGCGGGGCCTCCCCATATCACAAATATTCACTATTTCAACCCACACACACACCTTCTACCACCAAAACACTAGCAACACAGGCTCCTTACTTATACATCTTACTATCTGATACATTAAAACTCACTAAAACGCAAGCATTCCGAATAAAACGATAATTAGTTTGAGATGACGGGGAAAGAAGGCGGGGAGAGGCAGTCTGGCATGCCATTCTTGCTCGGATATATGTCTCGCTGACTTGTAATTGGTCGAGAAGTTTTAAAAACTGTTTGTCATTGGCTGGTGACTGATGATGAGCTTGATGACGTCATTACTCGTCTTAGCCAGTCAGCGCCTTCCGACGCGTTAACGACCGACTGAGGGAGCTTTGTAGCTTTCGTCGTAAGGAAACGAAGTTCGGAGAGATGGTCGTTGCTGGCGCAACTACCTTTGTTGCTGGCTTCCCGCCCTGGCCTCTGGCGGAGGGTCTTGTTGATCTGGCCCGGTATTTATAATAAGGCTATGGGATTCCCATAAGGTTCGACATAACATAAAGTTGCCCATAAGATCTCTATGCTATGAAGCAAATTTCCGCCATATGCTATGGGTCTAGCAGTTCCTGCTGACATAACTTCCCGCTAAACGTAGCATTTACATATCCCTAAAATGTCTCTTAGATCATGAAATAACGCTTGAAATTAGTAAAATATGAGCAATAAATTATGTGAGAACCCTACGAACTGAAAATAAAGCAATTTTAAAGGATTAATTCATATATACGTGTATATAACATCCCGTAGAAAAGTTTTACGCGGGAAGGATGTAAACACTTGTCTATCTCCTCCCTATAAATAACATGTTATATCTCCAAAAGTAATGGTAGAAGGGTGACGGAAGGAAACACAACAGGTAAACCACGTAGTAATGAAGGAGAAAGGGGCAAAAGCCAGGGAGGGAGTGATGACCAGACAGATACGGCAGTATACGTAGCTAGGTAGATATACTGCCGTATCTGTAGCTACGTATAATGCCGTATCTCTGCCTGATCATCACTTCCTCCTTGGCTATTGCTTCCTTTCTCCTTCTCCTTTACTACATGGTTTACCTTGTGTGTATCCTTCCGCCACCCTACCGCCATTACATTTGGAAATATGATGTTATTTGGTACATTTCTAGCGTTTGCCCATACCCTCCCCCTTGCCCCAAACAAGCTTGGGGACGTATGGGAATGCGGAGCTTGAGGGTATGGGCTAAATAATGCGTCGAAAACACGTATTTTTGGAGTTGTGTGGAGTCAAAATTACCTATATCTAGGGTAATTTTCCCTAGATATGTGAAATTTACCTAACCTTCCAGCTCCGAGATTACGAGGCCCCCCTCGTAATCTAACCTAACCTAAGCAAATTAAACCTAACCTCCTAGCGAGGGGCTCTTCCCCTCTCGACCCCCGATAATCTATCTTAACCTAGCGATAATCACCCGATAATCTAACCTAACCTAATGGGGCCCCTCGACACCCCTGGTAACCTAATTTTTTTTACCTTACTTCTTAGTGGGAGGGGTGGGGGAGGGTGGGGTGGACTCGATACTCCGGTCATTCTGTTTGTGAGGATCGTCAGCAGGTCCACACGTTTCTTGACTTTGAAGAAATCCAGTCAATTTTCCCTAGATCTAGGGAATTTTTACGTCACTACCTAACTCAATAACTATGTGGTTGCAACGCACATTTTGTACCCCAGCCAAATATCCCGCATTCCCCCCAAGGTCCCCAAACTTGTTTTGGGGGAGAGGGGGGAGTATGGGCAAACACTACAATAATACCTGTTATTTATAGGGAGGAGAAAGACAAGTGTTTACGTGCGTCTCACTCTTCTTCCTTTTGTGACCTGCATCGCCTCTGCTTTTCTTCCCTTGCCGCGGACACTTTTCAATGAGGATTTGGCTTTAGTTAGAAAGTTAAAACGTGGAGTTAGGTTAGGTTAGTGAATCTAAAGGTGGAGTTAGGTTAATGAATATAAAGGTGGGGTTATGTTGCATTAGGTTAGGTTAGTGAATCTAAAGGTGGAGTTAGGTTAGTTAATTTCATATGGCCTATACGCTTCTTACTAAAAACATTTGATATCTCCAAAAGTAATGATTTGCGACAGAAACTCATTGAGAGTTTCTTAGAATCCATTAAGGTAACCAGAAAGCACACTCCCGTGTAGGGAATTCTGGTCCTAGTGTAAAAAATTTGCTTATTTCCAAGTATTACATATTTGTTTTTCCTGAAGTAGTATCTCCACTACGTGCTGAAGCTGAAATGATAGCCCTCCAGAAGATAGATATGACTGCGTAGGTAAAACAAATCTTTACCTTCATTTCTGCCAAAAACAAGAGCTAAATTTATTATAAACATATCAATACTAAATAGAAAATAATAATGCCTTCGAAAAATGTTGTGTCAAATAAACAATGAAAACCCTTTATTCATAATTTTCATCAATTAGTAGAAGTGGAACTGTCGTCGAAAATTTCCGTCGGCGAGAATTCTCGGTTGTCTCGCCGAGAATTTGGGTATACGAGAGTATTACCATGGACGGCCTTGGGCAAGTATTTTCCCTGTCCACTCCAGCTGCTCCATGGTCATCACTGCAGCAGCTGCACTGTTCAGTGCCTACTGCATCTTGCCAGTGGCGAGGAAACAACGTTATTATAATTTTCATACCCGCTGTCAGTGTATGGTTATTTTTTTATTTACTCTGGAGGAATGCATTTACGAGAGTGACATACATAATTCCCTCATGGTTCAGCCGATACCTCTTGACAATTTCTTCGTCATTCAATTAGCCGAGAACGTCTCTTCTGGCACGAAAATGCCTGGGTTGGCGCTGGCGGAAGAGTTGTTTTGCTGCCATGTTGACGGCTTATGTCAACATAAGGATCCTTATGGGACGTATACCTCCGGACATCCCATAGCGCTTATGGGGAACTTTATGGGAAAACACGAGCACTTATGGAGATTTTCGGTGACTTATGGCGAACTTCGCCATTTTGTCTGCTTATGGGAAACCCATAAGCTATTATAAATACGGGCCCTGATGCTTCATTTCTTTCAAGATGTTCCTCGGATTTCGGTTTGCGTTTTTCAGCTTGACAGAGCTTGCGCTTGCTGGATAATGATGCGTAGCAAGTGCTATGCATGTGGTGACCTTTAGGTCCCTTCTCCCAATCCACATTTTCATATACATGTTGAAACTTATCAAGTTCTCTCAATTTTAAAGACTTTTCCCGGATGGATTCCCACTTCTCAGGTGTAATGTTTTCCAAACTGTCATCTGCTGTACATGACTTTCCACAGAGTAAAATGCACTTGTATTCATCTAAAGCCTTGTCTTGTAACTCTTCACTGTCTGTTCTATTATCCATTCTTTTAGTCACTTTACAAGTCGGCGATTTTCATGAAACAGAAGAAAATTAATCTATAATAATATAATCGCAAGTGTGTGTGTGCGTGTGTGTGTCTGTGTGTGTGTCCGCTATAGGTTCCGCCCCCAGTGGCGCAATCCCATCTTATGGCACAGTTTTGGAACCAGGTCGACTAGGGGAAAGTTTTAAAGCCACTGTGGGGATGATCCGATCACTTTTATGTTTTTTTTAATTTTTAGTATTAGCGAGAATTGTGAATTTTTATTTTTATTTTACGCGAGATATTTTGCATGAAAAAAGAAAGATATTGAAACGAACGCACGACTGACGGACGGTTTCTTTTACTTCAGTCCTATTACTTCAGTCCTATTACTTCAACCTTGCTTCTCCCATGGTCAGCTCTATGTTGGATGGTCACGAGTGGGAGATGGCAGCAAGCTTTTTATCCTCACATCCAACAAAAAGACCAAGAACATTGTCTATCCTGCTGCTTTGCAGTAATATTTTGTCAGATTTTGTGATAGCCCAAAAATTATTCTGTGAGATTAAACTCATGGCTGTGTGAAATACATTATCATTAAAATACAAGTGTTACAATTATTGAGCCGAAGGCCCACCAAAAGCCCTCCGCAGGAGCTACCCAAAAAGTCCGCCCGGAGGGCGGCTTTTCGGCTAGTATTACATATATATTTTTTTGCCATTTCATTGTTTCTGGGCATGCGATGCAGCTGGAAAAGTATAAAAAGAAATATTCTATATAAAATACAGCATGTTTTCCCCATTTCGCCGTATCATACTTGAAAATGTATGTCAGGATGTCCCTGAAACTCTAAAATAATACTTCCAATGAGTGTATCATGCTAAAATAAGTGGAAAACAACACCTCACATATCCATCTAGCTTATCTTGTTCCGAAGATATTACATTTCATGTTTTTCAGGATGGCGGACAGTGGCCATCCTGGATTTAGAGGTCAAAATGATACCTAAATTCTATAATAACCATTCCAGTAGCTTTGTAATGTCAGACTTAGTAAAAATTGACACCTCATTTGTCTTTCTAACTCATCTGATGCCATAGATATAACATTTTGTTTTTCAAGATGTCGGCGGCGGCCATTTTCAATATTGGGCTCTAGAAAAGTTAGCCGTCATTTCATAGAGGGGCATAGGAGCTAATTTTTCTTTAAAATGGTCCAGGTTATTAAATCCATTGAGAAAAAACGGTAGGAAGAAAATGGTCACGGACTCCAAGAAAATTACTCTACTATGAAGCTCCTCACTGTCAAGCTGCACAACATCCACCTCTGTAACAGTAATCGCCACCACGAGTGAGAGGAATATACCAAGTCTCCACTCCAGTAAGTATTAACAACCACCTCCCAGTAACACATAACCCAAACTTGTGCCCAGCCCTGCTAAGAGAGAAAGAGAGAAAAAAAGTTAATATTGCATTACTTAAAATGCTGAAACTATATTGCTAACAAATTAGTGATGAGTTCTCATATACTGTCAAATTGCTCATCATGTAAAGCTGGGTGGAAGTAAATGGTCAAAATCACATCATAACGTTTAATTTTCTAAGTTTTGTTTTGCTTTTTCTGCCTTTATTTTAAGGAGAGAAAGCTCTCCCTGAGCTTTCACTGTAATAGCCTTTGCTATTGCTGTTTCTGCGTTGGCTGTCTCTGTCCTCCTCTTTGCTTGCGCATGGAGCTGCTCTTCCTTGAGTATTTGTAGCTTGAGTTTCCTCCTCTTCCTCAGGTGGTTGGCCTGACCTTCGTCAACCAGAAAGAAGGTGCAGAAGGAAGGTTCAGCAGCTTGGGATGGTGGTTCAATATGTGCTGACTCCAGCAGTGCTCCAGGTGCTGCAGCAGCACCTGCTTCCAGCTGCTGTAGTGATTGAAGTGCATCCTCCACCAAACTGTTGATGAAGAATGGTAGCAGGTTGAGAATAAAAGCATTTAGAGTAGGCTCACTAAAAATGAAGTTATGAAAAATTGAATAAGTCGTGACCTTATTAAGCCATGGAACAATATCCATATAACTCAATTTCTCTTCTCACTGCCGTAGTTTTAATAAATTTTTTATTTGTTCTTGATATCATCTGTTAATATACCAAACCCCACCTCTAACCTAACCAAACATAGTCTGATTTAACCTAACTTAACAGTTTCTGGTTGAAACAACTAGATTTTAGGTAGTATATGTATCGCCATTATTATTCAATTGCGCCATGGGAAATTGGGTTCAAAAGACTCGGAATGAAGAAATCTGCACTATGAGACAGGCTAGAATTGTCAGGCTCGAGGATGACCTAACCAAAATATTACTCATTCGGTAAATATTCCGCAGGAGTTGGCGGCGCCAATCACCCGGGAAATCGCGCAACATCAAATTCGTTTTTTAAACCTAAATAACTCAACGTAACCTAACCCAAACCTACCTTAGGCCTAACGTAACCTAAACCAAACCTTAACATAACCTAAATCTAACTTAAACTAAACGTAACCAAACTCAGCAATTTTCATAAAAAATAGGTGTTATATTTTTGGTTTCCGGAAGTGAATAACTACTGCACATTATACTGAGCCGAAAATAATAGAGAAAAAGTAAGCTGTAAGGCCTGTGGAGCCCGCCAACTCCTGCGGAATATCAACCCCATATTCTTACCTGTAGCAGTAAGAGCACGGTTGTAGGTCGATATATTGCCAGCAGACTTCACAACCTGCCACCTTCTGCTGGTAGTCCTTGACGTATCTGCCGCTATGGAAGGCTGCGGTCAGATGGTCGGCGATGTCCTGTCAGGCATCTGCCTTGCTCTTCGCCGATCAACTCGGCATGGAAAATTCCCCTCGCAGGACATTTTTCCTTGCTTGAAAGAACTGGCCAATGATGAAAGTCTTCGCCCTGAAAACAATTATCTTTCCTCGTCGGTAGGTCGAGCGCCATGTCAATGTTTGTGTCTTTTGAACGGAAGGTTTTATATGTGGTACACTTATCCTTATATATGAATTAATTCATTGCAGTCTTCAGCAATTATCATAGAAATATAAATCTTATGCTTTCTCGATATTTTTATACCTATTTGATACTCTTAATAGTGATATTTCATGTTATCCAAATCGAACACATGCTAAATGTAGCGCTCAGCGCTTCGTCCTTAGCCGACGTCTTAAGACGAACCCTAAATTCCTCGTCCTAACTTAAGACGCACCTTAGACTTTCCTCGAGTCTTAGGACGCAGGGTTAGGACGAATCCTAATATCTCTATAAGTATGGGTCCAGGCTTCCAGCGCGGATCCCCAGGCATACAAACAGCCGTGCGTGTTGGCACTCCGTTTTTCTCCTCCTTTTTTTTTTTCGTGTAAGTGTGCACGTTTTCAAGAATGTACTTTGTGTGGTGGTAAATGTGTCTTAAGTGTTTGCCTTTGTGTGGGAAGTACTACTACAAGAGCGCGTTTTTAAATCTCTCCTTAAAGCTTTACCTGGTGAAAAGCTTAGTACATTCCGAACACATATTGAGTATTTGCCTTCTCTCTCTAAAAAATAAAAAAATAACAAAAATAATAATTGAGCGTCGTCTACACTTATCGACAGTTTTAGACAATAGTTTACCCCAGGAGGTCATTTGTCTTCGGCAGTATCAATGCACGCATGGTTTACAAATGGCTTGTATGCAGAGTAGAAAACGAGGCATCACGGGGCAAAGTCACGTGTATGTATGTCACGTATGTCTTCTTTTCCTCACGAAACCCAGTTGTCTATGAGCACTGACAGCCGACCTTTTTCTGTCTCCAATTCAATCAATCAATCATTGGGGGCATACGCCGGGGGGCGCGTCGCCTCGCCCACCCTACGACGCCACTCCCGGGGGTCACCACGCGCGAGTTCCCATGCAGACTCCTTTCCCATACCAAGCAGCTCTCGACAATAAACATCAACTTGCCCCAGCCACGAGCCTTGTGGGCGCCCCCTTGGCCTCCTCCACGCCAGATTGTCTCTTACAGATACAACCCGATGGGAAGGATCGGTTTCAGGGTAGCGTGCCACATGCCCATATAGCCGAAGTTGGCGCTGACGGACTATGCAGGTAATAGGCCTCGATTCAGTCTCACGGTGCAATCGCTGATTTGACACGTAATCATCCCAGCGATACCCCATGATACTGCGAAGACACTTATTACCAAAGGCATTGATTCGTCTCTTCAAGTCATTATTTAGTGTCCATGTCTCACAACCATAGAGTAAGACAGGGATCACAAGCGACTTGAAAATCCGGATCTTTGTCCTCCTGCACAGGTACCGACAACGCCAACTACTCCCGCTGAGCGAGTCCATAACACCGTGGGCTATGCCAATCCGCCGTAAGGCTTCTTGACGTGACCCGCAGTCATTAAGGACTGCGCTACCAAGGTATGTAAAACTTTCCAAGATCTCAATGTCCTCGCCACACGCATGAACAGACTGTACTGCTTCATCTAGTAAGTCTCCAAATACCTGGACCTTGGTCTTGAGCCAGGAGACCTCAAGTCCCAAAGGCTTTGCCACCTCGTGCAGCGCCTCGAGAGCCATCACCAGGACCTCCAGCGACTCAGCAAAGATTACTGCATCATCGGCAAAAACAAGATCAGTGATCTTGGTGTTGCCGACGGATGCTCCACAATCACTTTGATCTACAACCTTGTCCAATACCCAGTCCATACAAGCGTTGAAAAGTGATGGGGCAAGGACGCACCCTTGCCTCACTCCTGTATTCACAGGAAAGAAGCTGGATACACCTGCCCCACACTTCACAGCACTCTCAGTCCCAGAATATAGACCAGTTATCAAACCAATAGTCCTTGCAGGAATCCCTCGAAGTCGCAGAAGATCCCAGAGTGACTCACGATGCACTGAGTCAAACGCCTTCTTGAGATCAACATAGGCTGCAAGCATCCCCTGTCGAAACTCACGTCGGCGTTCCACCAGGACACGAAGCGCTAGGATACGGTCCGTTGTTGACTTACCAGGCGTGAACCCATACTGCTGACGTCTCTGATGCTTCACCAGATGACTGCGAATTCGTGTCAGCAATAGATGGGCAAGCACCTTGCCTGGTACGCTGAACAGTGTAATACCGCGGTAATTGTTGCAGTCCTGACGGTCCCCTTTCCCTTTCCAGATAGGGACGACCAGCCCCCTTTTCCAGTCAGGAGGATTGATTGCCACACGGCAGTCAGGACAGCATGCAACCCGCGGATCATGGCCTCACCCCCAGCTTTGAGGAGCTCCGCATTGATATTACAAACACCAGCTGCCTTTCCACCCTTCAAATTTGCTACAGCCTCTCTGACTTCGTCAAGAGAGGGTGCGGTTTCGTCAATGGGAGGATCGGCATCCACTGCCTGTAACCCAGTGGTGTGAAGCTGCTCAGTTGGAGGGTCCAGGTTGTCTCCTCTTACTGTCTCTATTCTCATTTTCAATCCAAAGCTGGCTGTTGCGTATATGTGCGCAATGACATCACTTGCTCTCGTGCCCACGGCCTTGAATCTTCCGAATTTTCTACCATCTGGCTTCGACTTCAATGTCACTCTCTTACTAAATTGATCTGTGCTGTATATCTCTCACCTAAATCCTCTGACTATGTAAAATTCTTCGACTATTTAACATCAAAAGTGGAGCACATCTCATCTCATTTTCCTTTAGCAGAAATTTCCATTCTTGGGGACTTCAATGTTCACCACCAGCTTTGGCTATCATCTTCTTTCACTGTCCAACCTGGTGAACAAGCCTACAACTTTTCTATCCTCCAAGACCTAGAGCAGCTGGTGCAGCACCCTACCCGTATTCCCTCGTGTCTTGGAGACACGCCCAACATTCTTGATCTTTTCCTAACTACTAACCCTTCTGCTTACTCTGTGAAACTATTCTCTCCGTTGGGTTCTTCCGATCACAATCTTATTTCTGTAACCTGTCTAGTACAGCTTCTTAGCACATTATATCAAAAGGTTTGTTCATTTTGTGAAGAAAGCACGCCCTTTTGCACACGTGTACTACAACATATTCTAAAGATAATAAGAGGTAGACCCCAGCTGAATTTGCATTTTGAGGGGCGTGGCACTATTTTTAAAAATGGCCGCCATGAAAATTAGAAATTCACCGATTTCGGCATATCTCCGCTTCTAATTAATATTTTTCAGTGATCTCAAATGCTATTCTATGGTTTTTTGACATGCTGAAGCCATTTTCCTACATTCGAATGCCATGGAGTGAACCCATAACTGCCATAAACCTTTATGGCACCTAAATGAAGCCTGATTTGTGTGAAAACGAACAAATACAATTGTAAACCATGAACAGAAATGATATACATGTAGTACATAAACATGAGTATACTATAAGTACAAACAAGGTTACTTGTTGGAACATATTGATTATATATGTTTTTCATTCATATATGCACTGATGCATTATTGAACGACTTGAACAGAAATCACTGATGTCACAAGAGGAAATGGTAAAATGGTCATGCATGTAATCCAGCTTATACGGTACTGAAGCTATATTGAGTAGTGATCAGGTAGAGCGGAGTCGATGATGGGAGGTGGGCATGTAACGAGAACCAGGTGGGCTCACCAAGTCACGGCAGCTGCACTCAGTATTCTTCAGGGAGAAGCATATCAACATTACAGTGACCATTTGCTTGATCTGGCTGCTGAAGACACTCCACTGACATTCTCTGAATGGAACAAAACTCAATCAGAAGAACATCCACAGTCATTATACTGGAGTATGACACTTTCCCTGGAACTTCTAGTTATGCAGTTTCTGCAAGCTTTAAGAGAAGGCGCTTTCCAACTGTATGTCGAGACGTTCGAGAAGCTGGTACCATGGTTTTTCGCCATGGACCGCACACACTACTCCAGGTGGTTGCCAGTGCATATCAGAGATATCCTCCAACTGCAATATGCACACCCAAGTGTGTACCATCAGTTCACACAAGGTCACTTCACAGGGCAAAAGACGGCAAATTCATTCTCGGCCATCGCTCTGGATCAAAACCATGAGCAGTTGAACGAAGTAATTAAAGGAGATGGAGGGGCTGTAGGCTTGACTGAAAACCCAGCAGCTCTCCTGAGGTGGATGGTTGCTGGACCTGAAATTGCCAGGCTGGTATACGAGTTTGACAAACGCAAAGGCAAACAGACGAAAAAACACCATGAGCAGTCGACAGCTGTGCAGGTAGAGTTCATGAAAGATGTGCGTGAACTGACTTGAATAATAAATGGCATGGGCAACCCATTTTGTGACGATGGAGACGCTCTCGTCACGCTTGATACGAAAGTCGTGATGGACAACTCGGCAGTCCAGACACTCCATACAGTGGAGACACTGGGCCAAACCCAGTATGACACATTCAAGCAAGAGCGGATTGTCAAGTGTGAGAAACCGTTGACTGACACAATTCCGAAGAACAATCTGAAGCTATTTGGGACAACATCGAAGAAGGTTCAAAACCGCAGTCAACATCTGGTTGCGTCCTTGAAGGCAAACTGTGGTTTGTTCTCCAAACTCTATATTTCATGCCAGTCACGGAGTGGAAACCTTGCAGACTTCTTTGCACATGAAAACCAGGCATGCCCACCATCACTGTCAAGCATGGGTAATCTACGGCAGTGTGCAAAGTCAGATCTTGTTGGATGTCTACAATCGACAAAACCAAACAGTGTAGTTCCTGATACCGAACCAGATGTAGATACTGAGGTGCTGGATGGGGCAGCCATCGTGCACATGCTACCACCCACAGGTATTCGAACCAACTTCAATGACTGACCGAATGACTTCAATGAGAATAACACCGTGTTCATGCCGTACATCCATCGACGTCTTCAAAAAGTGAAGAGAGTGGACATTGTTTGGGATCGATATATAAATAACTCTCTCAAGCAAAGTACAAGAGAAAAAAGAGGAGCTGGTCTACGACGAAGAGTCACAGCAACAACACCACTCCCCAGTAACTGGCAGTTGTTCCTCCAGGTGGACTTAAACAAGGAAGAGCTCTTCCTGTTCCTGGCTGACCACATTGGGCGGGAGTCACCAACTGATGGGAAAGAACTTGTGTCAACATTTGACATGAGTGTAAAATTCACTCAAGAGGACAAGGACACAACGAAACTTCAGCCATGTACACATGAAGAGGCGGACACACGTATAATGGTCCACGTAGCCGACTGTGTCGCCCAAGGCCACAAAAGAATAACTATTCGATCAACAGACACTGATGTAGTAGTTCTGGCTGTCTCAGTTGTCTTCTGTTTAGACATTTCGGAGTTATGGATTGCGTTCGGTACAGGGAAAACGTTCCGCTACCTATGCACCCACAGCATCGCATCAAACCTGGGACAGCAGAAGGCAAAGACTCTGCCATTGTTCCACAGTTTAACCGGATGCGACACAGTTTCATCCTTTACATGACGGGGGAAGAAGACTTGCTGGGATGTCTGGAACATGTTTCAACCGCTTACAGAATGGCTTTTCATGTACTCCGATGCACCATCTCAAGTTGATATAGATGGACTTCAAACAATTCAGAGATTCGTGGTCCTGCTTTACAGTCGAACCTCCGGACTGGACTCTGTTAATGAAGCCAGTAAGCATCTCTTCGCCCAAGGCTCACGGTCACTCGAGAACATTCCTCCGACAGAAGCAGCTCTATTGCAGCACACGAAGCGAGCAGTGTACCAAGGTTGACATGTATGGGGTCAAACGCTGTCACGCAACCGTACTCTTCCCAGCCCACAGGAGTGGGGTTGGACCCACACGGACCATGGGTGGCGGCCATTCTGGACTGCATTACCAGAAGCATCACGTGCCTGCCAAGAACTAATTCGTTGTGGATGCCGAAAAGCGTGCAGAGGACAGTGCAAGTGTAAGAAGAATGACCTCAGCTGCACAGAGTTGTGCATATGCGAAGGCGGTTGTGCGTAGTTGAAGACGACAGCAGTACCATGTAAAATATGCAATTAATTTGACTTCGAAAACGATATCGTATTGCTTTTATTGAGCAATGTTGTGGGATTAGCATTGATCGTGGTGGCCTCTTAATCATGTTAATAGGTTGTAGTTTGTTCACAATTGGTATGCAAAACAAAGGTAACCTGCTTCAAAGATTTCTTTTTGGTAGCTTTCGAAAATGCCCCAATTTCGCCAAATCGGGTTTAATTTTCGCAATATCTTGTATATATTCATGTTATGGGTTCACCTCATGGCATTCTAATGTAGGGAACTGGCTTCAGTATGTCAGAAAACCATAGAATGGCATTTGAAATCACTGAAAAATATTAATTAGAAGTGGAGATATGCCAAAATCGGTGAATTTCTAATTTTCATGGTGGCCATTTTTAAAAATAGTGCCACGCCCCTCAAAATGTAAATTCATCTGGGGTCCACCTCTTATTATCTTCAGAATATGTTGTAGTACACGTGTGCAAAAGGGCGTGCTTTCTTCACAAAATGAACAATATATGTGCTAAGAAGCTGTACTAGTCCTATCGCTCCGGTGCCGCCTCGGGACCCACCTAAGCGGAGGTGCTTCTGGCACTTCAACTCAGCTAAGTGGGAAGACCTAAGGCAGTATTACTCTGATTTTCCATGGAATGATTACTGCTTCCATATCAAAGACCCATCTCTTTGTGCAGAGCGCATAACTGAGGTCATAGTCTCTGGCATGGAGGCGTACATTCCACACACTTTCTCTAATCCTAAAGCCCGTCATCCTTGGTTTAACTCTGCTTGTTCTCATGCTGTCCGAGATAGAGAGGTGGCTCACAAACGGTACCGTAAGCATCCATCTCCTGAAACTCATACCCTTTATATTTCAGCCCGTAATCATGCCAAATCTTTACTTCAAATTACCAAAAACTCTTT
This sequence comes from Chionoecetes opilio, assembly GCA_016584305.1. NCBI lineage: Eukaryota > Metazoa > Arthropoda > Malacostraca > Decapoda > Majidae > Chionoecetes > Chionoecetes opilio. The sequence goes on from JACEEZ010019420.1 coordinate 44,348, forward strand.
CATTCATAGAAATTGTCAAAATCTTTCTGAATCAAATTCCTCTCGTGACTTCTGGCATCTAGCAAATAACATCTCTAACAATTTTTCTTCATCATCTTTCCCTCCTATGCTTCACCCAGATGGCTCCACAGCTGTCTCATCTATTTCTAAAGCTGAACTCTTCGCTCAAACCTTTGCTGAAAATTCCATTCTGGCTAATGAAGGGCTTGTTCCTCCTTCTCCTCCACCCTCTGACTATATTATGCCTGTCATTAAGATCGTAATGATTTTTTCTTTGCCCTTTCTGGCCTAGATCCTCGGAAGGCTTACGGTCCTGACGGAGTCCCTCCTATTGTTCTCAAAAACTGTGTTTCTGTGCTTGCACCCTGTCTGGTCAAACTTTTCCGTCTTTGTCTATCTACTTCCATTTTTCCTTCTTGCTGGAAGTTTGCTCACATCCAACCTGTTCCTAAGAAGGGTGACCGTTCTAATCCTTCAAACTACCGTCCTATAGCTTTGACTTCCTGCCTTTCTAAAGTTTTTGAATCTATACTTAATAAGAAGATTCTTAAGCATCTATCTCCTCACAATCTTCTATCTGATCGTCAGTACGGTTTCCGTGAAGGGCGATCTACTGGCGATCTTCTAGCTTTTCTAACTGAATCTTGGTCATCCTCCTTTAGTGGTTTCGGTGAAACTTTTGCTGTTGCCCTTGACATATCAAAAGCTTTTGATAGAGTCCGGCACAAATCTTTAATTTCCAAACTACCCTCATTCGGTTTCTATCATTCTCTCTGTAACTATCTTAAGTTTCCTTTCAAACCGTTCTATTGCAGCTACTGTAGACGGACATTGTTCTTCTCCTAAATCTATCAATAGTGGTGTTCTCCAGGGTTCTGTCCTATCACCCACTCTCTTTCTATTATTCATTAATGATCTTCTAAGTCTAACTCAAAGCCCTATCCACTCCTACGCTGATCATTCTACCCTGCATTTTTCAACGTCGTTTATTAGACATCCAACTCAACAGAAACCAAGTGATTCGTGGAGAGATGCCACCGAGCGCCTAACTTCTGATCTTTCGATAATTTCTGATTGGGGCAAAGCAAACCTTGTTTTGTTCAATGCCTCAAAAACCCAATTTCTTCACCTATCTACTCGACAAAACCTACCAGATAACTATCCCCTCTTCTTCAATGACACTCAACTGTCTCCTTCTTCTACAATGAACATTCTAGGACTATCCTTTACTAAAAATCTGAACTGGAAATCTCAAATCTCATCTCTTGCTAAAACAGCTTCTAAGAAGTTAGGTGTCCTGTGGCGTCTGCGTCCTTTTTTTTCTCCCTCCCAATTGCTTGCTCTGTACAGGGGCCTTATCCGCCCATGTATGGAGTATGTCTCACATGTTTGGGGAGGATCCACTCATACAGCTCTCCTAAACAGGGTTTAGTCAAACGTTTTTCGTCTCATCAACTCCCTACCTCTGACTGACTGTCTTCGATCTTTTAATCACCGCCGCAATGTTGCTTCTCTTGCTCTCTTCTACCGTTATTTTCATACTCACTGCTCTTCTGAACTTGCTAACTGCATGCCTCCCCCTTCCCGCGGCCTCGTTGCACAAGACTTTTTACTCATTCTCATCCCTATTCTGTCCATCTTCCTAATGCAAGAGTTAATCAGTATCTTTACTCTTTCATCCCTTTCACTGGAAACTCTGGAACTCTCTTCCTGTTTCTATTTTTCCACTTTCCTATGACTTTAATCTTTTCAAAAGAAGAGTAACAAGACACCTCCCGAACTAAATTGGCTCACCCCTCTTTTTTATATTATTTTCTTACTGTCTTCTTTATAGGGACTGGCAACTAAACGGGCATTATGTTACCCATTTTTGTTGTGCCCTTAGCCAGTCCTTTGTGATGTAAAAAAAAAAAAAAAAAACGTGGTATGACAAGTAAAAGAAAGGGAAATCCTTACCCAATTACCGACAGCGTTCTACAGTTATCGACATTCTAATAATTTTGCTTTATAAGTTTCATGCAAAATCCTACAAAGTGAACCAAAAACGTAGCTGACAGCAAGGTAATTGTATGTTCAAGCATTTACAGAATGAAGTAAGCCGACAAAATACTGTAGCCATAATGAAACATTATACGCATGTGTGTATACAGATGTGATCTGATACAAGAGTTTATTTGAACAGCTATATGCAAAAAACGGGAGCAAGTACACGGTCAATATATAAAAGTGGTATCACAGAAGGTCTAATGTAACTCTAATTTTTTCGAGGAAAGGGGTACAGATCTTGTCTGAAACCCTTGAAAGTGAGGTAGGTGCACTGCAGGCATTTTTAAGATAGAGAACCGGGGATTAGACACTGGGGTCGAGGAAAACGAAACTTGCGACGCTAGGAGGAGTTTCAGAAGGCATGGAACTAAAGTGATTCGTAAGAAGAAAGAGAGGAGGGAGTTAGTTAAAGATAAAGGGAAAATGGAACAAAAAAAAAGGGGATTTGCTTGAAGATTTACTATACAAACTGTAGGAGTATTTTAAACAAGATAGATTTCCTGCGAGGAATAAATAGTGCAGAGGATTTTGATATAATAGCATTAACAGAAACATGGTTGGATATGTCACGAAAGGTATTTGATCCGGAGGTTGAAATAGCTGGGTATAAGTTATTTCACAAGGACAAGTTAGGCAGGCAAGGTGGTGGAGTTGCGCTTTATGCAAGAGATACATTGCAGTGTTGTGTTAATAATGTTATAATAACAGATGACAGCATAGAGTCTATATGGGTAGAGGTTACGGATGGAACTGAGAAAATGGTTTCGGGTGTAGTGTATAGGCCTCCAAACTTATGTAAAGATGATTCAGCTCCTATATGGCAAGAAATAAACAAGGCTTGCAGATATAATCGATTATGCGTGGTAGGAGATTTTAATCTTAGGAATATAGAGTGGGATTTAATTATAGCAAGCAATGACGAAGAGGAATTGTTAAATATAGTTCAGGATAACTGTAATGCCCGGAAATTCGGAAAAGACAGAATGGAAATTCCTATCATACAATTCTCGGGTTATGTATCTGTAAGAAGGAAAAAGGTTTCAATAACCATATGTTTGGTCTGGGGCAAGTTGTCGCCTAGGCCCAGCATATGGAGGAGCAGGTTATTCTTATTATACTAAGGTCAATCAAATCTTTTCTGTTCTCGTAATATTTATCTTCTTTCTTTCTTTCTCCCACTTCTATCACTCCCCCCCCATACACTCAGGATACGAGTCCAAATGCGTGGGACATTTATTTCGCGATCGTCGATAACTGGTAGATTCAAAACTTTTCATCCTCCCTTTACCCTCCTGACAGATCAAGGAACACTCTTAGATTCTTAATGTCCTTCAAAATAGACACAATAGTGACAGATCACGTTTATAAATGGGTGGGTTAGTCGAGTTATTCGCTAAATTGAAAGTCGACCAAATTTCTATTCCGACTCCGATACCTCGTCGCTCTGGAAAACACGTTCGTAGGCTGACCCAAAAAGGGAAAACACCTCTCCCCGAATATTAGAATAAATGTATTAAATTCTTCTATATCAAAGTAAAAGAACTGTATTATAGACAGCCATTTCATATGCATACTTGTTTCATTAGCTAATTAGAGTAATTCGAGGTCTTATACTCCCTTCAGGGGAAGCCTTTCATAAGGATCCGAACATTCCCTTTCTTCCCGCTTCTCCCAAATTTGCCGTGGCATACCACGAGGACGTTAGTCATCTCTCTACTCCCTTCAAGGTAAGACATACAGTAACTCACCTCCATCTTCCCCCTTGTTATAGTGTATCTATCTATATATCTATATATAGGTACAGTTGTTTAGTTTTCATTAACGCATAGGAGGCCTGGCCTGTCCTTATAAGTGTTATTAAAGAGTGAGTCATCTCTCTACTCCCTTCAAGGCTCCGGCGAGTGTCCCTGCCGGAAAAGAAGCCAAGCCACATGTCACAGTGAACACCACACCAACCCATTACTCTCACATTTTTCTCTCCTATATAGATATTCCATGTATACCTATAGTGCTCAGTTGATACGGACATAGATGGTAGTTCTAAGGACATAATTCAGTGAGGTAGGTTATGCTCCGTAGAGCTTTCCTGCGCCAAAATTAGAGTCATACATGTATCTAGGTTCTCAAACAAGAGAAATAATATTTCATGGTGAATAAACCGGATGATGTTTAAAGTATAGTTTCTTGTGTTTATTGCAAAAACCCCAGGTGATTATTCCCTTGTTATGGAAATACTTCCCCAAGTCTCAAAAAGAGTTTCAGCCTCACTCGGTGTAATACTAAGTATCCACCCCGACTACCAATAATTCTCATATATTAAATCGTGTTCAGGGAGTAAACCATAGAACTACTCGGCTGGGCTGGTGGCAGCATTTCCCCTTACTAACCCTAAGTTCTTCCCCAAGTCAGTTGTGACGAGGAGGTTTTATTAGTCAATGAAGTATTCTAACAAATTAATATCATTAAACCCAAAGGTGTCCGTAACTTGAAAACCCTGGCATCACATAACTTCCTAAGGCAAGCAATCAGGGAGCCTACTAGAGGAGATAATATTCTAGATTTATTACTGACAAATAGGGAAGATTTAGTTACAGGGTGGGGATTGGAGGTACGTTGGGGAACAGCCATCATTATTAATCAGGTTTTGCTTAAAATGGGAAGTAGGAAATATAACTGTTAATAAGCAAAGAGTACCTGACTTCAGACAGGCCAAATATGCAGGATTAAAAAGACACCTGGAGGGGATTAACTCAGGGTGTAAGATGGAAGGGAAGGAGTGGTCCGAGGTTAGCGCGTTGACAAGTGATAGTGAGGTCGGAGCTGATGAGGATTATACATTATTTGTAAGGAATTTAATTGCAAGACAGAAAAATAATATTCCTTATAGGGCGATAAGATCAAGGAAGAATGACCCAAAATGGATGACCACGAGCTAAAAACACAAGATTGGAGTAAAAAGAAACATGTACTTAAGGGTCAAAGCTGGACAGGTGAGCTAAGAACAGTATAACGTGATGGCGAGGACAGTGAAGAGATTAACAAGAGTAGCTAAGAACAATTATGAGATTAAGGTCGCTGGACAGGCAAAGAACGTCCCTAAGGGGTTCTATCAGGTATATAAAACGAAGACAAGGGAATTAGTTGGGCCGTTAAGATTAGAGCAGGGTGAGGTCGTAACTACGGATGAGGATATGTGTAAAAATTTAAATGATTACTTATAAAGTGTTTTTACTCAGGAGGATACACAGACGATACCTGATAGTGAACAGATGTTTAAAGAAAGCGATGAGGAGAAACTCAAAGATATTGTGATAACTAGGGAAATGGTAGAAGAGGGTATAGACAAAATGAAGAATTTAAAGTCGCTAGGACCAGATGACGTTTATCCCAGAGTATTAAAAGAATGCAATGAGGTTGTTAGTGAGTCGTTAGTGCACATTTTTAGGAAATTGGTTGATATAGGCGAAGTGCCATTAATGTGGAGGAAAGGAAATTTAGTCCCCATATTTAAGAAGGGAGACAGAGGACTATAGTCAAATTATCGACCCGTTAGTCTAACGTCAGTGGTACGTAAATTATTGGAATCTATTATTGCAAAGAAACATTAGAGATTATTTAGAAAAATATAGTTTGGTCAATGATTTACAACATGGATTCCCTAAGGGAAGGTCATGTCTCACCAATTTATTGAGTTTTTATAGGAAAGTTTATGAGACAACAGATAATGATAATGATTATGATATAATATACCTGGACTTTAGTAAGGCACTCGACAAGGTACCATATGAGCGACTCTTAAATAAAGTTAAGGCTCATGGAATAGATGGGAAGGTTCTTCGTTGGATTTGGGCTTGGCTAAGTGATAGGCAACAACGGGTTACAATTAATGGTTATAAATCTGAATGGGGGCAGATGAAAAGTGGAGTTCTACAAGGGTCTGTTTTGGGTCTATTACTATTTTTGATTTACATCAACGACTTGGATAGTGGGATTAGCAGTGATATTAGCAAAGTTTGCTAATGATACTAAGGTAGGTTGGTATTGGATAACAGTCTGATGTAAACATATTGCAGGGAGACTTAGATACACTTAATGAGTGAGTAGACAGATGGCAGATGGAACTCAAGATTGATAAGTACAGCGTTATAAATGTTGGTAGAAAAAACCCTGGTAAAAAATACACCATACGCAATGTATCGCTTAAAAGATCAGAAGGTGAGAAAGATATGGGAGTGAGGGTGAGCTCCGACCTCCGACCTAGGAAACAATGTATTGAGGCTAGAAATAGAGCTAATAGGGTGTTAGGATTCATTACCAGAAGTGTTAAAAGTAGAAGTGCTGAGGTTATACTAAAGCTTTATTTGGCTCTAGTCAGACCTTACCTAGACTATGCGGTTCAGTTTTGGTCTCCATATTACAGGATGGATTGTTAGAATCAGTGCAGAGAAGGATGACCAAAATTATTCAAGGGATGCGTAACTTTAGTTATGAGAAGAGATTGAAGTTATTAAATTTACACTCACGTGAGAGACGTAGAGTAAGGGGCGATCTGATTGAAGTTTTTAAGTGGATAAAGGGATATAATAAAGGAGAAGTACGAAAAGCTCTTCCGGCTGTTAACCAGGGTAGAACAAGAAGTAACAGATTCAAGCTGGAAAAGCGTAGATATAAAAAAGAAATAGGGAATAACTGGTTCACAAATAGGGTGGTAAATGATTGGCATGGACTCAGTTGACAGGTAGTTAGTGCAGTCATTAGAGAGCTTAAAATGGAGGCTGGATAAATTCATGGATGGGGATGAAAGGTGGATGTAGGTAGTGTTAACTAACAGGAACTACCTCGTGTAGGTCTTACGGTCTCTTGTAGCTTCCTTATTTTCTTATGTTATCATGTTCTAATTATACATTGAAAAAATCTATTAAAATATGCTTTACTTTATTCACAATATGCCTTTAAAAAAAGATAATACTGTCGATAACTATGGAATGTTCATATTTATGTGAGCAATTATCGACAACCCGGAGAGTACACATAGAGGTCATCACAGAAAGACAAACTGCAGCCATGTCATTCGTATGACACTTATTTTTGTAGATTATCAGCTAAAAACAGTAGATTTTTCACTCCGACTTGAAATAAACAAACACATCAGTGGATATATGCATTAACTTTCCTTTTTATATGTAAGATTCGTTGATTTCTGCAGTAGGAGCACAAAACATTTCTAGATTGTCTACACAGTCGGTTAGCAGTAGAGTTGCATGATAGGTCTAGAAACGTTCCAGGTGCGTACATGTTGTAAGGAAATGATCAAAGAGCTCCTAAAGTTTGAATGGGGTTCGTAGGGAGTAATCTTGCTGAAAAAGTGTCGAGAACTGTGGGCTGTCGATAATTGTAGACGACGTTCAAATAATAAGAAATAAAAAAGAATACATACACCCATAAATTCTGCTTGACACTCCCAGCTTCCCTCCGTCCTTTTCCGCTGCTTTACATGCTACGCGTCGGGGCAACCAAAAGGCTACAAACTGTGTTCTGTGGTTGTGGTCCACTAATGACACCTTGCAACTATAAAAGTAAAAAGCCTGCATGGTTTTTTGTTAGTCCATGAATACATCGATGGAAACGAAACAATGCATGACATTTCAGCAACATAATTATTGTTGTTTCCATTCACAAACACATAATTTTGTTAGATACGTATTAACTTGTACGTGGAAAAATAATGATTCCTAGGAGCCAGTTATTTACAGAGTAAGATGGAAACTGTATCATGATATAAATATGTGAGAGAGAGAGAGAGAGAGAGAGAGAGAGAGAGAGAGAGAGAGAGAGAGAGAGAGAGAGAGAGAGAGAGAGAGAGAGAGAGAGAGAGAGAGAGAGAGAGAGAGAGAGAGAGAGAGAGAGAGAGAGAGAGAGAGAGAGAGAGAGAGAGAGAGAGAGAGAGAGAGAGAGAGAAAAAAAAAATATATATATATATATATTTACTTTGTATAAAAACTTAAGTTTCTCTGACGAGCAGATTTTATTTTATTCTTTCAATCTCTATGCTTCTCTCTTCAATATTGCACTCTAGTCTTTCCTTCAGCTGCGAATTAACATTTAAA
>JACEEZ010019420.1:57500-67500 GCA_016584305.1 Chionoecetes opilio
CCGCGATTCCTGACATTTTCGAACATCACTCCCATTTCCCTTCCTATGGTTTATCAGTATAAATGATATACTGTTATCTTCGTAAATGTTTATTCTATAATATTATCAAATAAGACAGCAAAATATTCAAAAGAAATGCCATTATGAGACTCTGAAGAAATATGCATGAACTTAATATTCACTTGAACTCTTCGCCTTTTAATATTTAACGGAAAAACGTTTTGCAGGAAACATATCAATAGAAGCGGAATTGTATTAGCTTTCCATTGATATATTTTGTTTTCTGATCAATTAATTACCACCATGCATAAATTAGCGTTAACTAAATAAATAATCTCATCAATCGGGAAAATTACCCGATTGATGATGTTATTTTTTTAGTTAACGCTAATTTATGCATGGTGGCAAAGACTACTCAATACTGGACTTGCTACTCGTGCCCCGCGCCAACCCGCCCATGACCAGTGGAGGCCAGTTTTGCGATTCCTGACATTTTCTAACATCACCCCCATTTTTCTTCCTGTGGTTTACCAGTATGAATGATATACTGTTATCTTCGTAAATGTGTGGTCTATATATTATTAAATAAAAAACAATAAAATACACTAAAGAAATGCCATTATAAGAGAGTGAAGAAATATGCATGAACTTAATATTCACTTAAACTCCTCGCCATTCAATATTTTGCGAGAAAACATTTTAGATGAAACATATCAATATAAGCGGATTTTCATTAGCTTTCCATTGACATATTTTGATTTCTGATAAATGAATTACCACCATGCATAAATTAGCGTTAACTAAAAAAATAACATCATCAATCGGTTCGGCAAATAAAAAAGTGTTTCATGAATACAGTAGATTATGGTTTATCAGTAGAAATGATACACTGTTATCTTCGTAAATGATTGTTCTTTAATATTTTCAAATAAAAAACTGTAAAATACACTAAAAAATATGCCATTATGAGACTAAAGAAATATGCTTGAACTTAATTATTCACTTAAACTCCTCGCCATTTAATATTTTGCGTAAAGACTTTTTCCATGCAACATATCAATAGAAGCGTAATTGTATTACCTTTCCATTGATGTATTTCGTTTTCTGATAAATGAATTAGAACTATGCATAAATTAGCGTTAACTAAATAAGTAACATCATCAATCGGGTAATTTTCCCGATTGATGAGGTTATTTATTTAGTTAACGCTAATTTATGTATGGTTCTAATTCATTTATCAGAAAACGAAATATATCAATGTAAAACTAATAAAATTCCGCTTTTATTGATGTTTCATGTTAAATGTTTTCTCGCAAAATATTAAATGGCGAAGAGTTTAAGTGAATGCATATTTCTTCACTCTCTCATAATGGCATTTTTTTGTGTATTTTACATTTTTTTATTTGATAATATTACAGAACAAACATTTACGAAGATAACGGTATATAATTTATACTGATAAACCATAGGAAGGGAAATGGGAGTGAAGCTCGCAAATGTCAGGAATCGCAAAAATGACCTCCACTGGAAATAGCCCAAAATGAGTAGCAAGTCCAGTATACAGTAGTCTTTGATGGTGGTAATTTATTTATCAGAAAACGAAGTATATCAATGGAAAGCTAATACAATTCCGCTTCTATTGATATGTTTCATGTAAAACGTTTTCATGCAAAATATTAAATGGCGAAGAGTTTAAGTGAATAATTAAGTTCTAGCATATTTCTTCAGTTTCATAATGGCATTTCTTTAGTGTATTTTACAGTATATTATTTGATAATATTATAGAACAAACATTTACGAAGATAACAGTGTATCATTTATACTGATAAACCATAGTCTACTGTATTCATGGAACTCTTTGTTTTACTTGCCGATCAGATTGATGATGTTATTTTTTTAGTTAACGCTAATTTATGCATGGTGGTAAATCATTTATCAGAAAACTAAATATATCAATGGAAAGCTAATGAAAATCCGCCTTTATTGATATTTTTCATGTAAAAAGTCTGCTCGCAAAATATTAAATGGTGAAGAGTTTAAGTGAATGTTCATGCATATTTCTTCACTCTCTCATAATGGCATTTCTTTAGTGTATTTTACTGCTTTTTATTTGATAATATTATAGAACAAACATTATATTATACAACATTATATACAACAGTATATCATTTATACTGATAAACCATAGGAAGGGAAATGGGAGTGGTGTTCGAAACACTTTCTTACCTTGCCAATCGGCCTCCACTGGTCATTGGCGGGTTGGCGCGGGGCACGAGTAACAAGTCCAGTATACAGTAGTCTTTGACCATACCTAATCATGAACGTCATTCCTCACTTCCGGCAGCAAACATATATATCCATTCTTTTCTATTCTAACAAGCTGTTGGGTGAATCAGGTAAACGAATTTCCAAAGTTATTATCTCCTTTGTCGCCGTTACTTTTGAAAATGAATTTTTAATCATGAAACAATTGAAAAACTCGAACAGTAAATATAGTGTTTTCATTGTGTAGGTAACATCTGAATGATGTTAGTAAATACTTTGAACATATCATGCAATCTTTGTCCTTCATTATCATATCAATTATTGAACAGTGAGTTGGGTGTGAATAATAATTGATGCTTTGAAAAAAGACTAATACCACATGACATTTATTATCTCTAAAATGAGGGGTCTGGTGACAAAAACAACTGCTCCATTCAGCTTCCTGTACCTGAAAACCCTGAAAAAGAGGTATTACATGACAAGGTTGTTAACATCGGGACAAATTTTGTTGATCGGACCCTATTCAGACCCCGTTGTCGTCATGCCTCCGCCGGACATTGATGATATTCACTTCCGGTCAGCTCGAAAGTCTCATACATGGCTTTGTCATCATCAGAAACCCCTGAAATAATACCAAAATCATAAAGATTGGTTCATTATTAGTGGAGTTAGTAGTATTGTCAGTTCCTGGACCCCCTGGACAGAAAACGCCCCATAAAGGGGGGTTCCAGGGGTCGAAAAATTTGGCCCCCTCCATTTCCCCATAGTATAACCTCAAGTCAACCAGAAAAGAAAAAAAAATCAATTATGACACGCAAATCCTACGGGAGCTGTTTTTGTGACAAGTCATACTGAACAACATCCATGAATTAATCCAGACTCCTTTTAAAAACCCCAATAGAATCCGCATTGACCACCCGACGACTTAGTCCATTCCAATCATTCACCACCATATTTGTGAACCAGTTTCTCACAATTTCCTTTTTAAATTACGCTTTTCCAGCTTGAATCCGTTACTTCTTGTTCTACCCTGCTTACTAATCTTAAAAACTTTTCCTACATCGCCTATATTGTATCCCTTTATCCACTTAAAAACTTCTATCAGATCGCCCTTTACTTTACGCCTCTCGAGTGAGTGTAAATTTAATAGTTTCAATCTCTTCTCATAACTAAAGTTACGCATTCCATGAATCATTTTGCTCATCCTTCTCTGCACTGATTCTAGCAAGGCAATACCCATCCTGTAATACGGAGAACAAAACTGAACCGCATAGTCTACGTGAGGTCTGACCAGAGCCAAATAAAGTTTTATAATAACCTCAGCACTTCTACTTTTCACACTCCTGGTAATAAATCCTAACACGCTGTTGGCTCGATTTCTAGTCTCAATACATTGATTGATCCTAGGACGGAGGTCTGAGCTTACCTGCACTCCCATATCTTTCTCACCCTCTGATCTTTTCAGCGATACATTGCGTATGGTGTACCTATTACCAAGATTTTTCCAACCAACATTCATTACGCTACACTTATCAATATTAAATTCCATCTGCCATCTATCTGCCCACTCATTTAATTTATCTAAGTGTCCTTGCAAAATATTTACATCAGACTGTGATCTAATAATCCTACCTACCTTAGTATCGTCCGCAAACTTGCTGATATCACTACTAATCCCATTATCCAAGTCGTTGATGTAAATCAAAAATAGTAATGGACCCAAAACAGACCCTTGTGGAACCCCACTTGTTACCCGTCCCCATCCAGATTTAGAACCATTAATTGTAACCCTTTGTTGCCTATTACTTAGCCAAGATCTAATCCAACGAAGGACATTCCCATCTATTCCATGAGCCTTAACCTTATTTAAGAGTCTACCATGTGGCACCTTGTCGAATGCCTTACTAAAGTCCAAGTATACTATATCATAATCCTCATCATTATCTGCTGTTTCATAAACTTTCCAATAAAAACTCAATAAATTAGTGAGACATGATTTACCTTTGGTGAACCCATGTTGTGAATCATTTACCAAACTATGCTTTTCAAGATGCTCTCTAATTTTTTTTGCAATAACAGATTCCAATAATTTACTTACCACTGACGTCAGGCTAACGGGTCGATAATTTGTCATTAATCCTCTAAAAAAGAGGATCATATAAAGAAGGAGGCTTCTTAATTATGGGAACTACATCTCCCTTCCTCCATATTAACGGCACTTCCCCTATATCAATCGATTTCCTAAAAATATGCACTAACGCATCACTAACAACCCCTTTGCATTTTTTAGTACTCTGGGATACACTTCATCTGGTCCTGGTGACTTAAAATTCTTCATTCCGTCTATACCTTCTTCTACCATTTCCCTAGTTATCACAATAGCTTTGAGTTTCTCATCACCCTCTCCTCTAAACATCTGTTCACGATCAGGTACCTTCTGTTTATCCTCCTGAGTAAAAATACTTAAGAAATAATCATATAAATTTTACACATATCTTGCCGTGCTTACAATCTCCCCTGTTTATTTTTCAATGGCCCCACTAATTCCCTAGTCATTGTTTTATAAACCTGAAGAAAATACCTTAGCATCGGCCTTCGCCTTCCTTGCAACCTTAATCTCATAATTCTTCTTTGCTGCTGCTGTTAATTTGTTCACTGTTCTAGCCATCTCGTTATACTGCTCTCTATTTCACCTGCCCATCCTTAACTTTCGTATACATGTCCCTTTTTACCCCTATGTTGTGTTTTAAAAAACTCAGTCATCCACCTGGGCTCGTTTTTCTCTGATCTTATCGCCCTATAAGGAATATTCTTTTTCTGACCTTCAATTAAATTGCTGACAAAGGTATTATAATCCTTTTCCGCGCTGACCTCACCGACACCCTCCTCCGTCCCGACCACATATCTCATTTCACCCTCCCTCTTGTCCCTCTAATCCCTTCCAGGTGTCGTCTTAATTCTACATAGTTAGCCTTTCTGAAGTCAGGTACTCTATGCTTATTATCAATTCTACTTCCCACCTCCCAATTTAAGCAAAATCTGATTTCGCAATGGTCGCTTTATCCTAATGTACCTCCAACTTCCACCTCAGTAACTAAATCTTCCCTGTTTGTTAGTTATAAATCTAGAATATTGTCTACCCTTGTAGGCTCCTTGATTGCTTGCTTTAGGAAGTTATCTTGAACTAGTTTTAACAAATCCTCTGCGTCATTGTCTCCTATAATTAAATCTCAGTCAATGTTCCTAAGATTAAAGTCTCCTACCACGCATAATCGATTATATTTACAAGCCTGACTTTTCCTGCCATATAAGAGCTGAATCCTCTTTACATAAGTTTGGAGGCATGTACACTACACCCAACACCACCTTATCATTTTCTTCTCTAATTTCCACCCATATAGACTCTATGCCATCATCCGTTTTTATAACGTTGTTAACACAACGCTGCAATGTATCCCTGGCATATAGTGCAACTCCTCCGCCTCTCCTTCCTACCCTGTCCTTGTGAAATAACTTATATCCCGCTATCTCCACTTCTGGATTAAATACTTTGCCTGTCATATCTAACCATGTTTCTGTTAATGCTATTATATCAAAATCTTCAACACAAGATGTTCCTCTCAGTAAATCTATCTTATTTAATATACTCCTACAATTTGTATAATAAACCTTTAAGTTGCACTTCTTCATCCTGTCGATTTTGCCGCTAGCTGTATTTACGTTGACTGCCTGTTTTATCCCTGTCTTTTTCTTAATTATACTGTCTTCATTCCTAACTTGACCAACAATATTCCTTCCTTGACTATTATGATCATTATTCTTCACCTTCACACCCTCCTGGCCTCTAAAAAAAACCTGACCCCCATCTCCCTTTCAATTACCCAATCCAACACACCCACACCCCTATGAGAGAGATGCACCCCGTCCTGGCGTACAGGTGGTCCTTACCGAAGGAATTTCAATATGAAATAGCTAGTTAAATATATCTATAGATAAACCTGATACTGAAAAATTTTAGTACAATTTTGAGCGTTTTTTTTTTTTTTTTTACCATGGAAGATGAATGTATTCGGGAAATAAAATTAAAATTAAATTATTTCACCGAAATAACAATTATTGTGTGTAGTATATATTTTTTCTGGTTGGCGCGACCCTCCTCGTTGAGGGACTAGGAGGCTCCTGATGAAGACAGGAGTCTAGCAATAAATGGTGATCACAAGGGAGGACGAAAGATAAGAGGATGGGGAAGGATAACAAAGATTGCATGAAGTTTGATCATCTAGACGAGGAAGCGCATTGGATATTAGTAAAAAATACATTTGGTAATATAAAAATGCGTATAAGGCGAACAATGAAAACAAAGGGAAGAGTAGCAAGCGAGATCGAACTAGGGCTTCCGATGCCTTCGTCAGCAGGTGAGAGTTAAATTGAGGGGAATAATGTTGGAAGAAAGAGAGGAAAGGATAACATTGGAGGGATGGAAGGTAGGAGGGAGACCGTCGTTAAAGGTGAGAAGAGAGGGCTGGGCGAGTCAAGGAGAAACTTGCGAGGAAGGACATGGCGGCGCAAGAACTACGAAATGAAAGGAGAGGGCGAAGAGGATAAAAAAGCAAACCCTCCAAGTTTTTTTAACTTTCTTTATTTCATTTTATTAATATTTTCTTTTTACATCACAACGGACTTACCAAGGGCAAAAAAAAGAAGTAACAAAATGCCCGAGTTTTTTTTTCTACTCCTTTTTTAGTCTCCATGACACACTTTTATTAATTTCTTTTCATGGACATCTTTCACGTTATAAACTCAGAAAACAGAACAAAATCAGACATTGGGGTCAAACCAAAGCGGTGAATAATAATAAGCACCTGCGGCATTTTCCAAAGATGCATACTATGTATCTTATGCTGCAAAATTGAAAAAAAATTGTAGATTGAAGATGAGGACAAAAATTGAAAAAAAAGGAAAAAGAAAAAAAATTGAAAAAAAAGAGATAAAGAAGAAAAAAATGATTTCTTCATTCCCGAATATATAATGTTTTTGATCCACTGTTGTCTCGTCCTCCTCGGGGCCTCTATGGATATATGTGAGAAGTACGTAAAGTGGGTATTTCCGCGGCCAAACACTGGAATTAAAGTAAAGAAACAGACAAGTATCGTCAAAATATCTTATTATTCACCTTACATCAACAGATTTCACTCCGTATACTCTTCATTAAATATCGGTTTTATTGTATTTATTTATTGTTTATGTGTGTGTGTGTCTGTGTGTGTGTGTGTGTATGTGTGTCTGTGCCTGTGTCTCTTTGTGTTTGTGTGTGTGTGTGTGTGTGTGTGTGTGTGTGTGTGTGTGTGTGTGTGTGTGTGTGTGTGTGTGTGTGTGTGTGTGTGTGTGTGTACGCACGTTCGTCAGTTGTTCAGTGAGATATTTCGATATAACATACGCAATATCGTTGATACAAAGAAAAGTATAACCAAATAAATTTGATTAACAGGAATGAACAAAGATTAAGGGTCAAATGGACTGAGACATTAGTTACGTGCATCCTCGTATTATTGTAATACATGATTTGGAGAGAAAAAAGACAATATTTCTATCCTCGACATTTTTGACTGACAGCATCTTCACTGCACTGCAACTATTATTTCATCACAAGCTTTAAAGTGCGAATTAAATAAGAGAAAAATACATAAACTTTCATTCAAAGCTTTTCAGGAATTCAGTGGTAAACTAGTCATATGATGGATGGCCCAAACTTAGTTACGACAGCAAGTGGTCGCCAATTTAATGAACAGTTCTCGACAAATTTTCTTCCTGCCAATTTGCAGACGTGCGGAATTCAAGATGACAGATCAGAGGCCGCTGCGGTATTGTTAACAGTTTTTACTCCCAATACTTTAGTTTTGTAGCACAAACAACGAATTCTTCCAAGCACGATGTAGCAATAACTACTGTATAGACTGACTGTGTGAGGTAGAGTAAGAGTGTAAGAAAGATATGTAGTGAGGAAGGACGCAAAGACAGAGGAATAATTCAGTAGCAGCGATGAATAATATATTTTCACTACAATAAAACTGCATTCTCATTAACATATTTCAAGGCATATTATTTTTGTGTAAGGTATCCAGTCTATGTATCAATTTTTCTTTATCAAAATTCTACCACTACGTCATGGTTGAGGCCCTGGCCGCGGCCCGGGTGTGGGCTGGAGGCAGCGTCTCTACAGACACAGGCGGCAGCCCTCACGCCAAGGGTAACGAGATGCCTTTGTTGTATGCCGGTGGTGAATCTGGAGGCCTTTCTGCAGCCTCTATCGAGAAATATTTTTCAGAGAAGATGTAAAGGTCTTCTCAACCACCTCGCGTGCGCCTCTCCCCTCCTTTCCTCCTTTTATAGACATTTTGTGAACTTATTTTCTACGAATTTTTCTTCTCATTTGCTTTCCATCTTTCTGGGTTACATCTCATTCTTATTCGACGGAATAATTTTTTCATTAAACTTTCACTGTAACAGTAAATCTGATTTATTTTAAGTCCTTTCTTGCAAAAATGAGTTCACACGATGAGTGCAAAAGATGTTCACAGGGCACTTTTTTAATGTTTTTATTACATCACAAAGGACTGGCTAAGGACACAACAAAATGAGGTAGCACAAAGCCCGCTTTAGTTGCCAGTCCCTATAAAGGAAGACATTAGGAGAATAAAAAAAGAGGGGTGGGCCAATTTAGTTCGGGAGGTGTTTTGTTACTCTTCTCTTGAAAAGATTTAAGTCGTAGGAAGGTTGAAAAATAGAAACAAGAAGAGAGTTCCAGAGTTTACCAGTGAAAGGGATGCAAGGGTAAAGATACTGATTAACTCTTGCATTGGATGATGGACAGAATAGGGTTGAGCATGAGTAGAAAGTCTTGTGCAGCGAGACCGCGGGAGGGGGGGAGGCATGCAGTTAGCAAGTTCAGAAGAGCAGTGAGCATGAAAATAACGGTAGAAGATAGCTAGAGAAACAACATTGCGGCGGTTATTTAAAGATTGAAGACAGTCAGTCAGAGGAGGGGAGTTGATGAGACGAAAAGCTTTTGACTCAACCCTGTTTAGGAAAGCTGTATGAGTGGATCCCCCCCAAACATGTGAGACATACTCCATACATGAGCGGATAAGGCACCTGTAGAGAGCAAGCAGCTGGGAGTGAGAAAAAAAAGAACGCAGGCGCCACAGGACACCTAACTTCTTAGAAGCTGTTTTAGCAAGAGATGAGATGTGAGATTTCCAGTTCAGATTTTTAGTAAAGGATAGTCCAAGAATGTTCATTGTAGCAGGAGATAGTTGAGTGTCATTAAAGAAGAGGGGATAGTTATCTGGTAGGTTTTGTCGAGTAGATAGGTGAATAAATTGGGTTTTTGAGGCATTGAACAAAACAAGGTTTGCTTTGCCCCAACCAGAAATTATAGAAAGATCAGAATGTAGGCGCTCAGTGGCATCTCTCCGTGAATCACTTAGTTCCTGTTGAGTTGGACGTCTAATAAACGACGATGAAAAAATGCAGGGTAGCATCATGAGCGTTTATTTATTTTTTTATTTTTTATTATTAATTTTTTTGTTTACATTTGTGCCTATAGCGTCTGTAGGCAGTGGTGACCCAGGGCTCGGATGGTAGGATCTGTAGGTTCACATGAGGGCTGTGATGGTTGGTCCTCGCCCGTGGTGGCGCAGGCTGG
Source organism: Chionoecetes opilio (assembly GCA_016584305.1). NCBI lineage: Eukaryota > Metazoa > Arthropoda > Malacostraca > Decapoda > Majidae > Chionoecetes > Chionoecetes opilio. The sequence continues at coordinate 67,471 of JACEEZ010019420.1, forward strand.
ATTCTTATAGTGACGCCGGTGATTAGAGGC
>JACEEZ010019420.1:70000-75000 GCA_016584305.1 Chionoecetes opilio
GAGAGAGAGAGAGAGAGAGAGAGAGAGAGAGAGAGAGAGAGAGAGAGAGAGAAGAGAGAGAGAGGAGAGAGAGGAGAGCAGGAGAGAGAGAGAGAGAAGAGAGAGAGAGAGAGAGAGAGAGGGTGGTGCCTTGGTGTAGGTTTTATAAGGTGCCTTATAAAATTTAAGTAGTATACATACAAGGATAATATTTTATTTTCAATCATTACTATATTTATTAATATGATTATCAATATCAATTTCATCATTATCTTACTAATTAAAGCTATCATCATTATCATCATTACACACGCGCAGACACACACACGCACATCTCTCTCTCTCTCTGAGAGAGTGTGTGTATGTGCGCGTGTGTTTAAATGTGTGTGCATACATGTGTGTGTATGTGTGTGCATGTGTGTGCATGTGTGTGTATGTGCGTGTGTGTATGCATGCATGTGTGTGCGTGCATGTGTGTGTATGTGCAAGTGTGTGCATGTGTATGTGTGTATGTGTATGTGTGTGTGTGTATGTGTGTGTGTGTGCATGTGTATTCATCTAGTTGTATTTTACAGGGCCTCGCGCAATCGTGTGGCCTCGTCTCCATATCAACATTCTTATCATTCATCCTTAGTGTTAGCCGAAGCCATCACCCCGAGAGGCGGGTCACAATCCCCGGTTAACACCCGGTACCCACCCATTCACTGCTGGGTGGACAGGGGCTCGGGATGTAATTAAGGAAACAGCCCACCTGTCTCCGCTCCGCCCGGGAATCGAACCCGAGACTTCTCGGTTGTGAGCCAAGCGTGCTACCTCTACACTACGGAGTATGTGTGTATGTGTGTGTGTGTACATGTGTGTATGTGCGCGCGCGTGTGTGTGCATGTGTGTGTGTGGATATGTGTGTGTCTCTCTCTCTCTCTCTCTCTCTCTCTCTCTCTCTCTCTCTCTCTCTCCTCTCTCTCTCCTCTCTTTTCTCCCCTCTCTCCCTTTTCCTCTCTCTCCTCTCTCTCTCTCTCTCTCTCTCTCTCTCTCTTTTCTCTTTTCTTTTTTTTCATTATCCTTACATGTATGCCCTATTCATTTCCCCTTTCACCTCTTGTTTCAGACTTTTCTTCTATCACAAATATTTTTTTGACGTAATAGTTATTTATATTTTCTGTTGTAAAATGTTTTATGTTGATTAATAACGTTATATGCATTAAAATATTCTTTTTCTTTTCTTTTCATAGTAACTGTTGTTCTGTATTTGTACATACTACGTTTTCACAATTGACCTGGATTAAAAAAATATGCACATTTTTCATTTCGTTTCTTCAAAATATCATCTAGAGAGAAAAGAGAGAGAGGGAGAGAGAGAGAGAGAGAGGAAGAGAGAGGAGAGAGAGGAGAGAGAGAGGAGAGAGAGCGAGAGAGAGAGAGAGAGGTATTCTTATCTCGATGGGATTAGTTCTGCCAGCGGTATTCCTTCGGGAAAACTCAGGTAGGGTAGACGGTTTTAAGGGTGGTAAATATGCAAAAACCTGAGTGTCGCTGAAAATTTTTTCCCCCCCCGCCCCTTACTACCAAAAATCTAATAAACGCTCGTCTTTTGGGAAAAAAAAGTCTCCACCAGAAGGAGGGGCTTATATTCATTTTGATATGAAGGAGAGTATAGATGTGTATATACGTAGTAATAACGATGATGATAATAATAAAAGGTAATAAGGAAGATTATGATAATAATGATAGTAATGATTATAATAGTAATTATAATACTACTACTACTAATAATAATAGTAATAATAATAACAATAATAATATCATTATTAGTAATATTATTATTAACAATAATAATATCAATAACAATGATGATAATAGTGATAATGATTACTATTACTTATACTATTACTACCACCACTACTAAAAGATTGTAATATCATAATAAGAATAACCATTACTATTATTGTTATTATTATTGTTATTATTATTATTATTATTATTATTATTATTATTACTATTATTGTTAGTGTTATTCCATTATCATGATAATAATTTATCATTGTGATAAGAATATCAAGATTTGAATAAACAACAACAATAATCATAATAACAAAAATTATAACAATGATAGTTAGTAATCGTGAAAATATTGACAATAAAGAAAAGATGATAATGATAATAATAATTACAATATTGATAAACTTAATGATAATAATGAAAATAATATTATTACTACTTCTGCTACTACTACTGCTACTACTATTACTACTACTACTACTACTAATACTAATAATAATGAGAATGATATAATGATAATATTAATAACAATAATAGTATTATTATAATTATTATCACTAATATTTAATTTTCATTATTTTACTATTATTGTTGTTATTACTATTAATCAACAGTGTGTTTTGTGTGGGGTGTGTGTGTGTGTGGGGTGTGGGGTGGTGTGTTTTGTGGGGTCAGTATTTTTAAGTGTGTATGTAAATGTGTGTGCGTACGTAAGTGTGTGTTTGTTTGTTTGTGTGTGTGTGTGTGTTTGTGTGTTGTGTGTGTGTGTGTGTGTTTTGTTGTTTTGTGGGGGTGGGGTGTTGTTCGTTCGTTTGTTTGTGTGTGTGTGCGTGTCCGTCCGCCCATCCACCCGCCCATCGGATGGATGGGCGGGTGGGCGCCGCATCTTAGGGCACGCTAGGTCGCGATAGATTGGAGGCAGCCTAGATGACTTTATATTACAGAAAACGCTCAGCACAGTGGTAGCAAATGCGGCAAGTTAAAAGGAGATCTGGAGTTACAGGAGTTTGCTAGATCAGAAGAGATTTTAATATATATATATAAAAATATATATATATATATATATATATAAAATATATATAGTATATATATAATATATATATATATAATATATATATATATTATATATATATTTATAAATATATATATATATAAAATTTATATATATATATATATATATATATATATATATATATAATTTTATAAAATATATATATATATATAAAAAATATATATATATATATATTTATTATATAAATAAATATATAAATAATATATATATTATATATAAAATCGTGTATTATATATATTTTATATTATATATATATTTTAATTTTATATATATATAATATATTTTATAATATATATATATTATATATCTATAAAAAATATAAAGCGAAAGTGTGTCTGTCTGTCTGTGGTGGGATGTGGTATAGGGTTCCGCCCCCCCCTGGCGCAAACACCTCATATGGCACATTTTTGGAATCAGGTTGACCAGGGAAGGTCATAAGCCCATTTTTGATATGATCCGATCACTTTTTTTTCTTCTTTTTTTTTAGCAGCCTATTAGCGAGAATTGTGAAAACAAAAGTGGGTTGCGAGAATTGAGGAAGCCTTGATTTTAGGGTGATGGTAATGGGTGAGTGAATGGGTGGGGTGATGGGTAATGGGTGTGGGGTGATGGGTGAGTGAATGGGTGGGGGGTGATGGGTGGAAGCCCACTTATGAGATGATCCGATCACTTTTTTTCTCTTTTTTTTTAGGGAGCTATTAGGGGAGAATTGTGAAAAAAAGTGGGTTGCGAGAATTGAGGAACCTTGATGTAGGGTTAGGGTGATGGGTAATGGGTGAGTGAATGGGTGGGGTGATGGGTAATGGGTGTGGGGTAATGGGTAAATGGGTGTGGGGTGATGGGGGGAGTGAATTGGTGGGGGGTGATGGGGTTGGGGGTGGTGGGTGATGGTGAGGAATGTGGGGGGTGATGGGTAATGGGTGAGTGAATGGGTTGTGGTGATGGGTAATGGGTGAGTGAATGGGTGGGGGGTGATGGGTAAATGGGTGGGGGTGATGGGTAATGGGTGAGTGAATGGGTGGGGGGAATACATACTCTTTATCTATAATAATATAAGCGAAAGTGTGTCTGTCTGTCTGTGTGTGTGTGTGGTATAGGTTCCGCCCCCGTGTCGCAAACCCCTCATATGGCACATTTTTGGAAATCAGGTTGACCAGGGGAAGGTCATAACCCCAAACTTATGAGATGATCCGATCATTTTTTTTTTTTTTTTTTTTTTTTTAGCAGCATTTTTAGCGAGAACTGTGGAAAAAAAAAAAGTGGGTTGCGGAGAATTGGGAAGCCTTGAGGGTAGGGTGATGGGTAATGGGTGAGTGAATGGGTGGGGGTGATGGGTAATGGGTGTGGGGTGATGGGTGAGTGAATGGGTGGGGGGTGATGGGTTGGGGGTGATGGGTGATGGGTGGGGAAATAGGTGGGGGGTGATGGGTAATGGGTGAGTGAAGGGGGTGGTGGTGAGGGGTAATGGGTGAGTGAATGGGTGGGGGGTGATGGGTAATGGGTGAGTGAATGGGTGGGGGGTGATGGGTAATGGGTGAGTGAATGGGTGTGTGGTGATGGGTAATGGGTGAGTGAATGGGTGGGGGGTGATGGGTAATGGGTGAGTGAATGGGTGAGGGGTGATGGGTAATGGGTGAGTGAATGGGTGGGGGGTGATGGGTAATGGGTGAGTGAATGGGTGGGGGGTGATAGGTAATGTGGGTGAGGAATGGGTGGGGGGGAATACATACATTTCTACATCCATGATTTCAGGAAAGTTAAAAGGGGCTATCTGGAGAGTCCATGTTTGGTGGGCCGAAGGCCCACCAAACACAGGTGGTGGGCCGAAGGCTCACCAATAGCCCTCCGCAGGAGCTAGCCAAAAAGTCCGCCCGGAGGGCGGCTTGGCGGCTAGTATATATATAATCTCTACCACTGTGCTTAGCGTGTTTTTTAATGTTAAGTCATCTAGGCTGCGGAAAATTATAGTGTATATGCTATTTTTTTTATATTGGTAGCACGCTCGGTTCACAACCGAGAAGTCCCGGGTTCGATCCCCGGGCGGAGCGAGGACAGACGGGCGGTCTTCTTAAAACCCGAGCCCCTGTTCACCCAGCAGTGAATGGGTACCGGGTTTTAGCCGGGGGTTTGTGACCCGCCTCCCGGGGTGGTGGCTTCCGCCAACACTAAC
>JACEEZ010019420.1:80000-192500 GCA_016584305.1 Chionoecetes opilio
CCATTGTGTACACGATCGTGCGTGGGGCGCCCGACCGTCGGTATACCGACGTGTTCAGTATAGTTCAGGCCCTGTTTAATACAACTAGGTAAATAAACACACACACACACACACACACACACACACACACACACACACACACACACTCACTTTTATCGACGATTGAATTTCGCTGTCTAACAAGTAATGTCATAAAAAAGAATGAATAATTGCTTGGTAATATTAGTGTGAACCAATTTTGAGTGTGTGTGTGTGTGTGTGAGTGTGTGTGTGTGGGGCCATACACTCGTATGGCCCCGTCTCCATATCTTCAGTTTACCATTCATCCATAGTGCTTAGTGTTGGCCGAAGCCACCAACCCGGGAGGCGGATCACAAGCCTCCGGCTAACACCCGCTACCCATTTACTACTGGGTGGACAGGGGCTCCGCCCGGGGATCGACCCCAGGACTTCTCGGTTGTGAACCGAGCGTACTACCACTACACTACGGAGTACCTCCCTGTGTGTGTGTGTGTATGTGTGTATTCACCCAGTTGTATCTTACAGGGCCTGAGCAACGATCGTATGGCCCCGTCTCCATATCAACATTTATTTTATCATTCATCCTTATTACTTAGTGGTGGCCGAAGCCACCACCCGGAGAGGCGGGTCACAAACCCCCGGCTAATACCCGGTACCCATTCACTGCTGGGTGGACAGAGGCTCAGATTTTAAGAAGACCGCGCGTCTGTCTTCGCTCCGCCCGGGGATTGAACCCGGGACTTCCCGGTTGTGAGCCGAGCGTGCTAACCCTTACACTACCCCAGTTCCCAAGAGCTCCCGGAGTTCACCGGTGTGTGTGTGTGTGTGTGTGTGTGTGTGTGTGTGTGTGTGTGTGTGTGTGTGTGTGTGTGTGTGTGTGTGTGTGTGTGTGTGTGTGTGTGTGTGTTCACGTGGGTACGTGTTTATGAAAACACTGCAAATGAAACCGAACAGACTTTCGTTCATAATTTCTTTTTCTGTTTATTTAGCCGGTAGGTCTGGTTCTTATTAAAACAGTAGGTCAGCGCAGAACACACACTCCCCGACACACAGTATACAGTGTTTGCCGTGGAAACTATACAGGTACATGTCCACTAGGCAGTCCAGACAACACTAATAGATAAATGCCTTTGGTCAGAGATGGAAAAATAAGAAACTTCAGGATTTGAAAAATGCATTATCGAGAATAACCAACAGGAAGACTACATACCGCTGAATGTAAAAAAATAGTATGCCGACATTCCTTTTTTTTCTCTCTCTCTCTCTCTCTCTCTCTCTCTCTCTCTCTCTCTCTCTCTCTCTCTCTCTCTCTCTCTCTCTCTCTCTCTCCCCACCTGTAAACAGTAATACAAATAAAGCCGTCAGGATAGTTTATCAATATGTTCAGAGTATTTCACACATGTCATTATGTTATCCCTATTCAAGTATTCAATCCCTAATGTGTTCATCGGTAACAAAATAACATTATCTAATATAATCTAACATAGATAAAGAAGTCAACATACTAATCTTAGTATGTATGTCTCACATGTTTGGGGATGATCCACTCATACAGCTCTCCTAAACAGGGTTGGGTCAAAAGCTTTTCGTCTTATCAACTCCCCTCCTCTGACTGACTGTCTTCAATCTTTAAATCACCGCCGCAATGTTGCTTCTCTTGCTATCTTCTACCGTTATTTTCATCCTCACTGCTCTTCTGAACTTGCTAACTGCATGCCTCCCCTACTCCCGCGGCCTCGCTGCACAAGACTTTCTACTCATTCTCATCCCTATTCTGGCCATCTCCCTAATGCAAGAGTTAATCAGTATCTTTACTCTTACATCTTTCACTGGTAAACTCTGGAACTCTCTTCCTGTTTCTATTTTTCCACCTTCCTACGACTTAAATATTTTAAAGAGAAGAGTGACAAGACACCTCCCGAACTAAATTGGCCCACTCCCCTTTCTATATTTTCTTACTGTCTTGTTTATAGGGACTGGCAACTAAGCGGATTTGTGTTACCTCTTTTTGTTGTGCCCTTGGCCAGTCCTTTATGATGTAAAAAAATATAATTATTTAGGCCTAAATACAGAGTTTAATACACTGGATATCATTTTAGGTATAGTCATAGACCATTGTAAATCTGGACTGCGCTTCCTGTTTTCAACTTCACTGTTCACTCGGTAACCAGGAAGGATATCGAAGCGAATTTTCGTAGGTTTTCAGTTCCTAATAGAAAGCAGTATATAGGAAGTAAAGAAGAGGCTGTTATGGAGATGTTGAGGTTATTGGAGATAAGTGTAGGGGGTTGAAAGGGTGTGAAATGAGGTTACGATGAGGTGAAGGAGGGGTTGTGGGGGGGTGCTGTGGGAGGAGGGGGTTGTGGGAGGAGGGAGGTTTATGGGGTGGTTAGTGGCCGAGGTTGAATTTCGTGGGTTCGCGAAACTGGCACGTAATTTTAGGTTATGTAATAGTGGTGATGAATGTTACGTGTGTGTGTGTGTGTGTGTGTGTGTGTGTGTGTGTGTGTGTGTGTGTGTGTGTGTGTGTGTGTGTGTGTGTGTGTGTGTGTGTGTGTGTGTGTGTGTGCGGTGATTAAAACCATGAGGTAAAGTTAATGATGCGTCTCGGATTTCACTCAACTCACAACCCACTCACAAGTCACAACACCTAATAACCTACTCATTTATAACTCATAACACCTCGTAACCCACTCACAACACCTCATAACCTACTCACAACAAATCATAACTACTCATAACCCACTCACAACAAATCATAACTACTCATAACCCACTCACAACACATCATAACCCACTCACAACACATCATAACCCACTCACAACACATCATAACCACTCATAAAATATACAACCCACTCATAACCCCTCACAACAACTCATAACCCACTCACAATCCACTAACAACACCTCATAATTATTAATAATATCTTATAACTCTCAGACAACACCTCATAACCCACTCATAACACCCTCACAACCCACTAACAACACCTCATAGTTATTAATATCTTATATCTCTCTAACAACACCTCATAACCCACTCGCAACACCCTCACAACCCACTCACAACACCTCATAATTATTAATAATATCTTATAGCTAACAACACCTCATAACCCACTCACAACCCACTAACGCCTCATAATTATTAATAATATCGTATAACTCTCTAACAACACCTCATAAGCCACTCACAATACCCTCACAACCCACTCACACCTCATAATTATTAATAATATCTTATAGCTCTCTAACAACCCCATATCCCACTCACAACCCACTAACAACACCTCATGATTATTAATAATATCTTATAACTCTCTAACAACACCTCATAACCCACTCACAACCCACTCACAACACCTCATAATTATTAATAATATCTTATAACTCTCTAACAACACCTCACAACAACTAACAACCCACTTTAAACACCTCACAACCCACTCACAACACCTGACACCTTAACTATCACTCCCAACCACACTCCACCACAGCCCATTACAACTCCAACTTCCACACCACTCCTAACACCAGCCTTCTATCCCCCCACCACTACCACAACCACAACCATAACCACACCTCTCTCTATCCTTCCACAATATTCCATCCCCTTCCTCTACCCCCTACCACAGTACCACACTATAACCACGCCCCAATATTTCCCACCACTATCACAACCATAACCACACCTACCTCTTATCTTTTCTCAATATTCTATCCCCCTCCTTTCCCCCTAACACACTATAACCATCCCCCTCCTTTCCCCCCACCACACTATAACCACACCCAATATCTCCCCCCACCACACTATAAACACACCCCAATATCTCCCCGGCACCACACTATAACTCTCATCCTCTACCCCCCTACCACACTATAACCACCCACAACCATTCCACATAATTTCCTCTCATCTCCCAGCCACTCGCACCCCCACCACCACACCCCACCTCCACCACCACACCTTCACCCCACCACCACCACCACACCCCACCACCACCACCACACCTTAGCCACACCCCAACCACACTTATGCGTTCTCGGTACAGTCAAGGACGGTGTATGTAGATGGGACCAGTAGGGCCCCTATGCAGCCTGGCGATTTCAAAACACTGGCGCGTATACAGTCCAGGGGGGGCATTTTCGAACACTGCTAAGACCATCTTAGGGGACTAAGACCATCTTAGCGCTAGTCGAACATTTTCGGAAGCAAATTTCGCTCCGCCTAGGATAGCGCAGCGAGTGTAGGCTAAGGCAGGGTTGGGGTCGTCTTAGCCCGCAATTTTCTTCGTCACCATAACAACAATGGTTATATTATTGGTTATATATTATATTTTAGACTATATATATAGTATATTAGGCTGTATAATACACTATGTATATATATATATATATATATATATATATATATATATATATATATATATATATATATATATATATAATACTATATATATAGGGGTGGGCTGGGTGGAATAGATATGATTTGCGACAGAAACGGTTAGCAGATTAATTCTAAACATATCAAAACTCACCAGAAAAAAAAAGTTTCGTTATTCACGATAATATCACATACTGGCTATGATGTGTGTGGAGGATGAAAAGGGAGAAGGAAGAGGAGGGAGAAGAAATAATAGAAGAAAAAAAAGGAGAGAGAGAGAGAGAGAGAGAGAGAGAGAGAGAGAGAGAGAGAGAGAGAGAGAGAGAGAGAGAGAGAGAGAGAGAGAGAGACTCCCTCGGCGTGGTGACACTGCACTGTGACTGTAGCAGAAATACATGTCTGGCAACTCAAATCACGGGACAAACGGCGGAAAAATGAGGGACCCATCATCTCCACGAGTGCCCGCCCTATGGGTTGCTCTATGGTCGCTACACTGAAAAAAAACACTCTACCACACTTTACCATACCCCAATTAAACTCAAATACACTCTTAACACCTCTAACACACTACCACATATCTTAACATACTTAAACCCACCCAAACACACTCTATTACCCTCAAAAACACACTCACACATCCACACACAAACACCCCGCTGATGTGTTTGTGTCATCAGCTGTGGTCTGTTGTTGATGTTTATACGTATTTCCCGCCAAATACAGACTTGTGTCGCGCGCGCTGATTGGTTGAAGCGGAGGTGGTGGCACTAAGAAGGGTTGGCCTTACTGTCCCCTTACACGAGGCTAAGATGACGCCCGAAAATGCTTCCTTAGTAGTCTTCTTAGCCCAGTATAACTAAGTCGGTCTTAGGACGCTAAGAGGGTGTAGTTTAGAGCCCCTTCGAAAATGCCCACCCAGAAATATAGTGGTCTATGGTATAGTTTAATTGAACCATAATCTAACTTCGTCAGTCCTGTTCAGACTAGGCAAGTTTCCTCTGCAGTCTGAGTAAGAGAAAACGACTACTGAACATGAAAGAAAATGGTCAAGGAGGTTGGTGTAAGGGGAGACATTTAAGCTTTCTAAACAACAGAAAGATCGAAGCTGATTGGAAAACCTATAAGCTAGACAGCAGCTTTAAATATAGCAAACATAGTCATCTAGTCAAAGAGCATGATGAATTTACGTGAAATAGCATAGTAACCACAATGAGAAAGAGAGAGAGAGAGAGAGAGAGAAAAAAAAAAGAGAGAGGGAGAGAGATTAGAATACGGCAGTTTAATCACTAGAATAAATAACATTATCAAGGATGAATATCACCGTACTTTATGTGAAGACAAACAAAGATTAAGTATGTATGAATGTTAGGAAACTCAGAAAAGTAGGTGTCTTGTTACACTGGACAAATATACCAGCAATACTACTAGGGCTAGGCTCCCATAGGCACACATTTGATAAACACTCCACTTTAATCAACCAGTTCTTTTGCAACACTTGGATAGTAAGCCATCGCCATCTACGACTGTTTGCATCGATCTATTTGTGAGTGGGAAGGTGGTGGGAAAAGACAGGCTGAAACAGGTATACTATATATCAGTGTGTCATTGTTGTTGCTATACAAGTTACAAGTCCATTTTCATTGTTTTTGGTAATTGTTCTCGATAGTTTACAAAAATAATGAGTAATGAAAATCAGCTGATATACACCGAAAACACAAAACACGTATACTATTTATAGTGCTTTCTAAAACAAGCTTTAGAATTTTTTTTATAAATTGAGCCCACCACGTAATAAATGTTTTCTTTTCAACATCGCTTCTCCAACCATTCAATCGAAGTATAAGTGACTTCGTAGTCTAATTATGAAAACAACAACAAACGCCGGTGATGAATGTGGTCGAATCACTTATCATGATCCATTATCATGATAGTAATTGGGTTGCGATTCTTCTTTTCCCAGGTGCCGATTCTAGATGCAAATGCTGATCAAATATACATATTGGAAAATAAAATTAACACAAGTTTTAATCACGCTAATGTGAGACTGTTAATATATTTTCCTTTCCTTTTTAAAAATAATGTTGTATACCATCAAAGGTAGCGCTGTGCTGCTAATACATAAATTATCCATCCATTTACTATCCTTTCCCCCCCGATAAGTATTAATTAGCTGCGTGATGCCGGGAGCAGGGGGACGGACTACCAACCTTTAACAGAGACTCCTGTTACCTATAATGGATTCCAATAAAGTTTTCTTATTTTCTATGATCACAGTCGGCACAAATCACAAGCATTAAATATGAAAAAATTACCGAATAATAGAATGTGATGAAAACAAAAAATGCAAAAGGTAAAGGAAAATTATTACACCTTCCACAATTTCTGCAAAGGTGGAAAATGGATTCTGTCATCCACACGGGTGAGTGACAAGCCTGCCAAGCAAAACTTCCATATCACCCTGCAAGCTTTACTATGACACGGCGTCTTGGGGGTGTGTCTATATATTCAGTTATTCACACAAACACCCATCCACCTACCCATACACACACACACACATACACACACACACATACATAAAAATGTGATTACATACTGTACAAACAAAAACAATACGGTCAAACAAATTATTAAACGAGACGAAGAAATAAAATACAGAGCGAGGTAAGCAGGCTAGCAGGCAGACAGACAGACAGACAGGCAGGCGATCAAGCAGGCAGACATACAGAGACAGATAAGGACAATGGGTCGGGGATTTCCAGCAGACAAGTGAAGCATGAAGAGAGAACAGGCTGATAAATTGAATATTTTCCCGGTCTGCTCGTCCTTCACCTCGCTCGCTCACGCCTGTCTCGTGCCCCACCAGGCAAGGCCGCGGGAGGGAGGGAATGGATAGGACAACTGGACAATATGCAATAGCGTAATAGAGGATGCGAATGACTGCGATACTGAGGCATCTACAGTAGGGTGGAGTGAAAACACATGATTTTTTTTTTTTCATAGAACTTGAATCGGCGATGGTGTATTTTTGTGCATGGTCATGAGATAAACTTATTGTTGAAATATTAACTTTCTATGTCGATTTTTAGACGTGTCACCATCAACTTGTTTTTTAATATTAGATACAACATTTTTGCCATTAGAGAAAGTTATGTGTGCAGCTTTCAGCTGGAGTGAACTTTAATTATTTAAGGTCTTTGGCCTATTTTGAGTTTGAAACAAACATGTTTAATTATATTTGCATAAATACATAATTTATAGTCCACTCTACCCAGGTCCACCACGAGGAGGTAAGCTGCATGGACCCACACCATGCCCATCCCATCCTCCCATCCAGTAGGCATTTGTTTTCTTAGGATTTGTAGTCTTTCTTTGTGTTATATGTGGGCATTAGTTGTCTTGATTCAATCTGTACTTTAACATACCCATCTCTTTTTTGTTTCCAATCACATGTTTTGAAGCCTTGGTCATAAGATTGATGTGACGCTCCACGGCTTGAGTGTGACATTGATATGTTGGTGGCGAGGCAACATTTGTCACGAATGTTTCAAACAATACACTCTCACACATTCCTTTGGTTAGAGGTGGTTCATACACCACTTTCCAATCAATCATTGAAATATAGTCTCTTGCCTCAAAATTTAGTTCTGGTACTTGGAGGTGCGTTTCTTTGGGGGTTCTTCCTTCCTGGCTCTCATGATCCTCCTACATGCCAGTTCTCGAATATGTGGCACCTTGTCATAAAGCATTCCTGCTAGCAAATTCTCACTGTGTGCAAAATAGGCATTTCTCTGAATTACTGCATGTATCATTTTCCGCTCATTGTCTTGCAGGTCTTTAGTTAGTTTAATCATCTTTAAAATGTGCTGTGGACCACTGTGAAAATTAGGATTTTACTTAATGGTAAACCACATTGGTGCATATATCTTAACAATAAACTCTGTTATCCTAGCAAGACTCTCTGATGGATGAGCTGTAGATATATATAGCCTGCATACTCGATTTGTCATTGTTAACCATCTAGAATGGCAGAGTTTTCTTGGCTGCCTAGCTTCCAGACTAGTACTGCAATGACCATCTCTGATCGCCAAACAAATCTCATACATGAATTTCTGGTCATCACTGAGATCCTTAACAATGTCATCGTCCAGGTGTGGCATAGCAGATCTTATTTGATGATAATTTGCAATTGGTTTATTTTGACAGTGGGGAAGCTCTTTTCCAATTGGTCCCGTAAATGATCTTGGTCCATGAGTTACTCCATCTAGTTCTTGAAAGAAGTGTCTCAGTGGCAGTTCATTGCAGTGCAAAAGACACACAAACCAATGTAATGCATGTCCTACATGATCCTCCAAAATTTTAATTCTTCCATTTCTCCAGCCGGTGTTGACGTTTGTGCCATCACATCCCACAGCTAGAAGTTTCCCAGGGTCAATATTGTAGTCACTCAAAAACATTTGAATTGATGCAGCTACTGATTTGGTTGTTCCATCTTTGGGTGTCACATGCCCTAAAAATATTTGTCCTGGTTCTGCAAGGATAACAATATGTTCCTCTGTAACAGTCTTTCTGTGATAAACACCATCCTTCAATTTATCTTGCGTAATCGTCAAATCTTTTCTACCATCAAAATATAGAGATGTAACCTCGTCTTGTTTTCCACTTTCAGCCATTGCTTCAGAACGACGTTGGGATCTAGATCGTCTCAGTTTGTTCCTGTCAATAACGTTGGTACTGTCAGTGCTGCTTATGAGGCTCATATCTTGTAGGGTAGCAGTTGCTACTGCTGCAGCTGCCCTATCAGACAAGCTGTATCTGTCACACTCTCTAGCAACAGTTCTCAAAGGAGTTCGCATTTGTGTTGACTGTGTTGGGTTAGGTTTCAATCCTGGGTTATCATAATCCATGTCCACTGACTCTTCACTGCCAGTCAAGCATGTCTTCTATTTCAGTTGATTGAAACTTCCTTTTCTTGGAGTTTTCATACACCTCTACTTTTGTCTTAAGCTTCTGCTCTCTGTCTTGCTTCTTCTGTAATTTGGCTGTCTCTGCCTTATCCAGTGTAGATATATACATTTTCCGTTGCTTTCGCTGGTCTTTCAGAAACTCTCGTTCTGTCTTGGGAATTCTAATTTCTTGTGGACAAAGGCAATGTTCTACATCTACACACTGGCAACTTGCTATGTCAAACAATTTAAGACTTGAATCAGCAAATCTCTGTATCTTTGCTTTTGTTGATTCTTTATCCATTCGATTCTTTGGAATCTTTAAGATTTGGTTTCTATATGCACTATGGTATCTGGAGATTCTGTCTGTTACTGACTTCAAGTTATATGTTGGGATAGATGCTGAATTCCAAATACTAATCACCACTTGAGCTACTCTTCCTGAAACAATCTGCACATCTGGTTCTTTTTCACATTTCTGTTCCTCTTTGATATTCTTTGTTTCATAAAAGTAATGTCTCATAATGTCCTTATAAGTGGGTAAACAGTTATGTTTGAGTCTTTCAGGTTGTCCAAATACAATATGTTCACTGTCACTTCTAGTAACATGCTTCACTTTCAAGTTCTTCGCCATCATATTGCTAATTTCTCGTGCTTTGGTCTGTAGAGAGAGATAGATATTAGTTCTGTATATTCATATAATGTAAACTGTGAGAATATAGTAAAGTATTGCAAGAACAATTAACAGAAAACTCAATTAAAAAGATGTAGAAAACATAGCCTGCTCAGAATAGTGTCCTAACGTACAAAGCGTACATGCACAAAACATTGCTAAACTTTGATGGCTTGGTGACACGTCTTTACATTCAAATATAAATTTTAAAATTTGCATGTGAAGTGTGTCAACAGAAGCAAAAAACCTATGCCTCGCCATTTAAAAATTCAAAAGATGGAAATTTGGATCCACCCTAATCTACAGTCTTTCAGCATCAATGGAGAACCATATTCACCCAAACATTTTGACGTAATACTTCATTAGAGGCTAACGGACCATACAGGAGTATCGCATACTTTTAAATGCTATTTTTTCAACCCAGTGTTCATGATATGGATATGAGTCTATGAAAACCATTGGTTTTATTAGTGAAAACTTGATATTCAACACATGAACACTTAAGAGTACCTTACAAGGTTAAAATAACATCATATAATGGTCGCTAGCACCCAGTTGTCCGCAGATTACCTATATAATCAAGATTTATGGACATTTGGAACGGGATCTTAATACTCAGTGCAGTGGCCCATTGTGGGGGTGCTTTATATGAAGGTTGATGCACTTGAGGAATGTCCTAACGGAAACAAACGATGACAGCGGGTGCAGTCTTCAGCTAGGCAGGCACCCCAGCTAGACAGACTGGACCAGGATACCATAAGGGAAAGTCACCCCGTTTCCGTATAGCCGCCGGTAGTATGGCATAGTGCAGCAGTTGGCAACTTGCGGCTCCAGGGCCGCACGCGGTTCTTTCAAGAGATCTGTACGGTTCCTGCCACCTACTTAAAAACGTCGAAATTATCGTCAAAAAAAATTGAGATAAAATACTGGCATATATAGCCGGAGTACAATAGTGTACATGACCTAGATACAAATTATATGCAAACTCCCTCTCATGTAAGTGGTGGGAGAAAGATATACCCCGTGGGGGGGGGGGGGTCTTTTTTACAGCGAGCTCGCACCACGTGTAGTCTCTTAGGCGGGGTTCACACTACACGTTTTTGCTGTCCGTGTCTACGTGGGCGTGGGATCAGTGACGTCACAGTGACGTCACCCCGTCACTCCCTCACTCCCGTAGAAAGCATTGGGAGTTCCGAATAATGTGAGCTGGGACGCGCGTCTCTCAAGGTCAGTGACGTCATCACTGCTCCAGGGGCAAGATCCAGGAAACACATACGCCGGCGTATGTCAGCGTAAGTCTAAGATACTCCTCTTTCGAAAACTTTTTAGGATCAGGAGCTATATCTGCGCCAAATCGATTACGTCACAAGGCCAGACTTTACGCCTAGGCGCAAGTCTGCGCCCGCCCTCCCTGGCTGGATCCAGCAAGTGTACTTACTCCATTTCCGTGACGTCACAGGGCCAAACTTATGATGTAGATTTACACCACCTAATCAGGAGGTGTAGCCCGGGGTATCTCATATATATATATATAAATAAAACATCATTTATCATGCCTAATAGACGTTACCACCGAGGTAAGGATTGGAATATAAGCATATTGGTAGCCGGCAGCGGCGTATGTTTACAAATGTTTAGGAGATACAAGCCTCGGTAGGGAGGCCGCTCGGCCGTAGGGAGTGCCTTCGGTGTTTTTTTTGTATTAGTTCGTTGTTGGACAGCACCGGTTTTTTAGACCACTTGCGGAGTCTTGAGCGGAATTGTTGTGGGACGAGGCGAGGTTGGCATCCCACGACTAGATGAATGTTGTTTCACTATCGTAATTTGGTCGTTTTTGAGAATGAAACTTTTGTTCTGATGCCTACCCCTCAGTGACCATGCACTATGGTTAGGTCACTCAGGACGTTTGACACCCATTGCCCCTGAATGGTAGTTAAGTCACGGTTGCCAGCCTTTAATGGTACCTGGAATTGTCCCCGAACGGAATGCTCGCCACCGTCGGAGAATGTTCCATTTTTTTACGTCAGCGAGAGTTCCTATTAAGCGACAGTTCCAAGTCTATATATTAATATAACAGTACCCAATCTATATATTCGAACAGCTTTTACCCGTGTTTCTGAATTCAGGGATTGAATATCGGGGTTTAGTTTAGCCTAGGTTAGGTTAGTTTAGTGATGTGGGGGTCTGGGGTTTGGGCATGTTACGTAACCAATGTCCATGTATTGTATTAAACTGTAATTTTAAAATGTTTTGGGACAAGCGAAAAACTTGTCCAATAACGAAATACCTTTTATTCTTCCATTTGCACCTATTACAAGTGGAACTCGCCGAAAACGTTCATGTCGGCAAGACTTCTCGGTTGGTGTTTCAGTTATAATGGACGAGAACTGCGCGGTGCTACCGCCGTTACCACATACGTTAACTATATTACTTTTTGTTTAGTATAATGTACAGTATTAGGCCCGGTTTACACTTCATGTTTTTGCTGGACGTAGTCTACGTGCTTCTTGTCATCAGTGACTCACAGTACGTCACAGTGACGTCACTTCCTGGCCTGTGTAGTGTGAAACAGGCTCCCCGCGACCACCACATTGCTGGAACAGTGATGACGTCACTGATCTTGAGACACGCGTCCCAGCCTCACAATATTCGGAGCTCCAATTCTTTCTACGTGACTGCAGGAGTGACAGGGCGACGTCACTGTGACGTCACTCATCGCCACACCCACGTAGACACGGACAGCAAATACGTGTAGCGTGAACTTAATGCACTTCCGCGTAACCTTTAAAACTTATATACATATTGTAGAAATAATATAGCTGTCTAAGACTAATACTCATAGACACAACCTCCTTCCTTCCCTCGTCCATTTTTAACGTAAGCACTAATTTTAGGCAAAGAAAAACTAGTCAGTGTCTCAGAAAATGACGTGCAGTCCTCGTCCATTTTTACCGGTACCTTTCCCTTACTATCCTACTAACCTAACCATTACCGTCGGCGAGAGTTCCCGGTTTGTGTCGGGACGAGAATTTCGGTAGAAAAGAGTACCAGGTACCGATCTCATTATCCCTGAATGATACGATTAGGTCACTCAGAATGTCTGCCTCTTAACGCCCTTGAATTATATGATTATACTAGCCGAAAAGCCGCCCTCCGGGCGGACTTTTTGGCTAGCTCCTGCGGAGGGCTATTGGTGGGCCTACAGCCCACCATCTGTGATTAGGTGGGACTTCGGCCCACCAAACACAGACTCTCCAGATAGCCCCTTCTAACTTTCCTGAAATCATGGATGTAGAAATGTATATATTAACGCCTTACCCATCACCACACACCCATTCACTCACTCATTACCCATCACCTCTCACCTATTCCCTCACCCATCACCCATCACCCCCAACCCATCACCCCACCTATTCACTCACCCATTACCCATCACCCTACATTAAGGTTTCCTTAATTCTCGCAACCCACTTTTTTTTCACAATTCTCGCTAATAGGCTACTAGAAATAAAAAAATAATAAGTGATCGGATCATCCCCAAAGTGGCCTTAAAATGTTCTCCCTGGTCGACCTGGTTCTAAAAATGTGCCATATGATGGGATTGCGCCACTGGGGGTGGAACCTATCGAGGACACACAGACAGACAGACACACACACTTTCACTTATATTATTATAGATGGTCAACCATGATGTTTGCCCATTATTGTCCCTGAATTGTTAGGTTAATCAGGATGGCTGGCCCATTATTGCCACTGAATTATTTATTAAAATTCAGTCAGGATGTCTGCGCCCAGCCTCCCAGGCCAGCCCTATACAAATACACGGAGACTGAGAAAAAAATATAGTACTTGAAGAATTTTGGGTGTTTCTGATATTTTTTTTGTGCGATATGGCATATACTTGCATCCTGTATGGGTGCAGCAAGAAAGCTGTGCCTTTCCCGAGAGCTTAGCATCTACTTCCAAGCTATACGGTGAAGATATATGTGTGCAGACGGCTGGAGCGGCGGGGAGCGGCGGGTGTGCCGCGCGGTGTGCTCAGACTCTCTGAGCACACCGCGCTCAGGTGTGTGCCTCGCGGATCGAGGCATCTGAGGGTGGTATTGGGTTATGGGGTCAAACCATAGTGACCGTCCCATATCGTCCGGACTATGGTATGGTATGGACTCCGGTCGTTAAAATGTAGTTTTCTTTTATCACAAAGAACTGGCCAATGGCACAAAAAAGGGGTAACAAAAAGCCTGCTTAGTTGCAAGTCCCTATAAAGAAGACAGTAACAAAATAAAAGTATGGGGGGTGGGACAATTTAGTTCGGGGGTGTCTTGTCACTCCTCTCTTGAAAAAATTTGGGTAAATTTAGTGCGGGAGGTGTCTTGTCACTCCTCTCTTGAAAAGATTTAAGTCGTAGGAAGGTGGAAAATATAAACAGGAAGAGAAAGAGAGTTTCAGAGTTTACCAGTGAACGGGATGAAAGAGTAGAGATACTTATTAACTCTTGCATTAGTAAGATGGACATAATAGGGATGAGAATGAGTTGAAAGTCTTGTGCAGCGAGGCCGCGGGAGGGGGGTAGGCATGCAGTTCGTAAGTTCAGAAGAGCAGTGAGCATGAAAATAACGGTAGAAGATAGCAAGAGAAGCAACATTGCGGCGGTGATTTAAAGATTGAAGACAGTCAGTTAGAGGAGGGGAGCTCATGAGACGAAAAGCTTTTGACTCAATCCTGTTTAGGAGAGCTGTATGAGTCGATCCCCCCCAAACATGTGAAACATACTCCATACATGGACGGATAAGGCCCTTGTACAAAGCAAACAACTGGTAGGGAGAACAAAATGGACGCAGACGCCACTGAACACCTAACTTCTTAGGACCTATTTTAGCAAGAGATGAGATGTGAGATTTCCAGTTCAGATTTTTAGTAAAGTATAATCCAAGAATGTTCATTGTAGAATAAGGAGATAGTTGAGTGTCATTGAAGAAGGGGGGATCTGGTAGCTTTTGTCGGTGTAGGTGATAGAAATGGTATGATAGGTGAAGAAATTGGGTTTTTGAGGCATTGAACAAAACAAGGTTTGCTTTGCCCCAATAGGATTTTATAGAAAGATCAGAAGTTAGGCGCTCAGTGGCATCTATCCGTGAATCACTTAGTTCCTGTTGAGTTGGACGTCTAATAAACGACGTTGAAAATTGCAGGGTAGAAACATCAGTGTAGGAGTGGATAGGGCTTTGAGTTAGACTTAGAAGATCATTAATGAATAATAGAAAGATAGTGAGTGGGTGATAGGACATAATCCGGAGGAACACCACGAGTCATAGACTTAGGAGAAGAACAATGTTCGTCTACAGTAGCTGCAATATAACGATTTGAAAGGAAACTTAAGACGAAGGTACAGAGGGAAGGATAGAAACCGAATGAGGATAGTTTGTAAATCAAAATTTGTGCTAGACTCTATCAAACGCTTTTGATATGCCAAGGGCAGTAGCAACAGTTTCACCGAAACCACTAAAGGAGGGTGACCAAGATTCAGTTAGGAAAGCTAGAATATCTCCAGTAGATTGCCCTTTACGGAAACCGTACTGCCGATCAAATAGAAGATTATGAGCAGATAGATGCTTAAGAATCTTCTTATTAAGTGTAAATTCAAAAAGCTTTAGAAATGCAGGAAGTTAAAGCTATAGGACGATAGTTTGAAGGATTATAACGGTCACCCTTCTTAGGAACAGGTTGGATGTGAGCAAACTTCCAGCAAGAAAGAAAGGTGGAAGTAGATAGACAAAGACGGAACAGTTTGACCAGGCAGGGTTCAAACACAAAAACACAGTGTTTGAGAACAATAGGAGGGACTCTGAGGAACGTAAGCCTTCCGAGGATCTAGGCCAGAAAGTGTAAAGAAAACATCATTACGAAGGATCTTGATAACAGGCATAAAATAGTCAGAGGGTGGAGGAGAAGGAGGAACAAGCCTTTCATCAACCAGTGGTATTTTCAGCAATGGTTTGAGCAAAGAGTTCAGCTTTAGAAATTGATGATACAGCTGTGGTGGAGCCATGTGGGTGAAGCATAGGAGGGAAAGATGAAGAAGCAAAATTGTTAGAGATGTTAATAGCTAGATGCCAGAAGTCACGAAAGGAGTTTTCATTCAGAAAGATTTTGACATTTTCTATGAACGAAGGAATTCTTGGTAAGTTGAAGTTTAGATTTGGCATGATTACGGGCAGAAATATAAAGGGCATGAGTTTCAGGAGATGGATGGTTACGGTACCGTCTGTGAGCCGCCTCTATATTTTGGACAGCATGAGAACAAAAGAACAAACAGAGTTAAACCAAGGTTGACGGGCTTTAGGATTAAAGAAAGTGTGTGGAATGTACACCTCCATGCCAGAGACAATGTTAAGCGTTGGATAACATGTTGAATAAGGGAAACATAACACATGCAGGCTATCTTGATCCCCTGTCCTAATTATGGAGAGTATGGGCCACTACACTGAGTTTTATGATCCCGTTGGATCCTGTGAATCTCACTCAAGTATACATGTTTTGTGGATTTCATAGATAATTGTTTGTACATGCTTCTATATTGTCTTTTCATATAAAAAATTTATTCAAATTCATTTAACAAATGTGACATTGGTGTCTAGGATGTATATAAAATGAAAATATATGCGTTCAATAGTCATTATTTTCTCCGTAAAATCAACTTGTATATACGATTCCCGATTCGGTAAACGTCTCATTTAGTCAATATAGCATTATATCATGGTAGACATTTAGATTAATGCATTTATGAACAACTATTACCATATTCTTTTTTGTTGCCAGACGAGTGTACGGGAACTTTTGACATTATACGGCAAGGTCAATGGTGGTGAGACTGGTGACGTTCAGGGCGAGGAGTTGAGTGTAGCACTACACGGTGGTAGTGGAGGCGTGGACACTGCAGCAGAAAGTGTTCAAGGGTTTCCTGGACGTTCATGCGCCAGGGGCAGTTGTAGGAAACTGGTAAACACAAGCGACTATTTTCGTCAGCTGTCGTCACGTGTGTTTACATTATACAAACATTGTACTTTGACAGGCGAGCCGTGTTTATGTTAACAATGTCGGATGGCGAAATTATCCATGGCGTTAATCAAGATTTTTATAGAATAAGAAATCATGCTACCCTTGTGCGAACATCTACAGTCTTTCAGCATCAATGGAGAAACATATTCACCCAAATATTTTGACGTAATACTTCATTAGAGGCTAACGGACCATGCAGGAGTATCGCATACTTTTAAATAATATTTTTTCAACCCAGTGTTCATGATATGGATATGAGTATGAAAACCATTGGTTTTATTAATGAAAACTTGATATTCAACACATGAACACTTAAGAGTACCTTACAAGGTTAAAATAACATCATATAATGGACGCTAGCACCCAGTTGTCCGCAGATTACCTATCTAATCAAGATTTATGGACATTTGGAACGGGATCTTAATACTCAGTGCAGTGGCCCATTGTGGGGGTGCTTTATATGAAGGTTGACGCACTTGAGGAATGTCCTAACGGAAACAAAACGATGACAGCGGGTGCAGTCTTCAGCCAGGCAGGCACCCCAGCTAGACAGACTGGACCAGGATACCATAAGGGAAAGTCACCTCGTTTCCGTATAGCCACCGGTAGTATGGCATAGTGCAGCAGTTGGCAACTTGCGGTTCCAGGGCCGCATGCGGTTCTTTCAAGAGACCTGTACGGATCCTGTCACCTACTTAAAAACGTCCAAATTATCGTCAAAAAACTTGAGATAAATTGTTGGCATATATAGCCGGAGTACAATAGTGTACATGACCTAGATACAAATTATTTGCAAACTCCCCCTCATGTAAGTGTTGGGAGAAAGATATACCCCGTTGGGGGGGGGGGGGGGGCTTTTTTCCAGCTCGCTCGCACGCGTACGTGTAGTCTCTGAGGCGGGGTTCACACTACACGTTTTTGCTGTCCGTGTCTACGTGGGCGTGGGGATCAGTGACGTCACAGTGACGTCACCCCGTCACTCCCGCAGTCCCGTAGAAAGCATTGGGAGTTCCGAATAATGTGAGCTGGGACACCCGTCTCTCAAGGTCAGTGACGTCATCACTGCTCCAAGGGCAAGATCCAGCAAACACATAGGCCGGCGTATGTCAGCGTAAGTCTGAGATACTCCTCTTTCGAAAACTTTCTAGGATCAGGAGCTATATCTGCGCCAAATCGATTACGTCACAAGGCCAGACTTTACGCCTAGGCGCAAGTCTGCGCCCACCCTCCCTGGCTGGATCCAGCAAGTGTACTTACTCCATTTCCGTGACGTCACAGGGCCAAAATTATGGTGTAGATTTACACCACCTAATCAGGAGGTGTAGCCCGGGGTATCTCATATATATATATAAATAAAACGTCATTTATCATGCCTAATAGACGTTACCACCGAGGTAAGGATTGGAATATAAGCATATTGGTAGCCGGCAGCGGCGTATGTTTACAAATGTTTAGGAGATACAAGCCTCGGTAGGGAGGCCGCTCGGCCGTAGGGAGTGCCTTCGGTTTTTTTTTTGTATTAGTTCGTTATTGGGCAGCACCGGTTTTTTAGACCACTTGCGGAGTCTTGAGCGGAATTGTTGTGGGACGAGGCGAGGTTGGCATCCCACGACTAGATGAATGTTGTTTCACTATCGTAATTTGGTCGTTTATGAGAATGAAACTTTTGTTCTGATGCCTGCCCCTCAGTGACCATGCACTATGGTTAGGTCACTCAGGACGTTTGACACCCATTGCCCCTGAATGGTAGTTAAGTCACGGTTGCTAGCCTTTAATGGTACCTGGAATTGTCCCCGAACGGAATGCTCCCCACCGTCGGAGAATGTTCTATTTTTTTACGTCGGCGAGAGTTCCTATTAAGCGACAGTTCCAAGTCTATATATTAATATAATAGTACCCAATCTATATATTCGAATAGCTTTTACCCGTGTTTCTGAATTCAGGGATTGAATATCGGGGGTTAGTTTAGCCTAGGTTAGTTTAGTGATGGAGGGGTCTGGGGTTTGGGCATGTTACGTAACCAATGTCCATGTATTGTATTAAACTGTAATTTTAAAATGTTTTGGGACAAGCGAAAAACTTGTCCAATAACGAAATACCTTTTATTCTTCCATTTGCACCTATTACAAGTGGAACTCGCCGAAAACGTTCATGTCGGCAAGACTTCTCGGTTGGTGTTACAGTTATAATGGACGAGAACTGCGCGGTCGCTACCGCCGTTACGACATACGTTAACTATATTACTTTTTGTTTAGTATAATGTACAGTATTAGGCCCGGTTCACACTTCACGTTTTTGCTGGACGTAGTCTACGTGCTTCTTGTCATCAGTGACTCACAGTACGTCACAGTGACGTCACTTCCTGCCTGTGTAGTGTGAAACAGGCTCCCCGCGACCACCACATTGCTGGAGCAGTGATGACGTCACTGATCTTGAGATGCGCGTCCCAGCCTCACATTATTCGGAGAACCCAATTCTTTTTACGTGACTGCGGGAGTGGCAGGGCGACGCCACTGTGACGTCACTCATCGCCACACCCACGTAGACACGGACAGCAAATACGTGTGGTGTGAACCCCGTCTTGATGCACTTCCGCGTAACCTTTAAAAAATATATACATATTTTAGAAATAATATAGTTGTCTAAGACTAATACTCATACAGACACAACCTCCCCTTCCAGAGGCCCCCCAACCATATGAGGTTAGGCTAGATTCATAATCTCGCCGGGGGGTCGAGGGGAGCGGAGCCCTCACGTTAGGAGGTTAGATTTGGTTCTATCCATCTGAAAAAACACTAATTTTAGGCAAGGCAAAAACAAGTCAGTGTCTCAGAAAATGACCGCGCAGTCCTTGTCCATTTTTAACAAAAGCACTAATTTTAGGCAAGGCAAAAAAAGTCAGTGTCTCAGTAAGTGACCGCGCAGTCCTCGTCCATTTTTACCAAAAGCACTAATTTTAAGCAAGGAAAAACTAGTCAGTGTCTCAGAAAATGACCGCACATTCTTCGTCCATTTTTACCAAAAGCACTAATTTTAGGCAAGGAAAAAATTGTCAGTCTCAATAAATGACCACGCAGTCCTCGTCCATTTTTTACCAAGAGCACTAATTTTAGGCAAGGAAAAATCTAGTCAGCGTCTCAGAAAATGACCGTGCAGTCCTCGTCCATCTTTACCGGTACCTTTCCCTTACTATCTTACTAACCTAACCATTACCGTCGGCGAGAGTTCCCGGTTTGTGTCGGCACGAGAATTTCGGTAGAAAAGAGTACCAGGTACCGATCTCATTATCCCTGAATGATACGATTAGGTCACTCAGAATGTCTGCCTCTTAACACACTTGAATTATATGATTATACTAGCCGCAAAGCCGCCCTCCGGGCGGACTTTTTGGCTAGCTCCTGCGGAGGGCTATTGGTTCGGCCCACCACCTGTGTTTGGTGGGCCGAAGGCCCACGAAACACAGACGCTTCAGATAGCCCCTTATAGCTTTCCTGAAATAATGATTGTATGTATTAACGCCAACCCATTCACTCACCCATTACCCATCACCCCCCACCCATTCACTCACCCATTACCCATCACCCCCCACCCATTCACTCACCCATTACCCATCACCACACACCCATTCACTCACCCATCTCCCATCACCCCCCATCTATTCCTTCACCCATCACCCATCATCCCCCACCCATTCACTCACCCCACACCCATTACCCATCCATCACCCCACCCATTCACTCACCCATTACCCATCACCCTACATCAAGGTTTCCTCAATTCTCGCAACCCACTTTTTTTTCACAATTCTCACTAATAGGCTGCTAAAGAAAAAAAAAAAAAAAGTGATCGGAGCATCTCATAAATGGGCTTAAAACCTTCCCCTGGTCGAGCTGGTTCCAAAACTGTGCCATATGAGGGGATTGGGTCACTGGGGGCGGCACCTATCGCGGACAGACAGACAGACAGACAGACAGACACACACACTTTCGCTTATATTATTATAGATGGTCAACCATGATGTCTGCCCATTATTGTCCCTGAATTGTTAGGTTAATCAGGATGGCTGGCCCATTATTGCCCCTGAATTATTTATTAAAAGTCAATCAGGATGTCTGCGCCTTACTACCACCAAATTGTTTATTTCTAGTCAATCAGGGACCCTTCCTCATCGCTTTATACAGGGCACATCGATTTGTTGTGTCAAGCCAGAGGCCCAGCTGAGTAATGTTTGTAAACACTAGTTATCTCGTGGCAACCTTGTGATTGGCTGATAGATCTGAGTAGATAATATATATCACTGCTGTGATTCGCTATTATCGAGGATGACGTCATTGTATTCGCCCGCTTATCAACTGTCTCTGTCGAGATACTCCGAGATACTCCTCCTTAAAAAATACGCCCGGCGTAAGGCCATCTTCGGTGGATTATTCAAACAGCCTCGGCGCAGGGGGGGCGAGGGTTGCGCCGGAGTAGCATTTACGCCATACTTACGCCGCTTGACTTAAGGCGCGGTCACACGGACAATTTTTCTGGCAATATTACACCCGGCAACGCAATTGCGGCCCAAACTCAGATATAATTGCGAGTTCTAATGACAATTTATGATGTCGGATGTGTCGGTCTTTGTCGAAATTACCGCAAGAAAAATTGCTGCAATTTTCCCACCCCAAACGCATATTATTTGACATTTATTTTTAATGCACGCTCTAATTCAATATACAGAAGCTGAAATACATAGCTACATAGTAACAAGAACCGATTACAAGACGAATTGTGAAGCCCTGTACACTCTTGTACGTGTTTTTAAGCGATTTGAAGAATACAAAACACCAAGAAAAATTTAAATGAGTTATGGCTGGTAAGACATTTTTTTTGTTGACGGTCTATTAATAACTAAAAATTTTAGGGGATACCAACTTATTATTGATCACTTTTAACATTGACTGTTGACTGTTTTACGTCTGACGCACTTGCCATACACAAGAATCCATTTCAATCATTCACCACCCTATTTGTGAACCAGTTTCTCCCTATTTCTCCCTATTTTTCCAAAGATGCTTCTTCAGATACATCTTGAGAAGCCATAATTGCCATTCAAATTATTGCTACCTCTGAAAATCCGTGTGACCAAAACACGACAAGGTGTTGCCTTTGCTGAATAATTGCAGCCTGAATATTGACGCAAAAATTGCTCATGTGACCGCGGCTTTACGCTTTGTTGCTGGATCTGGCCCCAGCAACGGGGTGGTCGGCGGAGCCTGGTTCACACTACACAGGCAGGGAGTGACGTCACTGTGACGTAATGTGACGTCACTGATGACAAGACGCACGTAGACTACGGACAACAAAAACGTGAAGTGTGAAATGGGCCTGGGCCAGAAGCCACAAAACACTTAAAGACCTTTTTTTGGTCGTTAGTCCAACGACGGAACCCACAGCGCGGAAAATTCGTCGATTTCGTCGTTAACGTGCACACTGGCCAACGACTGCTCAAGACCGGTATTAGCAGAGGTCGGAAGTCTCCAGACATGCTCATTATTGCTTGGTATGCTATGAAATATCTTTTTTATAGGTGAATGTAGACATATGATTGATTGCATTTGGATGGATATTATTCATATATATGAGTAAAGAGATGAAATACAAGCAAGGGACTCATCTACGTCTGGCAGCGCGGCCTTCGGCAGCAGCAGCAGCAGCAGCATGAAGCCCGTGAGGTGGATATCAACACCAACTTCACGAAGGGAGATAGATGTCTTTGGTAATATTTAGTAGGGGAGCGAGAACCCCTTGAGGAATCCTATGATCCCTGGTGCTATCACAGGCGTGGGAGCTGACTGTCTTTTTCAGGAAGGCACAGGTGAGGCGGATAACTGCGGGTTTTTACTCAAAAGTTTTGAGTGGCGGCGCCGCTGGAGCCGCCAGCTCCTCCGCCACTGTAGGTTTGGGCAGGATTAAACGTCTTATTACTCGTTATTATACAACTTAGTGATTATGGTGAGATGTTATATATACTTGTCATTATCTAAATCAATATAGCACCGTGTGTCACCTTAAATAAGGGTGATTTAAAGATGTTATGATGAGGTGACTGATGGCGAGGCAGAGTGACGGAGAGGCCTTGCCGCGGGCCTCCCCATATCACAAATATTCACTATTTCAACCCACACACACATGCACCTTCTACCACCAAAACACTAGCAACACAGGCTCCTTACTTATACATCTTACTTTCTGATACATTAAAACTCCTTAAAACGCAAGCATTCCGAATAAAACGAGAATTAGTTTGAGATGACGGGGACAAGGCGGGGAGAGGCAGTCTGGCATGCCATTCTTCCCCGGAAATATGTCTCGCTGACTTGTGATTGGTCGAGAAGTTTTAAAAACTGTTTATCATTGGCTGGTGGCTGATGACGCGCTTGATGACGTCATTACTCGCCTTAGCCAGTCAGCGCCTTCCGACACGTTAACGACCGAAAAGGGAGGCTTTGTAGCTTTCGTCGTTAGGAAACGAAGTTCGGAGAGATCGTCGTTGCTGGCCCAACTACCTTTGTTGCTGGCTTCCTGCCCTGAGCCGGAAACTGAGAGACTGAAGGCTGAAGCCTGAAGCGCCTTGGTTCGGGGAAAAAACCGTTAGCCGGTGAATGTATCAGCACGAGGCTGCGGGAAATGGGGGGATGAAACAATGTTTCCCTAATATCGCTAGAACTGGATATTTTTCGAGAAAACGTTATAGAGGGGAAAAAACCCCCCGATTTCAATAGGCTTCACTGTGGCATAAGCAGATTAAAATATCATTGATAAATTACCGCACTAAGTTAGTTTTTAGGGCATATTACTCCGACAAAAATATTCCATAAATCAAGGGAAAAATTTCATACATGCGTAAAACTCTTGCGAATAAGAAATGTACAATTTTCAAAGTGGAATACGATTCCAGCAGACATGCTCTCCATTAAGACATACAAAAAATGTTTGACGGATAAAAGATAGATGTATGGTGCATCAATAAGCTGATGGAAATTGAACGGCACAAAGTTGCGCAAAATATAGAAACTGTTAAATCTCAAAATCTGTATAAGCAAAAAAGAAACGGATACATGCATAGGGTAGATCTCGTTAAGCTTAACAAAAAGTATTCATGCCTTATTTGGTCTAGGGTTAATAGTTTCATAGTAAAAAATAGAGAAACGCAATAAAGGTAGTGTTTTGACCACTATAAGCAGCCAAAAATGTGGGGTTTATGATCATACAAACGTATATATTATCTCAATACCAATTGTGCACCTTGCGAAGAAAAATAACAAATGTTCTATATTTTTTTTCACAGAAGCATATTTTGTTTTGAGAAAGGCGAACAATATTATATTTACGGGAGTAAGAGGCGTTTTGGTTAAGGATATAGATACTACATACCGCCAGAATTTGTATTTCCTAATTTTTGTTGTGGACCTCGGAGATTGTTCATATACGAGCGGTTGTTCATAAAATTCTGATGTACATATTCTTATAATTCATTTAAAGTTGGTTTCGTGCCTTATAATGAGGTAACAACATATTTTGTGAAGTTTTGTTGATTTGGTCATATACGTCAGGAGATGAATATATATCGGTTTTACACATGTGTATGTATATTTCTTGATCTATACTTTTATTTGAATACTCCCAGTAGTCACCAGCAAAGGTATGAAAACAACAAATCAAGATTTTCGTCAGAGAGATTACGGTTCCCATCGACAGAGAATACAGGCGCAAAGGAACAAATTGGGCACAGAAGGTTATGTTTCGTCTCTTAACTCATGTATGCATGAACTATTCACTATCTGAGAAACAAATAAGAGTTACTGTGTGTCTAATGTATTTTTATTTACAGATTATACGCGTAAAACTGCTTATATTTCACAATTATTAACCATTATAACTATTGCAAGAACCTGTTATGGTAAATAAGGATCAGGACGACTAAGGAACTCTATTAATAGTATTCCTTATATGAATTCACAACACCGTAAAGTCATAGAGATATAGCTGTAAATTCAAATTAGCAGATTTATCTGCTGTTAAAAGAAACAGAATACGGTCTGGGTCTTGGTCTAGGGAGACTCTGGGCTTCTTTTTCTTTTGATGCCTTTGCTGGTGACCACTCAATCAATCATTGGGGGCATACGCCGGGGGGCGCGTCGCCTCGCCCACCCTACGACGCCACTCCCGGGGGTCACCACGCGCGAGTTCCCATGCAGGCTCCTTTCCCATACCAAGCAGCTCTCGACAAGAAACATCAACTTGCCCCACCCACGAGGCTTGTGGGCGCCCCCTTGGCCTCCTCCACGCCGGACTGCCTCTTACAGATACAACCCGATGGGAAGGATCGGTTTCAGGGTAGCGTGCCACATGCCCATATAGCCGAAGTTGGCGCTGACGGACTATGCAGGTAATAGGCCTCGATTCAGTCTCACGGTGCAATCGCTGATTTGACACGTAATCATCCCAGCGATACCCCATGATTCTGCGAAGACACTTATTACCAAAGGCATTGATTCGTCTCTTCAAGTCATTCTTTAGTGTCCATGTCCCACAACCATAGAGTAAGACAGGGATCACAAACGATTTGAAGATCCGGATCTTTGTCCTCCTGCACAGGTACCGACAACGCCAAATACTCCCGCTGAGCGAGTCCATAACACCGTGGGCTAGGCCAATCCGCCGTAAGACTTCTTGACGTGATCCGCAGTCATTATGGACTGCGCTACCAAGGTATGTAAAACTTTCCAAGATCTCAGTGTCCTCGCCACACGCATGAACAGACTGTACTGCTTCATCTAGTAAGTCTCCAAACACCTGGACCTTGGTCTTGAGCCAGGAGACCTCAAGTCCCAAAGGCTTTGCCTCCTCGTGTAGCGCCTCGAGAGCCATCACCAGGACCTCCACTGGGAGTATTTAAATTAAACTATAGATCAAGAAATATTTATACACATGTGTAAAAACCGATAAATATTCATCCCCTGACGTATATGGCCACATCAACAAAACTTCACAAAATATGTTGTTACCTCATTATAATTCACGAAACCAATTTAAATGAATTATAAGAATATGTACATAAGCGTTTATGAACAACCACTCGTATATGAACAATGTCCGAGGTCCACTAAAGGAATTTGGAAATAAAAAGTCTGGCGGTATGTAGTATCTACGTGCTATATCCTTAACCAAAACGCCTCTTTTTAATTAAGCTTACAAAGGCTCAAAATTGATTTTAGTACCAAATATCGGAAAACGAAGACCAGATTCGTGATCAGCATCAGCAAAAGCCAATACGAACCACGTTTCATGCAAATCCGGTGAACAAAATTTTGCTGAAATTCTGAAGCCTAGGAGGGCCCAGGATTTTTTTTTGAGAATCACATTTTCATTAATAACTCAAGAACCATAGCAGGTAGGAAAAAACGATATATAACATAAAAGATGCAGCTCTTCACAGCCGTCATGTTAAGGCAGTGGTTCTTAACCTGGGTTCGACCGAACCCTATGGGTTCGGTGAGCCAATCTCAAGGGTTCAGCGGAGGCCCTCCGAAACATATTGCAATTTAACTATTATAGTAATGCCAAATTATTCACCAGAGTAAATTATACGCGAAATTAACATAAATTCATGCAGTGCGGTGGAGGGAGAGCTATGTATTTACCTAGTTGTAATGTACGGGAAATGAGTTACACTCGTGGGGTTCCGTCTTGTCTCAATGGGTCTATCTTGGCATTGAAAACATGAATATTATTTGCATCTATAATGTCAATGTCCAGGCTATTCCACATAGCAATGCACCGATAGAAAAAACTGTCTTCTTAATGTCCTTCAAGCACCTTGTCTTCTTAAGTTTCTTCGTATGACCTCTTGTGGCTCCTACGTCCCATACATACATGTCCTCTTTGTCCTTTATCTCCATTCCTGACATGGCTATATACATGTCATGGGGGTAGCATGGCCGAGTGCCATTTCGAGTAACATGCGTACCATGTACCATGTACCGAGTACCATGCCAACCCCAAAACGGTTTTTGTCCCCCTGTCCCAAAGAGACAAAAATCGTGTTGTCATTGAATATCAAATTAGTGCAATTATCCCTTCTGAGGCCTCACAATGCCCTTAAAAAAGCTTGATTTTCAAAAAATTTATGAGCCCCTCTTCAGCTGTAGAGGCTCACTGCGCTCCATCCAGCCCCCCTTAAAACAATCCTGGATTCACCACTGTGCCCCTACCCGCTTTACAAAAGACACCACTGCTTCCAAGTGTGTCCTTCGTTCTTATTATCCAAATATACTATTGCATTTTGATCCTTTTGTCTTAATTTTTTTTATTAATCTTGTTTTTTCTTCCCATATTTCAGGGGTTCGGCAAGTGTGCAAAGGTTTTCGTTGGGGTTCGGCGCCTCTGAAAAGGTTAAGAACCACTGTATTAAGGCATATGTATGGGCGTGGCACATTGTAATGCCGGCCCCAGTTGCATTACTGCTGGGTAAGCAAGTATTGAGAAGCCGGCAGGTTTGTAGAGAGGTCATTTAGCTTCTTTCCATCTTTTATAAATAGATGGTAACATAATAGAAATGTATATAGAGCAGTTATATTATCGGTGTATTCTATGGTAGAAACATTACTTGCTTCTCACTATATATATGTTTAGTAGTGGAGGAGATGTATATGTGTGATAGATAAATAAGAGTAGTTGTCACCTGCATGACAGGGGAGCGGCAGCTTACCGCCGGCGACTACAGACGGGAGAGCGCTTATAACCACTGTAAGGGTAGGACGGAGATTGATTCAGGGACCCCTGTCCATTTCGTTAAGTGTATATATTGTAGATTTACATAATTTTACTACCTCAATTACCCTAGCGTCTCTCTACAACCTCACGAAACCAGATTAACTTTCCAGCGTATACAGTAATTGAAACGTGTGTTACTGGACAGTACTCCTCTCCGACTTTTATGGTGAGTACCTATGTGAGTAAAATTACTCGCGAAAAGGAATAAACTTATCATTTTAGTGGCAGCTTGTGGCACGAATACTTTGATCAGAGCTGAAACAATTACTTTGAAAATTATCAGTTTGTTGGAGTGGTTGTGAGGTAGACGAAACATTTTGAGACAAAAACTAAACTTTTTGAACCAAGCAGCAGCTTGGTGAGTGAACGATCCATTTAGGAACGGAGGGACATTATACAGTATAGTCTTTCAGCATCAATGGAGAAACATATTCACCCAAACATTCTGACGTAATACTTCATTAGAGGCTAACGGACCACGCGGATACTTTCGTAACGGATACTGTCACATTCTATTTTTTCAAACCAATGTTCATGATATGGACATGAGTATATCAAAACCATTGGTTCTATTGGTGAAAACCTGATATTCAACACAAGAACACTTAAGAGTACCTTACAGTGGTGAAAATAACATCCAATAATGGTCGCTAGCAACCAGTTGTCCGCAAATACCTATCTAATCAAGATTTATGGACATTTGGAACGGGATCTTAATAATCAGTGCAGTGGCCCATTGTGGGGGTGCTTTATATGAAAGTTGACGCATTTGAGGAATGTCCTAACGTAAACAAAACGATGACAGCGGGTGCAGTCTTCAGCCAGGCAGGCACCCCAGCTAGACAGACGAGACCAGGGAAGGGAATTTTTTTCAATTCTTTTCCAATAGGGAAAGTCACCCTGTCTCCGTATAGCCACCGGTGGTATGGCATAGTGCAGCGGTTGGCAACCTGCGGCTCCGGAGCCGCATGCGGTTCTTTCAAGAGACCTGTATGGCTCCTGCCACCTACATGAAAACGTCCAAATTATCGTAAACAAAATTGAGATAAAATACTGGCATATATAGCTGGAGTACTATAGTGTACGTGACCTAGATCCTAATTATATGCAAATTCCCGCTCACATTCCTGTACGAGTGGTAGTAGAAAGATTTACCCAAGGGGGTGGGGGGTGGGGGGCTTTCTAAACAGAGCTCGCGCGTGTACACTGTACATGTAGTCTCTGAGGCCCGGTTCACACTTCACGTTTTTGCCGTCCGTAGTCTACGTGAGTCTCGTCATCAGTGCCGTCACAGTGACGTCACTCCCTGCCTGTGTAGTGTGAACCAGCACCGGTATTACCAAAACTTAATCATAGCTATGACAGAAATGTATCATTACTCCTGAATATCATAAATTTTTATCATACGCCATTTGTCATAAGTTTGGAATCTAGCACAATTTTCTATCATAGACGTCTGCTAAATATAGCGTCATTGTTTCTTTAAAATGGTTATATAATCAGTAAATTCATCCTTTGACCACGTTTTATGGATTGATACTTCTTCCCTTATGTGTATAACATGTTTAGGGCAGTGACACAGAGAGTAATGTAGTAATTCATTCCCGAAAATAAGGCATATAGATGTACCGTTGAGCAGTATCTGTGTAAACACGGGACAGAGTTGCCAGATGGCGATGTTTTCGATCTAAAAGCTGTTTGTACAAATTTGGTGAGGAACAATATGCCCTCACACGGTCTACTCGGTATTTCCTAATCAGCTGTGCATCACTCAGCTTACTCAACACATCCCTATGTGGGCGAATATTCCTTCACTGAGGCTGTTATTGTGTCTCGGCCCTGTTGACAGCATGAAAGTTTATCATAGTCGCGGGGCCGTTATCATAGTCGCGCTAGAACTCAGTGAACCCACTCTTAGCCTCCCGCGCGGTTTGTGATAGTCCCCCAACTATTTATGATATTCGCCAGCCAGTTGTGACTAAAATGGGCCATTTTGTCCAGCTATGATATACGTTCTTAACTATGATCGCTTTGGTAATACCGGTCCAGGCTCCGCGCAATCACCACGTTGCTGGAGCAGTGATGACGTCACTGACCTTGAGAGACGCGCGTCCCAGGTTCACATTATTCGGAGCTCCCAATTCTTTCTCCGGGACTGCGGGAGTGACGGAGTGACGTCACTGTGACGTCACTGATCGCCACGCCCACGTAGACAAGGACAGCAAAAACGTGTAGTGTGAACCCCGCCTGAGACGGAAACTGAGAGACTGAAGCGCCTTGGTTCTGGAAAAAAAAATGTATCAGTACGAGGCTGCAGAAAATGGGGGGAAGAAGCAATGTTTCCCTAATATCTCAAGAACCGATTTTTTTTCGAGAAAACATTTTAGAGGAAAAGATCCAGATTTCAAAAGGCTTTCCTCTGGTATAAGCAGATCAAAATTCCATTGACAAATGACCGCATTAAGTTCATTTATAGGGAATATTACCCGAAAAATTATTCCGGAAATCAAGGGAAAGATTCATACATGCGTAAAACTCTTGAGAATATGAAATGTACAATTTTCAAAGTGGAATACGATTCCGGCAGACATGCTCTCCATCAAGACATACACCAAATGTTTGACGGATAAAAGACAGATAGATGTATGGTTAGGGTTGTCCATAATATATAACATTTCTTTGAAAACCTTGCCTAGTGAAGTTTTCCCCATTATTCTATCCATATTATGTCAAAAAATATTTTTTACACAATTTTAGGAAGTTATCCTGAGGTCCCTCAAAGCCCCAGAACACAAGTACCGTATTTTCCCTTTACACCGCACATGTATTTGCTATTCAACATATGATAATTCAACATACTAGACACAGAAGAGTGACAGACATGGAATGTATACCATACAACTTAGCTTTTAATGTTCCAAAACAGGGAGTGCTTAGGCAACTCAACACGTTATGAATGGTGACCATAATTGACATATTTGTTAGAAATATGTCGTGTTTTGTTAGAAATATGTTAATAACGTTATGTTATTAGAAATATGTTAACCCACGCTTCGGAAGTGTGGTTGTCCAATTGATGCTGAACAATTTC
Source organism: Chionoecetes opilio (assembly GCA_016584305.1). Classification (NCBI taxonomy): domain Eukaryota; kingdom Metazoa; phylum Arthropoda; class Malacostraca; order Decapoda; family Majidae; genus Chionoecetes; species Chionoecetes opilio. The sequence goes on from JACEEZ010019420.1 coordinate 110,996, forward strand.
ACATCAATTGTAATGTTTGATAGAACTAAAGTGTTGCACTGCTCTTTTTCAGCACAAAATGTCTACTAGAAGTGGCAAACAGAGACGGGTGGACGTCCCGACCAAGAGCTCACGGGTGGACGTCCCGACCAGGATTGTGAACTGTACGATAATTATCGTATTTGTACGATAATTTGACTATCCGTACGATGTACGATGCATGGTTGAGAATCGTACACGAAAATACGATAATTGACTCACAAATATAATTACATTATAAAGTCATACAAAAATCGTCATCGAAAAAAAAAAAAAAAAAAATCGCTGGCAGCTTCCGCGAGAGAGAGAGAGAGAGAGAGAGAGAGAGAGAGAGAGAGAGAGAGAGAGAGAGAGAGAGAGAGAGAGAGAGAGAGAGAGAGAGAGAGAGAGAGAGTTTTGAGTTTGACTTTTGGTCCTTTGCATGATATGGACTTGGACCGTTGCCTGCCGCATTAGAACACTGATTGTGAGAGGGTATTTAGCAAGATTAACCTTACCAAGACAAAGGTAAGAAACTGACTTCTAACGGGAACCATATACTTGCTTGGTTCTCTTCCAGCAGCGTAGTGTGTAAAGGGAGATTGTGTTACTTTCATCCCTACACATGATATGATAAGTCGATGACAACTGACACACTATCATTATAAGCGCCAGCTGACACAGGGGATTAAAGAATAGAGAAGGAACAGGAATTCCTCTTTTCTTTTGAGGATGATAGCTATTTAGAGTTCTCGAGTTCAGCTTCTTATGAGTCATTATTTGTGTTACCAAATATAATTTTTTTTATTTCATTTCATTAATTTTGGAGAAAAAAAAATTAACATGGAATTTTGTGTCATAATTGGATATATTATATACTTTAGTGAAAAGAGAATATATTTTTATATGTGCAATGCTGAATTCAATGATGTATATAGTTATCTACTGACTATATTATTTTAGCTAAGGTTGTACGATAACACTGGGGAACAATTTGAAAAAAATAAATTGTTGAGTTAGATTTTTGAGCTTATTGAGACTAAAATTGGCATGCTGATTCCAAATCTGTAGTCAGTTTTTTTTCTAGCACGTCAAGTTTTTTCTCCACAGCTTACCCTCCAGATAAGCAAAATTCCACTTGTGAGCTGTAGTAAAACTGCCAGCTGATTACGATTTGACTCATCGAGAGCTATGTGGCAACTTGTTTGTGCAGTTACAATTGAGACAGTGCGGTGAGAGGTGTGTGCAGCTCCCTATAGGTCAGTACTATCAATATCTGCAAACAGAAAGCTAGGATAGTAGGAATTAGGAGGATTTGTTATGGCTTTTCTCTTAACCTTGTAACAACATACCATTGTAATTTCTATTTCGTTTTATGCTGTTTTTTTTGTTTTCAAAGCTTGTAACTATTCCAGCTTAGTGTTTTATTTACATAGGTATATATTTCTTTTGTTTCAGATCATGTCTGCTCCTGCTACGTCTCGTCGTAAATGCCTAAACAACCCTGACTCCTTCTGCTATATATGTGGTAGTTTCACCATTCCAAGTCAGAGGGCAAGCATCAGCGTATGTCAAACAAGCATATTTCGCATATTTTAAAGTGAAACTCGGTGATCAAGACAAGCTATGGGCCCCTCACAAAGTGTGCAAGCAGTGTGTCGAGAGATTACGGATGTGGACCAAAGGAACACCTGAAAAGTTGGCATTTGGTATCCCCATGGTTTGGCGCGAGCAAAAAGATCATTCCACAGACTGTTACTTTTGTTTAGTGAAAACATCAGGATTTAACAAGAAAAATAAAAGTAAAATAGAATATCCTAATCTACCGTCAGCTATAAGACCAATGCCTCATTCAGCTGAAATTCCAGTGCCAGTTTTCGAACAACTACCTCCTCTAGAAGATCTGAGTGATGTTGAAGAACGCAGTGACAGCAATGATGCAGATTTTGACATTCACGAGGATTCAGTTCGTAGGGGATTTGATCAGCACGAGTTGAATGATTTAGCACGTGATTTGGGCCTATCCAAAAAAGCTTCAGAAATACTAGCATCAAGACTGAACGAGAAAAACATACTTGAACAAGGAGTGAAGGTATCATACTTTCGAACCAGAGAAAGTACATTTCTGCAGTACTTTCGAAGTGCCAGCGGTTTTGTGTTTTGCCATAACATTCCTGGTTTACTGAAGGAATTAGGGCTTTCAATCTACAATCCAAATGAATGGCGATTGTTTATTGATAGCTCAAAGCGGAGCTTGAAGTGTGTCCTTCTACACAATGGCAATTTGTTTGGCGCAGTCCCTATTGGGCATTCGGTCTGTCTTTGTGAAGAATATGGAGATGTAAAGAGAGTCATTGAGTTATTGCAATATGACAAACACAATTGGATCCTCTGTGTTGACCTTAAAATGGTGTCCTTCCTTCTTGGTCAACAACGTGGATACACAAAGTATCCCTGCTTTCTCTGTATGTGGGATAACAGAGCTCGCGAGAAGCATTGGGTTCAGACGAATTGGCCTCCGAGATCTGATCTTAAACCTGGAGATCCTAACATTGTACATGAGCCACTTGTTGACAGGAAGAAAATAATATTCCCACCTCTGCACATAAAACTAGGTCTCATGAAACAATTTGTAAAAGCATTGTCAACTGATGGCGACTGTTTGAAGTACATCATCTTGGCATTTCCTGGACTGTCATTTGAAAAAATCAAGGCCGGTGTGTTTGATGGTCCACAAATTCGACAGCTCATCAAAGATGAACATTTCAACGGTACTATGTCAGACCTTGAAAAGAATGCTTGGCTATCATTCAAAGACGTCGTCAAGAACTTTCTTGGAAATACACGTGCAAGTAATTACACAGAAATTGTTCAGAAACTATTGGAGAGCTACAAAGCGCTTGGTTGCAACATGAGTATTAAAGTACATTTTTTGCATAGCCATCTTGCCAACTTTCCGGAAAATCTTGGTGCTGCTAGCGACGAGCAAGGTGAACGATTTCACCAAGATTTGAAGGTTATGGAAGAACGTTACCAGGGTAGATGGGATGTGCATATGATGGCTGACTATTGTTGGAGCATCAAACGCGATAGTCCTCAAGTTGAACACTCCAGACAAAGCTACAAACGTAAATTTTTACCTTAACCTGCACACAATTATAGCCTTATCCTTTCTAAAAACATGATAATGTTAAATAAACATTCTATTCATGCCTATTTCTTTCATTTTTCATTGTATGTTAACATTTGCAACTTTTTATAAAATAAGCACTGTTACTGTTATGTACAGTATTTTTCATATTTTTTAAGAAACGAAAATCCTACAGTTCAAAAACTTGACGTGATAGAGAAAAACTGAGATCAGTTTTGGATTCAGCACCCAAAAATTACTTAATAACAAGTGTCAGACCTAACTCAACAAAAATTTGTTCCCCAGTGTAATCTATCTGAAAATACGATAATTTTGGTGGCTCAGTACGATAATGTGGGCTACAAAAGTTCACAACCCTGGTCCCGACCAAGAGCACAGTCTGCACAGATGAAGATATGGCGCTGGTCACTCCGACAAGACATGTGACAAGAAAACAAACTGACTTTTGGCTGATTGGACATCCATCAGCATCAATAACTGGAGCCAAGTTGCCAGACTGCAGACAGGTCATGAAGTATGTCCTGTACCTCAGAACTGATGACGATAATATCAGAAACAAAGTAATAAATGAAGAGATCGCTTACGAAGTGGTAGACAGTGCTTTTGTATTTTGGAACATGGCACGTATCAAAACAAAATACAGACAGAACTGCATGTTTGATGTGATGAAACTATTGGAGGAGTGGCAAAGTTTGATGAAAAATAAGGGGCGATCATCAGATCCTGGTAACAGAAGAGCAAACTTTGTAGCACACTTAGACACTCTGTTCGATCTACGCAACGGCACCCGATGCCGTTGCCGAAATAATGAAATGAAGACTTCTGTCAGCCAAGAAGAAACAGGAAGATGTTGACTTCTACTTAGATCAGAAACATGAGAGGAGAGCTTGCATGGATGGGAATGATAAAGTATTCCAAACGAAGGGCAAACTGGTCCTTGAAAGACAAGCACAGGAATCCAGAATGAAAGAAAAAGAGAAAAGATTAGAAATGCAAACGATAGAAGTGGTAGAGGGAGCTGCGTCTTCAGTTGAACTAGATTCAGATATACAACTGCCACAAGACGACTGCATGGAAATTGATCCTGATTTTGTGGTTAACCTACCGGAGGAGAAGGAACCGGAGACAGAGCTTGTATGCCTCAACTTACCTAAGAAAGTTATGCAGTGTGATGAAATAACAAGTGCTGCAGATCGACTTAAACTATCTGACAATACAACTACAATGATCGTATCAGCAGTAATAATAGCAGCTGGTGGAAATCTGGATGATTTCGACATAACAAGATCCACAACTCGGCGACGTCGAATGTGCTACCGACAAAAGTTAGCTGAAGATGCCATGGACAAAGTGAGGCAGAACCCGCCTCTCTTTGGTGCACTACACTAGGATGGAAAACTTTTGAAAGACATACTTGGAGACAAGTATGAACGGCTGGCAGTTCTTTTGTCGGGGGCTCCAGATTACAAGGAGGGAAAGTTACTTGGTGTGCCATCAATTGTTGACTCCAAGGGAAAGACACAAGCTGATGCTACGTATGATCTACTCGACGCTTGGGACATGACAGACAGAGTTGCAGCATTAGTATTTGATACGACAGCCAGCAACAGTGGCGTACACAAAGGAGCAACCAAGCTTATTGAAGAACGATAGGGTAATCAATCAATCATTGGGGGCATACGCCGGGGGGCGCGTCGCCTCGCCCACCCTACGACGCCACTCCCGGGGGTCACCACGCGCGAGTTCCCATGCAGGCTCCTTTCCCATACCAAGCAGCTCTCGACAAGAAACATCAACTTGCCCCAGCCACGAGCCTTGTGGGCGCCCCCTTGGCCTCCTCCACGCCGGATTGTCTCTTACAGATACAACCCGATGGGAAGGATCAGTTTCAGGGTAGCGTGCCACATGCCCATATAGCCGAAGTTGGCGCTGACGGACTATGCAGGTAATAGGTCTCGATTCAGTCTCACGGTACAATCGCTGATTTGACACGTAATCATCCCAGCGATACCCCATGATTCTGCGAAGACACTTATTACCAAAGGCATTGATTCGTCTCTTCATGCCACTATTTAGTGTCCATGTCTCACAACCATAGAGTAAGACAGGGATCACAAGCGACTTGAAGATCCGGAGCTTTGTCCTCCTGCACAGGTACCGACAACGCCAAATACTCCCGCTGAGCGAGTCCATAACACCGTGGGCTATGCCAATCCGCCGTAAGACTTCTTGACGTGACCCGCCGTCATTATGGACTGCGCTACCAAGGTATGTAAAACTTTCCAAGATCTCAATGTCCTCGCCACACGCATGAACAGACTGTACTGCTTCATCTAGTAAGTCTCCAAATACCTGGACCTTGGTCTTGAGCCAGGAGACCTCAAGTCCCAAAAGTTTTGCCTCCTCGTGCAGCGCCTCGAGAGCCATCACCAGGACCTCCAGCGACTCAGCAAAGATTACTGCATCATCGGCAAAAACAAGATCAGTGATCTTGGTGTTGCCGACGGATGCTCCACAATCACTTTGATCTACAACCTTGTCCAATACCCAGTCCATACAAGCGTTGAAAAGTGATGGGGCAAGGACGCACCCTTGCCTCACTCCTGTATTCACAGGAAAGAAGCTGGATACACCTGCCCCACACTTCACAGCACTCTCAGTCCCAGAGTTACGTTAGTTAACGTTAGGGTAGAAAGCTGTTATATCTAGCCATAGACCACTGTAAACCTGGACTGCGCACGGAATATCGGCCTGTCGCACAAGGGCCTGAAGTCGGAGGGCCGCTCGGATTGATATATAATATATATATATATATATATAATATATATATATATATATATATATATATATATACGGATCATATATACTCTCTGTTGAACATCATCTCTCCTCCTCTAAACCTCATCTTCTTTTCCTCACCGAAAACCAGTTGTCTGTGAGCACTGACAGCCGACCTTTTTCTGTCTCCTCTTACTGTCTCTATTCTCATTTTCAATCCAAAGCTGGCTGTTGCGTATATGTGCGCAATGACACCACTTGCTCTCGTGCCCACGGCCTTCAATCTTCCGAATTTTCTACCATCTGGCTTCGACTTCAATGTCACTCTCTAACTAAATTTATCTGTGCTGTATATCTCTCACCTAACTCCTCTGACTATGTAAAATTCTTCGACTATTTAACATCAAAAGTGGAGCACAACTCATCTCATTTTCCTTTAGCAGAAATTTCCATTCTTGGGGACTTCAATGTTTACCACCAGCTTTGGCTATCATCTTTCACTGACCAAACTGGTGAACAAGCCTACAACGTTTCTATCCTCCAAGACCTAGAGCAGCTGGTGCAGCACCCTACCCGTATTCCTGACCGCCTTGGAGACACACCCAACATTCTTGATCTTTTCCTAACTACTAACCCTGCTGCTTACTCTGTGAAACTATTCTCTCCGTTGGGTTCCTCCAATCACAATCTTATTTCTGTAACCTGTCCTATCGCTCCGGTACCGCCTCGGGACCCACCTAAGCGGAGGTGCTTCTGGCACTTCATCTCAGCTAAGTGGGAAGACCTAAAGCAGTACTACTCTGATTTTCCATGGAATGATTACTGCTTCCATGTCAAAGACCCATCTCTTTTCTGCAGAGCGCATAAATGAGGTCATAGTCTCTGGCATGGAGGCGTACATTCCACACACTTTCTCTAATCCTAAAGCCTGTCAATCCTGGTTTAACTCTGCTTGTTCTCATGCTGTCCGAGATAGAGAGGTGGCTCACAAAAGGTACCGTAAGCATCCATCTCCTGAAACTCATGCCCTTTATATTTCTGCCCGTAATCATGCCAAATCTTTACTTTAACTAACCAAAAACTCTTTCATTCATAGAAAATGTCAAAATCTTTCTGAATCAAATTCCTCTCGTGACTTCTGGCATCTAGCAAATAACATCTCTAACAATTTTTCTTCTACATCTTTCCCTCCTATGCTCCACCCAGATGGCTCCACAGCTTCATCTAAAGCTGAACTCTTCGCTCAAACCTTTGCTAAAAATTCCACTCTGGTTGATGAAGGGCTTGTTCCTCCTTCTCCTCCACCCTCTGACTATATTATGCCTGTCATTAAGATCCTTCGTAATGATGTTTTCTTTGCCCTTTCTGGCCTAGATCCTCGGAAGGCTTACGGTCCTGACGGAGTCCCTCCTATTGTTCTCAAAAACTGTGCCTCTGTGCTTGCACCCTGCCTGGTCAAACTTTTCCGTCTTTGTCTATCTACTTCCATCTTTCCTTCTTCCTGGAAGTTTGCTCACATCCAGCCTGTTCCTAATAAGGGTGACCGTTCTAATCCTTCAAACTACCGTCCTATAGCTTTGACTTCCTGCCTTTCTAAAGTTTTTGAATCTATACTTAATAAGAAGATTCTTAAGCATCTATCTGCTCACAATCTTCTATCTGATCGTCAGTACGGTTTCCGTAAAGGGCGATCTACTGGCGATCTTCTAGCTTTCCTAACTGAATCTTGGTCATCCTTCTTTAGGGGTTTCGGTGAAACTTTTGCTGTTGCCCTTGACATATCAAAAGCTTTTGATAGAGTCCGGCACAAATCTTTAATTTCCAAACTACCCTCATTCGGTTTCTATCCTTCTCTCTGTACCTTGATCTTAAGTTTCCTTTCAAACCGTTCTATTGCAGCTACTGTAGACGGACATGGTTTTTCTCCTAAATCTATCAATAGTGGTGCTCCCCAGGGTTCTGTCCTATCACCCACTCTCTTTCTATTATTCATTAATGATCTTCTAAGTCTAACTCAAAGCCCTATCCACTCCTACGCTGATGATTCTACCCTACATTTTTAACGTCGTTTATTAGACGTCCAACTCAACAGGAACTAAGTGATTCACGGAGAGATGCTACCGAGCGCCTAACTTCTGTTCTTTCTATAACTTCTGATTGGGGAAAAGCAAACCTTGTTTTGTTCAATGTCTCAAAAACCCAATTTCTTCACCTATCTACTCGACAAAACCTACCAGATAACTATCCCCTCTTCTTCAATGACACTCAACTGTCTCCTTCTTCTACAATGAACATTCTAGGACTATCCTTTACTAAAAATCTGAACTGGACATCTCACATCTCATCTCTTGCTAAAACGGCTTCTGAGAAGTTAGGTGTCCTGTGGCGTCTGCGTCATTTTTTTCTCCCTCCCAATTGCTTGCTCTGTACAGAGGCCTTATCCGCCCATGTATGGAGTATGTCTCACATGTTTGGGGAGGATCCACTCATACAGCTCTCCTAAACAGGGTTGAGTCAAAAGCTTTTCGTCTCATCAACTCCTCTCATCTGACTGACTGTTTTCAATCTTTAAATCACCGCCGCAATGTTGCTTCTCTTGCTCTCTTCTACCGTTATTTTCATGCTCACTGCTCTTCTGAACTTGCTAACTGCATGCCTCCCCCCCTCCCGCGGCCTTGCTGCACAAGACTTTCTACTCATTCTCATCCCTATTCTGTCCATCTTCGTAATGCAAGAGTTAATCAGTATCTTTACTCTTTCATCCCTTTCACTGGTAAACTCTGGAACTCTCTTCCTGTTTCTATTTTTCCACTTTCCTATGACTTAAATCTATTCAAAAGAAGAGTAACAAGACACCTCCCGAACTAAATTGGATCACCCCTCTTTTTTATTTTATTTGCTTACTACCTTCTCTATAGGGACTGGCAACTAACCGGACTTTGTGTTACCCATTTTATTTGTGCCCTTGGCCAGTCCTTTGTGATGTAAAAAAAAAATATATATATATATATATATATAGACTGGTTTATCAGTATATATGATATACTTTAGTCTTCGTAAATGTTTGTTCTATAATATTATCAAATAAAAAACAGTAAAACGCGCTAAAGAAATGCCATTACAAGACTCTGAAAAAATATGCATGAACTCAATATTCACTTCAACTCTTCGCCATTTAAAACTTTGCCAGTCAACTTTTATCATGAAGGGTATCAATAGAAGCGCATTTTTTTAGCTTTCCATTGATATATTTCATTTTAGGATAAATGAATTAGAACCATGCATACATTAGCGTAAAATAAATAAATAAAATCATCAATCGGGTACTTTTCCCGATTGATGATGTTATTTATTTACCTGTATATTTCTTTTTCTGATAAATGAATTAGCACCATGCATAAATTAGCGTTAACTAAATAAATAACCTCTTCAATCGGGAAAAATACCCGATTGATGATTTTATTTATTTATTTAATGCTAATTTATGCATGGTTCTAATTCGTTTATCAGAAAACGAAATACATCAATGGAAAGCTAATAAAATTGCACTTCTATTGATACCCTTCATGATAAAAGTTGACTCGCAAAGTTTTAAATGTCGAAGAGTTGAAGTGAATCAGAGTCTCGTAATAGCATTTCTTTGGCGTGTTTTACTGTTTTTTATTTGATAATATTATAGAACAAACATTTACGAAGATTACAGTATATCATATATACTGATAAACCAGTCTATATGATAGTCCATAGACCACTATATCTCTTTGTCGGGCGGGCCGCTATGCAGCCTGGCAATTTCAAAACATTGTCGCGTAAACAGTCCAGAGATATAGTGGTCTATGATCTAGCATGTCGCCACCACATGTTAGAACTTGTTATGGGTGCTGTCTGGAAACTTTTGTTTGGTGCAATTCTTGAACCAGCAAATAAACTATTTGCACAATTCAAAGAGGCTTGGTCAGATATGGACAAAGAACTTCCAATACAAATAATGACCATCGAAGACCACTGGTTGCTACAAATTAGAAATGAAGTTGTCAATGACTTTACTGCTCTGCTTACAAATCAAGATTCAGCTGCTTTCCCTCGTGAGGACTACCACGAGTGCGTGGAGAATACGCTAATCATCTTGGGTGAAACTCCCCCGCGTGGTATCCACTTTCTTAAGCCAGGTGCCATGCATCATCGAATAAAATCTATGCTGGAAAGATGTACATGTTCTCGACGGCGATGCTGTATGATGAACGCATGGTAGCAAAATTGATGCGCATGAACAGGTTTCTGGCGCTTTTCTACACTGCAGCATGGATGAAAGCCAGCAATGGTGCGGATGCTCCAATTAATGATCTTCAGTTCATCCACGATATGATGGATTATCGCGAAGTTGACAAGGCAGTTGCAGACACTGTGATTGATAAACTTGGTCACCACGGGTGGTACCTCTCAGAGGAAGTCGTTCCGTTTGCAATGTTCAGCAAGAATGCGAAGATGACCAACAGCATGAAACAACAAATGGCTGCTCGGCTGTGAGACACCAGAACCAGACAAGTTCTGCCTCGGCAAGCCTCTCTTGCGAAAAGTTGCTCGTGACACAACTTTGAAGGATTTGATAGGACCCGAATCCCACTCAGTGTTCCGCATTTTGGATATAAAAACGGATTGGCTTGCTAAACCAGTCGAGCAATGGTCATCAGATCCTGCATTTCTCGATGCTGAACAATTTGTTCGTACGGTGAAAGTTGTCAATGATGCAGCTAAGCGCGAAGTCAAGTTGATCTCGGACTTTGCCACAATACTTACCAATGATCCACAGCAAAGATCGTGGCTGTTGCAGGGTGTTGAACAACACAGGAAGCAGTACCCCAGCTTTGACAAGAAAACACTTACCATGAAGTTGTGAAGCATTCATTGGACAGCTGCAATTCCGCAGCGCCGGTGTCGCGTTATTGACATATTTCTGACAAAATATGTGACTAATGGTCATTATTCATAAACAAATGAATTGCCTAAGCACTGCCTGTTTTGGGACTAAGCTGTATGGTATAGATTCCATGACTTTGTCACTCTTCTGTGTTTAGTATGTTGAGTTATTATATGTTGAATAGCAAATAAATGTGCAGTTTAAAGGTAAAATACGGTGCTTGTGTTCTGGGGCTTTGAGGGACCTCAGGATAACTTCCAAAAATTATGTAAAACATATTTTTAGACAAAATATGGATAGAATAATGGGAAAAACTTCACTAGGCAAGGTTTTCAAAGAAATTTTATTTTATGGACAACCCTAATGTATACATCAATAAACTGCTGGAAATTGAACAGCACAAAGTTGCGCAAAATATCAAAACTGTTAAATCTCAAAATCTGTACAAGCAAAAAGAAATAGATAGATGCTTAGGGTAGATTTCGTTGAGCTTAAAGTAATTGTCCAGACCATTTCATCATTCCATATTTAATGCAATAAAATTACAGCCATTATTGAGTATATCAACAATATGTTGTCACTTTTTGCATTCAGTCAGCCGTTTTTAAATAATCCGCAATCAAAATCTGCAAATTCCCCGAGCTTCGAAAACGCTCCTCAAGGCTTGCAGACGACACACCACGGCTCGGTGACGTCACAAGTGGAAGCCTCCTCACTCCGCGCTGAACCAGAAGCACGTAAACACAAGAGATAAATATAGTACTTGAAAATTTTTGGGTGTTTCTGATAGATTTTTTTGCGATATGCCATATGCATGCATCCTTTGTGGGTGCAGCAAGACAGCTGTGGGTTTCCAGAGAAGTTTGCACACGTTTCAGACCGATACGACAACGTTAAATGTGTTGAAAAGAGTAGTGCGGCGGACAAGGGTAGATCATCACCCCACACCCACCCACCGATCCCGTAGCCACACCATAGCGTACAAAGCCCGCTATGCTGTGTGACAGAAGAGAGAGGAGAGAGAGAGAGGAGAGAGAGAGAGGAGAGAGACGAGAGAGAGAGAGAGAGAGAGAGAGATGAGAGAGAGGAGAGAGAGAGAGAGTAGAGACGAGAGAGAGAGGAGAGAGAGAGAGAGAGAGAAGAGACAAGGTTAAATATACGATGAGAAAAAGAAAACACTAAGAAACAATATAAATGCATGTTTGAGGAGGAATAGGAGGGGGAGGAAGAAGAGGGGGAAGAGGAGGAGGGGGAAAAAGACTCAGGACAATAATGACCTTGTGATGTTAGTAGACGAATTAGCAAATAGGAGAGAGGGAAGGAAGGAGAGAAGAATGGAGGGAGGGAAGGAGAAAATTTGAGGGTTCTTCTGAATTAAGTCCCTGTCGGAGAAAGAGAAGAGGCCTCCTCTCCATTTCCTTATTTCTAGTGGATTATTATTTCTCTCTCTCTCTCTCTCTCTCTCTCTCTCTCTCTCTCTCTCTCTCTCTCTCCCCCCCCCCCCCCCCTTATCCTTTCGAACGACAATCAGGGCTGCGTTCAGTAGGGTTCCCCTGCGCAACATGTTTCGTCTCTTCCCTACTGAACGATTGACAACACATTTTGCTACCAAGATAGCAACTGTCGAAATGTATCGCTGTGGCTATTCTTATTTTCGCAGAATAACTTGTTGATGCCCCTGTATTTGATGCAACAGAAGTTATAACGGCAGGAAATGAAATATTAAGGAGACAAAAAGAGGAAAGAGAAGAGGAAAGGCTGTTTTTGGCCTTTGTTTACATACCATATTGTGGCGCGAGCTGGCAACCCAGCGGCAAACCACCTCCTCGAGTCGGTGTGCGGGAGAGAAAACCGAAATTTCGAATTCCGCAATTCGAATTGCGAAATCGCAATTTGAAGCGTACGAAATCCCTTACTGAACGCACCCCAGAGATGTGTGTGTGTGTTTCAAAACTAACCATAGGATTTTATCGAAAGTACCTTCATTGTGATTCCCACGCAAACATTATAGTTTCCCTTACTTACCAATCCATGTTTTGGAGGTGCCAGGCCCTCCTTCCCTCTCTCCTCTGCTAAATCGTCTATTAACATCACATGGTCATTATTGTCCTGAGTCTTCCTCTCCCTCCTCCTCTTCCCCGTCTTCTTCCTCCCCCTCCTATTCCTCCTTGAAAGATGCATTTATATTGGTTTCATAGTGTTTTTGTTTATTTCTCATCGTATATCGAACCTTGCTCTCTCTCTCTCTCTCTCTCTCTCTCTCTCTCTCTCTCTCTCTCTCTCTCTCTCTCTCCTCTCTCTCTCTCTCTCTCTCTCTCTCTCTCTCTCTCTCTCTCTCTCTCTCTCTCTCTCTCTCTCTCTCTCTCTCTCTCTCTCTCTTTACTGCCACACACCATAGCGGGCTTTGTATTTTGGCTCGAACATGTATCACATTCGGCGGTTGGTTTTCCACATATACACGACCAGCATCATCTACTTCAGTCTCAGATTGAGCATCATACTCTACATCTGTCACAGCGACAGATTCACTGTCTGACACCGAACTACAATCGCTCATCATTTACATTTGCTGGTCGATACGACGGGTGTCACAAATGCAGACGACGTTGTTTACATTTTAGCTCCTCCTGTGACGTCATCAAGAATATTCACGGGGCTGTTGGGGTGAACAAACTTTTTTTCGCGCGCTTTTTACAAAAGTCGTGTTTTTACGGAAATAAGGCCTAGCTGGAAATCAATTATTTTTGGTGGATTCGGTGTTTTGAAGGAACATTCAACATAATTTGGCAAAGAAAAAATGGGTCTGGACGATTACTTTAACAAAGAGTATTCATGCCTTATTTGGTCTAGGGTTAATAGTTTCATAGTCAAAAAAATTGAGGTAGTGTTTTGTACCAGCCTAAAATTTGGTCGAGTTTTATTATCATACAGACATAAAAATGAGCTCAATACCAATTGTACATCTTGCGAAGAACAATAATAACTGTTCTATATTTTTTTTCACAGAAGCATAGTTTGTTTTGAAAAAGGCGTACAATATATATATATATATATATATATATATATATATATATATATATATAATATATATATATATATAATATATATATTATATATATATATATATATATATATATTATATATAGATATATATATATATATATATATATATATATATATATATATATATATACTGTGGTAATTAATTAAACATACAAAGGCTCAAAAATTGCTTTTAGAACCAAATATCGGAAAACGAAGACCAGAATCGTGATCAGCATCAGCTTTTGCTGATGCTGATCCAAGCCAATATGAACCAAGTTTCATGCAAATCCGTTGAAAACATTTTTTGCTGAAATCCTGAAGGCTAGGAGGGCCCAGGAGTTTTTTTTTAGAATCACATTTTCATTCTCAAGAACCATAACAGTTAGAAGAAAACGATATATAACATAAAAGATGCAGCTCTTGACAGCCGTCATGTTAAGGCATATGTATGTGCCACGCATTGTATTACCGGTCCCAGTTGCATTACTGCTGGGTAAGCAAGTATTGAGAAGCTGGAAGGTTTATAGAAAGGTCACTTAGCTTATTTCCATCTTTTATAAATAGATGGTAACATAACAGATATTTATATAGCGTAGTTACAAGTGCTTGTGAGCCCTTCGGACCCATGTATTGATGTTTGTAGTAGTAGTATATATTAGACAACATGTGATTGCAAACTCCAATCGTGTTGTTGCTGTCGTTGGTCACTGGTCAAAGTGCCTCGGGGTAGACCACGTTACGTGTGATTCCAACCCTTTGTGTTCCGTGTGATTCCAACACACAAACTCACACGCACACAAATGGTAAGTCCATTTGCAAAGTCTACTAAGTTTGTGGAATGAGGCAAGACGTTACCGCAGTTTTTCCTGTAATCTAATACTTCTAAAAGTGTTTTTAGCCCAAAACCCCCCTTTAAAATGATCCAATCGACATGGGACCAAGCCGCTTACCACCTACGATTTATTTGCGACTTTTTGAGCCTACTCTCATCAAAATTGAATTTACAGTTTCGGCTACCCAAAACAGACAGACATACAGACACACGGCTACTCCTATAGTATATTAGATATTATCAGTTTATTATATGGTAGAAACATTACTTGCTTCTCACTATATGTTTAGTAGTGGAGCAGATGTATATGTGTGATAGATAAACATAGTTGTCACCTGCATGACAGGGGAGCGGCGGCTTAACGCCGGCGACTACAGACGGGAGAACGCTTATAACCATTGTAAGGGTAGGACGGAGATAGGTTCAGGGACTCCTGACCATTTCGGTAGGTGTATATATTGTAGATTTACATATTTTTACTGCCTCAACTACCTTAGCGTCTCTCTACATTCTCACGAAACCACATATTAACTTTCCAGCGTATACAGTGATTGAAACGTGTTACTCGACATTACTCATCTCCGGCTTTTATGGTGAGTACTACCTATATGAGTAGAATCACTCGCGAAAATGAATAAACGGAACATTTTACTGGCAGCTTGTGGCACGAATACTTTGATAAGTGCTCAAACAATTACTTTGAAAAATCTCTCTCCTTGTTGGAGTGATTGTGAGGAAGACGAAACTTTTCAAAACAAAAACGAAATTTTTTGAACCAAGCAGCAGCTTGGCGAGTGAACGATCCATTTAGGAACGGACGGAAGAGAGAAGTTAGTGCAAGGTCTCGACTGCTGACCTGTTGACACCACTGGTTGCTGAAGCAGCGTTTGCAAGCCTTCGCTACAAACTCTAACTCATTTTAGTCACCGTGACTCATCCCACCGCTGCCACCATTTTTTTTTTACATATCCTCATGCCGCGTGGGCGCGCCAGGCGCGTGACCGAGCGCTGTTAAGGCATATGTATGGTCGTGGCACATTGTATTGCCGGTCCCAGTTGCATTATTGCTGGGTAAGAAAGTATTGAGAAGCCAGCAGGTTTGTAGAGAGGTCACTTATTTCATTTCAATCTCTTATAAATAGATGGTAACTTAATAGATATTTATATAGTAGAGTTGGCGTGGTTGCAAGGAGAGGATCGAGGCACCTGAGGGTGGTATGGGGTTATGAGGTCAAACCATAGTGATCCTCCCATCTCGTCCGGACTCACTGGTCGTCAAAATGTAGTAGTTTTTATTTTTATTTTTTTACAATTACAAAGAACTGGCCAATGGCACACAAAAGAGATAATAAAAAGCCCGCTTAGTTGCCAGTCCCTATAAAGAAAACAGTAAGAGAATACACAAATGGGGGGGGGGTAAATTTAGTTCGGGGGGTGTCTTGTCACGCCTCACTTGAAAAGATTTAAGTCGTAAGAAGGTGGAAAATATAAACAGGAAGACTTTCAGAGTTAACCAGTGAATGGGATGAAAGAATAAAGATACTTATTAACTCTTGCATTAGGAAGATGGACAGAATATGTAGAGGTGAGAATGAGTAGAAATTATTGTGCAGCGAGGCCGTGGGACGGGTTTGGAGGCATGCAGTTAGCAAATTCTGAAGAGCAGTGAGCATGAAAATAACGGTAAAAGATAGCAAGAGAAGCAGCATTGCGGCAGTGATTTAAAGATTGAAGACAGTCAGTTAGAGGAGGGGAGCTGATGAGAATAAAAGCTTTCGACTCCTCCCTGTTTAGGAGAGCTGTATGAGTCGATCCCCCCCAAACATGTGAGACATACTCCATACATGGGCGGATAAGGCCCTTGTACAGAGCAAACAACTGGGAGGGAGAACAAAATGGACGCAGACGCCACATAACACCTAACTTCTTAGAAGCAGTTTTAGAAAGAAACAAGTGCTTATGGGCCCTTCGGACCCATGTATTGATGTTTATAGTAGTAGTATATATTAGACAACAATGTGAGTGCAAACTCCAATCGTGTTGTTGCTGTTGTTGGTCACTGGTCAGAGTGCCTCGGGGTAGAACCACCTACCACCACCGTAGCCTGCCTCACCACAGTCCCACGCCTGTCTCAACCCAGCCTCACGCGTCTCACCCCAGCCCCATTCCTGTCTCACCCCAGCCCCACGCCTGCCTCACCTGAGCCCCACGCCTGTCTCATCCCAGCCCTACCCCTCCCTCACCCCAGTCCCACGCCTGTCTCAACCCAGCCCCACGCCTGCCTCACCCAAGCCCCACGCTTGTCTCAACCCAGCCCCACGCCTCCCTCACCCCAGTCCCACGCCTGTCTCATCCTAGCCCTACCCCTGCCTCAAACCAGCCCCATGCCTGTATCAACCCAGCCCCACGCCTGCCTCATCCCAGCCCCATGCCTGCCTCACCTCAGACTCACGCCTGCCTCACCCCAGCACTACGCCCGTCTCACCTCAGCCCAACACCTGCCTCACCCCAGCCCCACGTCTGTATCACCCCAGCCCCACGCCTGCCTCACTCCAACCTCACGCCTGCCTCACCCCAGCCCTACCCCTGTCCTGCAAACACACACACACACACACACACACACACATGCACACAGACACACACACGCACGCACACACATACACTCACACACACTCACACACGCACACAAACGTTAAGTCCATGAGTCTACTGAGTTTGTGGAATACGGCAAGACGTTACCGCAGAGGTTTTCCTGTAATCTAATACTCCTGAAGTGTTTTTAGAAACTCCCCTGCAAAATTATTAAATCGACATGGGACCAAGCCGCTTACCAACTACGATTGATTTGCAATTTTTTTTAGCCTACTCGCATCAAAATTGAATTTAGTTTCGGCTACCCAAAACAGAGAGACACACACAGACAGACAAACAGACACACGGCTACTCCTATATACTCAGACCACCTCAAGCTGGTCTTGCGGGCGGAGCGGCTCAAGTCCGCAGTGGTGCCACATCACCCCACTACTCGCGCCAGGTCACCACCCTCCTCACCTCATTCATTCTGAGGAATTCTGACCTCAGTGGAGTGACCAGAAGGGAAGGAGGGAGGGAGGGAAGGAGGAAAGGAAGGGAGGGAGGGATGGAGGGAAGGAGAGAAGGAATGATGGGAGGGAAGGAGGGAAGGAGAGAAGGAGGGTAGGAGGGAAGGAAGGGGGGGAGGGAAGGAAGGGAGAGAAGGAGGGAAGGAGAGAAGGAGGGAAGGAAGGGAGGGAAGGAGGGAAGGAAAGGAGGGAGGGAGGGAGAGAAGGAGGGAAGGAGAGAAGGAGGGAAGGAAGGGAGGGAGGGAGGGAGGGAGGGAGGGAAGGAGGGAAGGAAGGGAGGGAGGGAGGGAGAGAAGGAGGGAAGGAAGGGAGGAAGGGAGGGAGAAAAGGAGGGAAGGAGAGATGGAGGGATGGGAGGGAAGAAGGGAAGGAGGGAAGGAGAGAAGGAGGGAAGGAAGGAAGGAAGGGAGGGAAGGAGGGAGGGAGGGAAGGAGGGAAGGAAGGGAGGGAGAGAAGGAGGGAAAGAGGAAGGAATGAGGGGTGGGTTGTGTCAGGTTACTCAGCCTTGCCCGCGCAACGTCGTATGGGCTGCCATGCCAAATGTAATGGAAGGTAGACAGACTCGTTGTTTTACCATCAAATCGCAAGCCATTCACAAAACCATGCAGCCGTATTATAAAACTAAATGATTAAAAAATAGTTAATGAATAGCTAACAGTATGACAGAGTCCTCGTCAGCCTGTCAACGATAAACGTGACAACACTGCAGTAATCTACCCACCCCACCCGCGAGACCAATGAGGTGGTGTGACTATTGTATATTAGATGATATGTGAGATTTCCAGTTCAGATTTTTAGTAAGGGATATCCAAGAATGTTCATTGTAGAACAAGGAGATAGTTGAGTGCCATTGAAGAAGAGGGGATAATTATCAGGTAGGTATTGTCGAGTAGATAGGTGAAGAAATTGGGTTTTTGAGGCATTGGACAAAACAGGGTTTGCTTGCAGAATAAGATTTGGCATGATTACGGGCAGAAATATAAAGGGCAGTTTCAGTTGAAGTTCAACATCTCTATTCAGGAGATGGATGGTTACGGTACCGTCTGTGAGCCGGCTCTATATCTTGGACAGCATGATAACAAGCAGTTAAACCAAGGTTGACAGGCTTTAGGATTAAAGAAAGTGTGTGGAAAGGACGCCTCCATGCCAGAGACAATGTTGATGATGTAAGCGTTGGATAACATGTTGAATAAGGGAAATGTAGCACGTGTAGGCTATCTTGCTCCCCGGTCCTAATTATGGAGAGTATGGGCCATTGCATTGAGTTTTATGATCCCGTTAGAGTCTGTGAATCTCACTCAAATATACATGTTTTGTGGACTTCACTGATAATGTTTTGTACATGCTTATATATTGGGTTTTTTTCTTCATATCAAAAAATTATTCAAATTCATTTCACATATGTGACATTGGTGTCTAGGATGTATATAAAATGAAAATATATGCGTGCAATAGTCATTATTTTCTCAATAAAATCAACTTGTACATACGATTCCCGTTGCGGTAAACGTCCCATTTAGTCAATATAGCATTATATCATAGTAGACATTTAGAGTAATGCATTAGTGAACAACTATTACCATATTCTTTATTTGTTGCCAGACGAGTGTACGATAACTTTTGACATTATACGACAAGGTCACTGGTGGTGAGACTAGTGACGTTCAGGGCGAGGAGTTGAGTGTAGCACTACAGGGTGGTAGTTGAGGCGGGACTCTGCAGCAGCAAGTGTTCAAGGGTTTCCTGGACGCGCATGCGCCAGGGGCAGTTGTAGTATACTGACAAGTGCTTGTGGGCCTTCGGACCCATGTATTGATGTTGTAGTAGTAGTATATATTATACAACAATGTGAGTGCTAACAACAATCGTGTTGTTGCTGTCGTTGGTCACTGGTTAAAGTGTCTCGGGGTAGACCACCTACCACCACCGAAGCCTGCCTCACCCCAGCCCCAAGCCTGTCCTTCAAGCACACACACACACTCTCACACACACGCACACACACACACACACACACACATGCATGCATCCACGCACACACACGCACGCACGCACGCACGCACACACACACACACACACACATGCATGCACACACACACACACACACACACCCACACAACACACACACACACACACACACACACCGTAGTGTAAGGGATAGGTACTCCGTAGTGTAAGGGTAGCACGCCCGGTTCACAACCGAGAAGTCTCGGGTTCGATCCCCGGGCGGAGCGGAAACAGATGGGTTGTTTCCTTAAAACCCGAGCCCCTGTCCACCCAGCAGTGAATGGGTACCGGGTGTTAGCCGGGGTTTGTGACCCGCCTCCCGGGGTGCTGGCTTCGGCCAACACAAAAAAGCACTAAGGATGAATGATAAAAAAAATGTTGATATGGAGACGGGGCCACACGAGCGTCGCTCTGGCCCTGTAAAATACAACTAGATGAATACACACAAACGGTAAGTCCATGAGTCTACGGAGTTACTGAAATGCGGCAAGCCATTATCGCAGAGTTTTCCCTGTAATCTAATACTGCTAAGTGTTTTTTGCCCAAAACCCCCCTTCAAAATTATTCAATCGACATGGGACCAAGCCGCTTACCACCTACGATTTATTTGCGATTTTTTTAGCCTAATCTCATCATAATTGAATTTACAGTTTCGGCTACCCAAAACAGACAGACAGACAGACACACGGCTACTCCTATAGTATATTAGATA
Organism: Chionoecetes opilio; assembly: GCA_016584305.1. Classification (NCBI taxonomy): domain Eukaryota; kingdom Metazoa; phylum Arthropoda; class Malacostraca; order Decapoda; family Majidae; genus Chionoecetes; species Chionoecetes opilio. Next base: position 131,534 of record JACEEZ010019420.1, read on the forward strand.
AACACAAGCGACTAGCTTCGTCACCTGTCGTCACTCGTGATTACATTATCCAAATATCGTACTTTGGCAGGCGGGCCGTGTTTAGCTTAACAATGTCGGATGGCGAAATTATCCATGACGTTAACCATGATTTTTATAGAATAAAAAGCGAACTGGGCCCTTGGCGAGCATCTATTTCTTTCAGCATCATGTTAGAACATATTTTCTCAACAATTTTGACGTTAACCATATATCATTAGAGGGTAAACGGACATGCAGGAGTATTCGCATCTTCAAATTATTTTTTTTCAAACAAATGTTCATGGTATGAGTATATCAAAACCATGTCTATAATTATGAAACCTGATATTGACACTAAGAACACTTAAGAGTACACTTTACATAGAAATAAATGGTAGGAAAAGGTTGCAAATTTGATATTTAGGGTGCAAATCCGCTCGGGGGGAAAGGTGCAATTTGCACCTCTTAAAGTAACTTTTAGGTGCAAACATAAAGGTGCAAAACTTGCACCTTCTGATATTTATACAAGGCGGATGGGCCAGGGAAATAATAATAAATATTTTTGTATATATTATTATTATAATACATTATATTATCATATACTATAATAATTTTTTATTTCTATTACCCTATTATTATCAATATCATTAAAATTCATCATCTTATATTTTACTGACATTTGCATTATTTTTGTTCTTCATTATAATTGTATTATCATATTTTGCTATTATTAACAGCAATTGCTTATTAGTCTACTACTATTATTATGCTTATTATCATCATCATTATCATTATTGTTATTCTTTTTTTTATAATCATAAATTTTATTATTGTATTTATAATCATTATATATTATATAAATTATATATATATATAACACTGGGGAACAAATTTTTGTTGAGTTAGGTCTGACACTTGTTATTAAGTAATTTTTGGGTGCTGAATCCAAAACTGATCTCAGTTTTTCTCTATCACGTCAAGTTTTTGAACTGTAGGATTTTCGTTTTCTTAAAAAATATGAAAAATACTGTACATAACAGTAACAGTGCTTATTTTATAAAAAGTTGCAAATGTTAACATACAATGAAAAATGAAAGAAATAGGCATGAATAGAATGTTTATTTAACATTATCATGTTTTTAGAAAGGATAAGGCTATAATTGTGTGCAGGTTAAGGTAAAAATTTACGTTTGTAGCTTTGTCTGGAGTGTTCAACTTGAGGACTATCGCGTTTGATGCTCCAACAATAGTCAGCCATCATATGCACATCCCATCTACCCTGGTAACGTTCTTCCATAACCTTCAAATCTTGGTGAAATCGTTCACCTTGCTCGTCGCTAGCAGCACCAAGATTTTCCGGAAAGTTGGCAAGATGGCTATGCAAAAAATGTACTTTAATACTCATGTTGCAACCAAGCGCTTTGTAGCTCTCCAATAGTTTCTGAGCAATTTCTGTGTAATTACTTGCACGTGTATTTCCAAGAAAGTTCTTGACGACGTCTTGGATGATAGCCAAGCATTCTTTTCAAGGTCTGACATAGTACCGTTGAAATGTTCATCTTTGATAAGCTGTCGAATTTGTGGACCATCAAACACACCGGCCTTGATTTTTTTAATTGACAGTCCAGGAAATGCCAAGATGATGTACTTCAAACAGTCGCCATCGTTGACAATGCTTTTACAAATTGTTTCATGAGACCTAGTTTTTATGTGCAGAGGTGGGAATATTATTTTCTTCCTGTCAACAAGTGGCTCATGTACAATGTTAGGATCTCCAGGTTTAAGATCAGATCTCGGAGGCCAATTCGTCTGAACCCAATGCTTCTCTCGAGCTCTGCTATCCCACATACAGAGAAAGCAGGGATACTTTGTGTATCCACGTTGTTGACCAAGAAGGAAGGACACCATTTTAAGTCAACACAGAGGATCCAATTGTGTTTGTCATATTGCAATAACTCAATGACTCTCTTTACATCTCCATATTCTTCACGAAGACAGACCGAATGCCCAATAGGGACTGCGCCAAACAAATTGCCATTGTGTAGAAGGACACACTTCAAGCTCCGCTTTGAGCTATCAATAAACAATCGCCATTCATTTGGATTGTAGATTGAAAGCCCTAATTCCTTCAGTAAACCAGGAATGTTATGGCAAAACACAAAACCGCTGGCACTTCGAAAGTACTGCAGAAATGTACTTTCTCTGGTTCGAAAGTATGATACCTTCACTCCTTGTTCAAGTATGTTTTCTCGTTCAGTCTTGATGATATTTTCTGAAGCTTTTTTGGATAGGCCCAAATCACGTGCTAAATCATTCAACTCGTGCTGATCAAATCCCCTACGAACTGAATCCTCGTGAATGTCAAAATCTGCATCATTGCTGTCACTGCGTTCTTCAACATCACTCAGATCTTCTAGAGGAGGTAGTTGTTCGAAAACTGGCACTGGAATTTCAGCTGAATGAGGCATTGGTCTTATAGCTGACGGTAGATTAGGATATTCTATTTTACTTTTATTTTTCTTGTTAAATCCTGATGTTTTCACTAAACAAAAGTAACAGTCTGTGGAATGATCTTTTTGCTCTCGCCAAACCATGGGGATACCAAATGCCAACTATTCAGGTGTTCCTTTGGTCCACATCCGTAATCTCTCGACACACTGCTTGCACACTTTGTGAGGGGCCCATAGCTTGTCTTGATCACCGAGTTTCACTTTAAAATATGCGAAATATGCTTGTTTGACAAATACGCTGATGCTTGCCCTCTGACTTGGAATGGTGAAACTACCACATATATAGCAGAAGGAGTCAGGGTTGTTTAGGCATTTACGACGAGACGTAGCAGGAGCAGACATGATCTGAAACAAAAGAAATATATACCTATGTAAATAAAACACTAAGCTGGAATAGTTACAAGCTTTGAAAACAAAAAAAAAACAGCATAAAACGAAATAGAAATTACAATGGTATGTTGTTACAAGGTTAAGAGAAAAGCCATAACAAATCCTCCTAATTCCTACTATTCTAGCTTTCTGTTTGCAGATATTGATAGTACTGACCTATAGGGAGCTGCACACACCTCTCACCGCACTGTCTCAATTGTAACTCCACAAACAAGTTGCCACATAGCTCTCGATGAGTCAAATCGTAATCAGCTGGCAAGTTTTACTACAGCTTACAAGTGAAATTTTGCTTATCTGGAGGGTAAGCTGTGGAAAAAAAACGACGTGCTAGAAAAAAACTGACTACAGATTTGGAATCAGCATGCCAAATTTAATCTAAATAAGCTCAAAAATCTAACTCAACAATTTTTTTTCTTTCAAATTGTTCCCCAGTGTAATCATTAGTTATATTATCATCGAAGACCTGATGGCCACCCATCTATTATTATAACTTATTAATATCATTAATACCACCGACATTATTTATTATTATTATTATTATTATTAAGTATTGTGTTATCTTTTTACGAAAAATGTATTGCATAGTATAGAAATATTATTTACTCAAATAACTGAGCGTGAGATAAAACATAACTTGTATGACTGCACTAAATGTTGATTAGATTTTCTTTAAAACAAGACAATGTTGATGATGTGTTCTCACAGTGAAAGGAGGAATGAGAAGTGATTGCTACTCCTGTTTTAGGGCAAAACTAATGTCGCTCAGTATATATTTAAATGGAAGTGATAGAGATAAGTACGTACTTGTCTGATGTCTGATGACTTATGAATAAAATTATGGGGTTATAAGCTAGACAACCGTGCGGTATAGAAGCGGCACAAATACTTATGATATATTATACAGTCTAGTATATATACCATATATGACATCTTGTTTGCAGGAAAGTATTACCATATAAATAATTTACCATGCGTAGGTGTTTAGCTTGGCGGCATAAGAACTGGCATCTGGTCGCGGCAAGCGTACTTACCTGGCACAGAGATGCACCCTAGCGTCAAGGTGCAACTTTGCACCCATAAAGGTGCAAAATCTGTGACATCCTTTTGCACCCTTAAGGGTGCAAAATATGCACCTCGTAAGGTGCATATTTTGCACCCATAAGGGTGGAAAGTTGCACCTCCAAAGGTAGATATTTTGCTCAAAATTCCCCCTCTAAAGGTGCATATTTGCACCTTTAAAGGTACAAAGTTGCACCCTACCATAAGGTGCAAAAGTGTCAACCTAGTGTTAAGGTGCAACATTGCACCCTAAAAATACAGAATGTGTGACATCATTTTGCATCCTCATGGGTGCAATACCTGCACCTTTAGAGGTGCAACTGTGCACCCTAGGGTGCACAGTTGCACCTCTAAAGGTGCATGTTTTACACCCATAAGGGTGCAAAGTTGCACCCCTAAATGTAGATATTTTCCTCAAACTTGCCCCTCTAAAGGTGCATATTTGCACCTTTAAAGGTACAAAGTTGCACCCTACCATAAGGTGTAAAAGTTGCACCTTAACACTAGGGTGCAACTTTGCACTCTTAAAGGTTCAAAATGTGTGACATCATTTTGCACCCTTAAAGGTGCAAAGTTGTACCTTTTTTTCTTAGTGTGTACAGTGGTTAAAATATCATCAAATAATGGTCGCTAGCACCCAGTTGTCCGCAAATTACCTATCTAATCAAGATTTATGGACATTTGGAACGGGATCTTAATACTAAGGGCCAGTTGCAAGGTCTCGTCGTGTGCCCTATAGGATCCCGGCGTGGAAATGCCCGACTGCACAGGCTCAAGAACAACGTCATTTCACCCCCATCGTGTACCCCATCGGGAAAAAAATCGTCGGGCGGTAACCCCCTACCGATAAGATGATCGATGAGCACCATATATTATCAAATACTTCCATTGAACATCAATAATCAACATATTCAATATGTGACACATTTCTGAGGAAGAATCAGCGCGGTTAATAAGCCAAAAAGGCAGCTAATTCATAATTTTCAGTTGCCGTGAACTCAAGACAAGCGGATGGATGTTCGTGCCACCTAAAGGCAGCGGCTGGCGATAAAGGGCGGGCGGGCGTGCGGGGGGCGGTTGGCGATTTTTTTTTTCCTCAACGAGTTTGCAATGTCTGGCGGCCCTCTACGCAAGGCTGTAGCTCCGAAACTAACCGCAGGATTTTCTTGAAAATACCCTCATTGTGATTCCCACAAAGTTATAATTATTGATTTGATCATGAACCTAACCTAACCTAACCGTAACCGAAAGTGTGCGACCTGTCTAGGAAAAAAACATTCGCGGGCGGGCGGAGTCCATCCACACCTCAAGACGATACGTTGTCATCTACCTTACTGTTCTGGATATTTCTTTACGCGAGTAATCTACTCCCTAGGACTCCATAAGCTTGCCGTCTAAGGCTGTTATGAAATCCACTAACTCGTCCTTAGGATGCATGGAAGGGCAAAAAAAAGAGCTCCACGACGCACCTTCTCCTGGACATGTAGCATATAGAACAACAGTTCCAGAAATTTGACATATTATCCATATTAATTTCTTTTCCAGTACACCAATGTGCCAATTTGGGTCTGGTCAGGGTTGTCCCCTACTACTGGTAACATGTAACCCAATACAACCAGCCACATGGTTGGATCGTCGGCGACTAAACCGGCTCCCCCACTGGTTCTTCCAGTGAGGAGGGTGTGCTGGACACCCAGATGGACTAAAAATAAGACCATCTTTAAGGGCAGATGAACTCACTATTGAGTCAATGGCCATCCAGCCCCAGCTATGGGTGAAATTGTGGGCAGCCTGGGGTAATCCCTACAGGGGGTTCTGCGTCCCTGGCCACGGTGAGCAGTAAGGCCAATCCCTGACATAGATTGGTTGGTTGGGGGTTTGCAACCCCTCCCTGTAAAAACTAAACTAGCCACAAACATGTTAAGAGGTAGAGGCCGGGGGCGCGGTAATCACGCCCCCGACCCGGTTTTGCCGGGGGGCCCAACCATGCAGACCCCTCCTATGCCGACGCAGGGAGGGGTCTGCCTATGACGAGTGCGGGGCAAAGCCCTCGGGAATCCCGTACTCTAAATCAAGTGGTAGGGCCCCTTAGCCCAACTTTTTCTTATGGGGGTGGCCGGGGCGGTGCAGAGGCGGCGCCTGCCCGTCGAATCACTCCTGGGATCAACCTGCGGAGGGTTCTTCGTGTGGGCTCGTGGAAAGTTCTGAGCCTCTCAGACGATCATCGACTACCTCTCCTATCGGGCGAGCTCAGTAGGCTGAGGATGGATATAGTGGGACTCTCTGAGACCAGGAGGCCTGGCAGTGGCGAGACTAGCAGTGGGGGTTACACCTGCTACTGGTCCGGCATGAGCAATGGTCACCGTGTATGGGGAGTAGCTATAGGCATCTCCAGCAAACTGCAGCCGTCAGTTGTTGAGGTTACTACGGTTGATGAGCGTATAATGCGGGTGAGGATGAAACACACTCTGGGTTTCATGTCTCTTGTTGCAGTGTACGCTCCTACCGAGATGCGTAAAACTGAAGAGAAGGAGATGTTCTACGCCAAACTCGACTCTGTATTAGACCAGTGTCCTCCTCGGGACACACTCATTGTCTTGGGCGACTTCAATGCTACTACTGGCACTGTGAGAGATGGCTACGAGTTATGTGTTGGTCCCCATGGCTCCGGTACCAGAAACACCAACAGTTCTCTGCTTCTGAACTTTGCAAGGTCCAGAAGGTTGAGAATTGCAGGTTCTTGGTGTCAGAGACCAGAGCTGCACCGCTGGACATGGTATAGTAATGCCGTAAGGGTAGCTAAGGAGATCGACCAAATCCTCGTTGGAGGATCCTCCAGAACTGCAGGGTTTACCGGAGTGCTGAGTTCTTTGGAACAGATCACAGACTTGTTGTTGCTACACTTAAGCTTCATGTCAAGTCCAGAAGAATCTCAAGAGGTAACCATACTGTGTTTCATCATGAGAAACTGAAGGACTTGACATGTGCTCATGAGTATGCGGTGGCAGTCTCAAATCGGTTTGATGTGCTCGGTGCTTTCGGGGACCCTGTAGAACTGTGGGATACCTTCAAACGTGAAACTCTACAGGCTGCCAAGGAGTGTATTAGGGAGCGCCCGAGGTCAAGGCGTGGTTTTGTCTCGACGGAGACGCTGGAGAAAATCGAGGAGAATCGCGCTGCCAGGCTGGCTGGGAACCAGGACCAGCACAGGGCTCTGTCACGCCGGACTAGAACCCTCCTGGGGAGAGACAAGGAAAGGTATGTCAGGAGTCTCGCTGAGGATGTCGAGGATCATTTGAACGCTAATGACCTCCGACCCGCCTACCGAGCCCTGAAGAAGCTCCATTCCAAGTTTCCTTCTCGGGCGAGTGCTATTCGAACAGCAGATGGGCGCCTCGTGTCGGACATGGATGGGCAGATGGCTCGTTGGGCTGAGTACTTTGGGCAGTTGTTCACGGTGGACCCTCCAACTGAGCAGCTTCACACCACTGGGTTACAGGCAGTGGATGCCGATCCTCCCATTGACGAAACCGCACCCTCTTTTGACGAAGTCAGGGAGGCTGTAGCAAAGTTGAAGGGTGGAAAGGCAGCTGGTGTTTGTAATATCAGTGCGGAGCTCCTCAAAGCTGGGGGTGAAGCCATGATCCGCGGGTTGCATGCTGTCCTGACTGCCGTGTGGCAATCAGGTACCATTCCTCCTGACTGGCAAAGGGGGCTGGTCGTCCCTATCTGGAAAGGGAAAGGGGACCGTCAGGACTGCAACAATTACCGGGGTATTACACTGCTCAGCGTACCAGGCAAGGTGCTTGCCCATCTGTTGCTGACACGGATTCGCAGTCATCTGGTGAAGCATCAGAGACCTCAGCAGTCTGGGTTCACGCCTGGTAAGTCAACAACGGACCGTATCCTAGCGCTTCGTGTCCTGGTGGAACGCCGACGTGAGTTTCGACAAGGGATGCTTGCAGCCTATGTTGATCTCGAGAAGGCGTTTGACTCAGTGCATCGTGAGTCACTCTGGGATCTTCTGCGACTTCGAGGGATTCCTGCAAGGACTATTGGTTTGATAACTGGTCTGTATTCTGGGACTGATAGTGCTGTGAAGTGTGGGGCAGGTGTATCCAGCTTCTTTCCTGTGAATACAGGAGTGAGACAAGGGTGCGTCCTTACCCCATCACTTTTCAACGCTTGTATGGACTGGGTATTGGACAAGGTTGTAGATCAAAGTGATTGTGGAGCATCCGTCGGCAACACCAAGATCACTGATCTTGTTTTTGCCGATGATGCAGTAATCTTCGCTGCGTCGCTGGAGGTCCTGGTGATGGCTCTCGAGGCGCTGCACCAGGAGGCAAAGCCTTTGGGACTTGAGGTCTCTTGGCTCAAGACCAAGGTCCAGGTGTTTGGACTTACTAGACGAAGCAGCACAGTCTGTTCATGCGTGTGGCGAGGACATTGAGATCTTGGAAAGTTTTACATACCTTGGTAGCGCAGTCCATAATGACTGCGGGTCACGTCAAGAAGTCTTATGGCGGATTGGCATAGCCCACGGTGTTATGAACTCGCTCAGCGGGAGTATTTGGCGTTGTCGGTACCCGTGCAGGAGGACAAAGATCCGGATCTTCAAATCGCTTGTGATCCCTGTCTTACTCTATGGTTGTGAGACATGGACACTAAATAGTGACTTGAAGAGACGAATCAATGCCTTTGGTAATAAGTGTCTTCGCAGAATCATGGGGTATCGCTGGGATGATTACGTGTCAAATCAGAGATTGCACCGTGAGACTGAATCGAGGCCTATTACCTGCATAGTCCGTCAGCGCCAACTTCGGCTATATGGGCATGTGGCACGCTACCCTGAAACCGATCCTTCCCATCGGGTTGTATCTGTAAGAGACAATCCGGCGTGGAGGAGGCCAAGGGGGCGCCCACACGGCTCGTGGCTGGGGCAAGTTGATATTTCTTGTCGAGAGCTGCTTGGTATGGGAAAAGAGCCTGCATGGGAACTCGCGCGTGGTGACCCCCGGGAGTGGCGTCGTAGGGTGGGCGAGGCGACGCGCCCCCCGGCGTATGCCCCCAATGATTGATTGAATGTCTCTCCGTTAGAATTTTGATGCACCCTTCTGTTAACGTATTGGCCGCGATAGACCTATCCCATACAGTTTGCGATGCCAAATTTGTTATTATTGAGTCAGTTACATGACTTACCTGTTTCACTACGGGGTTGCTGCCCCACCACTGAAAACTCAGGAAATTCTCCCTGAATTTGTCGTAATCTTGCCCAATCTTCCGGGCCGAAAGTGCCGTGCTTTGCATTAATTGTTGAGCTCTCGAACCAGGTTGCAGTCTAGAGGGAATGAAAGCAATTTTATCTGCTGGCCTGCATACCTCTGAGTTACTCATTACATCCTCACATAGAGTGAGAAATTGATAAGCGCTATAACCTTCCTCATTTCCACTAAATGGTCGCACGGATGCCTTTGTGGGTAACACCTTAAATGAAGTAGGAAATGCAAGCCCAGGATTGGCTTGTCCAGCCTGTGATTGACTCATCATTGTAGGAGTAGTGTTAGCGGTACTAGTAGTACCAGTAGCAGTAGTAGTAGTAGTAGTAGTAGTACCAGTAACAGTATCAGTAGTAGTAGTAGTAGTACCAGTACCAGTAGGAGTAGTATTAGTATTAGTCATGGTGAGATATTGTTTAACACTTCTTAACGTAGGTTTATTTAAGTCTGAGGTTAAATCATCTACGTTTTCTTCTAATTCATCCTTACCTTTTGGCATTAAATTATATGAGACAATAACGTAGTTATAATAAATTCATTATATACGCAAAACGTCTCCATCAGTGGTTAAAAAAAGAAAATTTTATTTTGAGAAATAACATCTACGGGAATCCCCGCGAGAAATGACAAGTTACTGATTACTGATGTCCCCGCTAAAAAGTATCGTTTTCTCTTTCCTGCAAAGAAATCTCCTTATACAGAAAGAAAACGTAGCGAGGGTAACTTTTATATTCTGATAAGATTTCCTTTCACGAGATGAATCTAAATTAAATCCTCTTGTTAGTGTTATTAAATAATTAAGTGTAATTGTAGTGTTTAGCTAGATGCTTGTAGCTGCTTAACTTAATTAAGTTTGTTGCCTGAAGAACCAGGATGTACGTATCGTCCAAGGTAGGTAGCTCCTAGTTGTCGTCGTGATGCTGGAGAATCCTCTTGTCATCACCTGCCAACCGCTGAGAATCTTGTCCTGCGCTATCCTTCTGGCGTTGATATTATGAGTAATTGTAGATGAGATAAGTGAAATGAGTAACTTAATTCCCCCGGGATCACCGGTCGCAAGAAGATAGTTCTCAATTAAACACTCATTGACGTCCGTTAATCACCATCGCTTCTTTCTTCGGAGACAGATGTTGCTAATTAGAGTTGTTGAGATGAGTCACCGTGAGTTAGGATACTCATATTTGGAGTCTGCCGCTAGGAGAGTCTCTTGTTTCTACCCTCCGTTGTTCTAATGTATCGTTCACTCGCCAAGCTGCTGCTTGGTTCAAAAGTTTCGTTTTCCGTTTCAAAAAGTTTCGTCTCCCTCACAACCACTATTTCCCACAATTAAATCACAGAGATTGTAATTAAATGTTTAGCACTGATAAGTATTCATTCATCCCACCGTTGCCACCAAATGTTCTGGATATTTCTTAACTCGAGTAATCTACTCACAAAGGTACTCACTGTCTTGTAGGTGAGTAATGGTCCAGTACACTCGTTCCAATCAATCTGTTTCGTGGGGAATATTAGTGGTGTCGTGAGGATGTAGAGAGACGCCAGGGTAATTGAGGTAGTATTATTGTGTTAATTTACATCAATATATACACTTCGACGAATATACAGGAGTCCCTGTTAAACAAACGTCTTTTCCCTAGCACTGGCAATCGCCCTCTCCCTGGCTGTCGTCGAGGCCGGCGGTGAACCCCGCTGCCTCTCTCGTCCAGGTGTCAAGTACTCAGTTTATCCATGAGACATATACCCCTGCTCCACTCTTAAACATATAGTCATGAGCAAGTAATGTTTCTACCATAGAACAAACATATAATATAACTACTCTCTATAAATATCTACCATGTTACCATTTATATTTAAGAGATGCCTTATATATTATATCAATCAATCAATCATTGGGGGCATACGCCGGGGGGCGCGTCGCCTCGCCCACCCTACGACGCCACTCCCGGGGGTCACCACGCGCGAGTTCCCATGCAGGCTCCTTTCCCATACCAAGCAGCTCTCGACAAGAAACATCAACTTGTCCCAGCCACGAGCCTTGTGGGCGCCCCCTTGGCCTCCTCCACGCCGGATTGTCTCTTACAGATACAACCCGATGGGAAGGATGGGTTTTTCAGGGTAGCGGGGCCACATGCCCATATAGCCGAAGTTGGCGCTGACGGACTATGCAGGTAATAGGCCTCGATTCAGTCTCCGGTGCAATCGCTGATTTGACACGTAATCATCCCAGCGATACCCCATGATTCTGCGAAGACACTTATTCCCAAAAGGGCCCATGATTCGTCTCTCAAGTCACTATTTAGTGTCCATTTCTCACAACCATAGAGTAAGACAGGGATCACAAGCGACTTGAAGATCCGGATCTTTGTCCTCCTGCACAGGTACCGACAACGCCAAATACTCCCGCTGAGCGAGTCCATAGCACCGTGGCTATGCCAATCCGTCGTAAGACTTCTTGAACGTGACCCGCCGTCATTATGGACTGCGCTACCAAGGTATGTAAAACTTTCCAAGATCTCAATGTCCTCGCCACACGCATGAACAGACTGTACTGCTTCATCTAGTAAGTCTCCAAATACCTGGACCTTGGTCTTGAGCCAGGAGACCTCAAGTCCCAAGGCTTTGCCTCCTCGTGCAGCGCCTCGAGAGCCATCACCAGGACCTCCAGCGACTCAGCGAAGATTACTGCATCATCGGCAAAACAAGATCAGTGATCTTGGTGTTGCCGACGGATGCTCCACAATCACTTTGATCTACAACCTTGTCCAATACCCAGGTCCATACAAGCGTTTGAAAAGTGATGGGCAAGGACGCACCCCTGCCTCACTCCTGTATTCACAGGAAGAAGCTGGATACACCTGCCCCACACTTCACAGCACTCTCAGTCCCAGAATACAGACCAGTTATCAACCAATAGTCCTTGCAGGAATCCCTCGAAGTCGCGAAAGATCCCAGAGTGACTCACGATGCACTGAGTCAAACGCCTTCTTGAGATAAAACATAGGCTGCAAGCATCCCTGTCGAAACTCACGTCGGCGTTTCCACCAGGACACGAAGCGCTAGGATACGGTCCGTTGTTGACTTACCAGGCGTGAACCCAGACTGCTGAGGTCTCTGATGCTTCACCAGATGACTGCGAATTCGTGTCAGCAATAGATGGGCAAGCACCTTGCCTGGTACGCTGAGCAGTGTAATACCGCGGTAATTGTTGCAGTCCTGACGGTCCCCTTTCCCCTTTTCCAGATAGGGACGACCAGCCCCCTTTTCCAGTCAGGAGGAATGGTACCTGATTGCCACACGGCAGTCAGGACAGCATGCAACCCGCGGATCATGGCCTCACCCCCAGCTTTGAGGAGCTCCGCACTGATATTACAAACACCAGCTGCCTTTCCACCCTTCAACTTTGCTACAGCCTCTCTGACTTCGTCAAGAGAGGGTGCGGTTTCGTCAATGGGAGGATCGGCATCCACTGCCTGTAACCCAGTGGTGTGAAGCGCTCAGTTGGAGGGTCCACCGTGAACAACTGCCCAAAGTACTCAGCCCAACGAGCCATCTGCCCATCCATGTCCGACACGAGGCGCCCATCTGCTGTTCGAATAGCACTCGCCCGAGAAGGAGACTGGAACGGAGCTTCTTCAGGGCTCGGGAGGCGGGTCGGAGGTCATTAGCGTCAAATGACCCTCGACATCCTCAGCGAGACTCCTGACATACCTCTCCTTGTCTCTCCTCAGGAGGGTTCTAGTCCGGCGTGACAGAGCCCTGTGCTGGTCCCGGTTACCAGCCAGCCTGGCAGCGCGACTCGCCTCGATTTTCTCCAGCGTCTCCGTCGAGAAAAACCACGCCTTGACCTCGGGCGTCCCCAATACACTCCTTGGCAGCCTGTAAAGTTTCACGTTTGAAGGTATCCCACAGTTCTACAGGATCCCCGAGAGCACCGAGCACATCAAACCGATTTGAGACTGCCACCGCATACTCATGAGCACATGTCAAGTCCCTTCAGTTTCTCAAGATGAAAACACAGTATGGTTACCTCTTGAGATTTTTCTGGACTTGACTGAAGCTTAAGTGTAGCAACAACAAGTCTGTGATCTGTTCCAAGGAACTCAGCACTCCGGTAAACCCTGCAGTTCTGGAGGATCCTCCAACGAGTACTAACGAGGATGTGGTCGATCTCCTTAGCTACCCCTCCGGCATTACTATACCATGTCCAGCGGTGCAGCTCTGGTCTCTGATACCAAGAACCTGCAATTCTCAACCTTCTGGACCTTGCAAAGTTCAGAAGCAGAGAACTGTTGGTGTTTCTGGTACCGGAGCCATGGGGACCAACACACAACTCGTAGCCATCTCTCACAGTGCCAGGGTGACACATATATTATATGACATCTCTTAAATATTTTAAACCTGACCAGCCCGGCCCCTTCATAATGCTGACTTGACAGCTTTCAAGAGGTCGGCCCCTCAACGTATCACCCTGGTGCGTCACTGGTGACACACTGGTGCCAAACCCCACATACATACATACATACGTTTCTACTCTTGTAATGCCTTAACATTACCTGTGTCTTCCTGAAAAAGACTGATCAACTACCACGCCTGTGAACGAATCATAGGACATCACCAGGGCTATAAGGTTCCTCAACGGATCCTCGCAGCTCTAAACAACACCAATACCCGCTCGGTATTCCTGCAGGGATATACGTGAACAGCACTTTAACTATGATTGAATGTATGTGTTACTTTTATGCAGTTACCATTTCAAAATAATAATAAGTAATATGGCTAAACAGTACTGACTAAAATCATCTAGAAACGCAAATGAATGGTAACCATGAGATAGAGAAGGAGAGAGAGAGGAGGAGGAGGAGGAGGTTCAGCTGGAACGTCATCGTGGTGTTGTCATGGTAACTCAATTAACTTCAGAACTTGTGAGATCTTTATGTACCGCCTCTTTCTATTGAAAACAGCTTTGCTAATACAAGTATTAGTTTCTTTTTATGTTATGGAAAACAATAATTCATGATAGAAATGACAGGACTGAACTTCTTTATATTGGTCAATATTATCATTCTATTTATCGCACGGGTTGGTACACCTCGCTCTCGACGTCGGTTCCTCATGCCGATGGGGGCTCTATATCCGTCCATGAGACTGACCACGTCGGCATCCCGACCCTACGCACGATCGTGTACATGATGGAAAACGTCCATTTCTTGCAACTGGGCCTTAGTGCAGTGGCCCATTGTGGGGGTGCTTTATATGAAGGTTGACGCACTTGAGGAATGCCCTAGTGTAAACAAAACGATGACAGCGGGTGCAGTCTTCAGCCAGGCAGGCACGGTCACCCCAGCTAGACAGACGGGACCAGGACACCATAAGGGAAAGTCACCCCGTTTCCTATATAGCCACCGGTGGTATGGCATAGAGCGCGTTTTCGCGACCGCTCTAGCCCGGTCGCATACTGCCGAAGTCTATTGCTATACAGGATCAAGGGAAATTGGAACCAATCAGCGCCCGGTGAGGGGGCGGGGGGGGGGGGGGGGGGGGGGGGGGGGGGGGGGGGGGGGGGCTTATACTCAGACGTCCACACACAATATTTACGGGTAACTTGCTCATTTTGTGGGCAGATATTGTGCGTGACTTTATTTGAATAATATATTTGTAGAGAGAGAGAAAAAGAGAGAGAGAGAGAGTAAAGAGAGAGAGAGAGAGAGAGAGAGAGGAGAGAGAGAGAGAGAGAGAGAGAGAGAGAGAGAGAGAGAGAAGAGAGAGAGAGAGAGAGAGAGAGAGAGAGAGAGAGAGAGAGAGAGAGAGAGAGAGGAGAGAGAAGAGAGAGAGAGAGAGAGAGAGAGAGAGAGAGAGAGAGAGAGAGAGGGGACAGAGATGATAAAGATATGTAGATTGCATGCTGAGAGAGAAGAGAGGAGAGAGAGGAGAAGAGAGAGGAGAAGAGAGGAAGAGAGAGAAGAGAGAAGAGAGTGAGAGATGAGAGAGAGAGAGAGAGAGAGAGAGAGAGAGAGAGAGAGAGAGAGAGAGAGAGTGGAAATAGTATAAGATGAATTTATTGAATATTATATTTGCATGCTGTATAATCAAGAGAGAGAGAGAGAGAGAGAGAGAGAGAGAGAGAGAGAGAGAGAGAGAGAGAGAGAGAGAGAGAGGAGAGAGAGAGAGAGAGAGTGGAAATAGTATAAGATGAATTTATTGAATATTATATTTGCATGCTGTATAATCAAGGAGAGAGAGAGAGAGAGAGAGAGAGAGAGAGAGAGAGGAGAGAGAGAGAGAGGGGAGAGGAGAGAGAGGAGAGAGAGAGAGAGAGAGAGTGGAAATAGTATAAGATGAATTTATTAAATATTATATTTGCATGCTGTATAATTAAGAGAGAGAGAGAGAGAGAGAGAGAGAGAGAGAGAGAGAGAGAGAGAGAGAGAGAGAGAGAGAGAGAGAGAGAGAGAGAAGGGTGGAAACAGTATAAGATGAATGAGGGAGAATGATCTGGGAGTGTGGCCTCAATCTAGACTCTACCGTAGATAACAGTATAGTTGCCACCTGCAGTCATGTCGCCAGACGGCATATATTACGAATTATAGCATCACTACTGATTTTTATGTGTCACTGAAGATGATACACAATAGTTTATAATCATGAATGTATAATCTACACTGTTTCCGCGTTGTTTTAAGCTTTGTATCTGCAAGTATAGACGGTTTCAAATTTACCTACTCGTTTTTATTTCGGGCGACGACAACGGCGGGAGGACACTAAACATAAACACTAGATGGCGACCTTAGTGTAGCCCGTTACCAACGTCGCCACTCTGTTTTATTTTTGCAGTTTGTTCATTTATAGCCATATTATGACACAGATGAAGATACAAAATGACACAGACTCTCCAGATAGCCCCTTCTAACATTCCTGAAATGATGGATGTAAAAATGTAAGTATTAACTTACTTACTTAATTTATATGTGACTTATATGACGGAAGCATTAGTAGTAGTAGCGCTGATGGATGAATGTTAGAAAGGAAGACAAACACTTGGCTCATAAATTTGGCACATTCTTGTCACTGTCTTTCCTTCCTTTCCATCCATTTTTTTTTTCTCTCTCTCTCTCTCTCTCTCTCTCTCTCTCTCTCTCTCTCTCTCTCTCTCTCTCTCTCTCTCTCTCTCTCTCTCTCTCTCTCTCTCTCTCTCTCTCTTCTCTCTCTCTCTCTCTCCTCTCTCCTCTCTCTCTCTCTCCCATGTCTTATACGTATTCGGAACATAAAAAATATCATTCAACAAAATAATTATTTAGTATTTATGCGGAGACGAACAGTGTCATCCTTCACCGTTATACTTGTAGTGAAAAAACCTTCCTCCTCAAAATTTCGCACTTCCCTATGTGTTGCCATGGTGAAATGTAGAGTATAACAGTGATCCCTTTCGACTCTACCGTAGAAAACACTAAAATCGCCAGGATAACGTTTTTTTTCTGATAACAGACGTCTGGTGGCGTTAATACTTACATTTTTACATCCATGATTTCAGGAAAGTTAGAAGGGGCTATCTGGAGAGTCTGTGTCATTTGGTGTCTTCATCTGTGTCATAATATGGCTATAAATGAACAAACTGCAAAAATAAAACAGAGTGGCGACGTTGGTAACGGGCTACACTAAGGTCGCCATCTAGTGCTTTATGTTTAGTGTCCTCCCGCCGTTGTCGTCGCCCGAAATAAAAACGAGTAGGTAAATTTGAAACCGTCTATACTTGCAGATACAAAGCTTAAAACAACGCGGAAACAGTGTAGATTATACATTCATGATTATAAACTATTGTGTATCATCTTCAGTGATACATAAAAATCAGTAGTGATGCTATAATTCGTAATATATGCCGCCTGGCGACATGACTGCAGGTGGCAACTATACTGTTATCTACGGTAGAGTCTAGATTGAGGCCACTCCCAGATCATTCTCCCTCATTCATCTTATACTGTTTCCACCCTTTTCTCTCTCTCTCTCTCTCTCTCTCTCTCTCTCTCTCTCTCTCTCTCTCTCTCTCTCTCTCTCTCTCTCTCTCTCTCTCTCTCTCTCTCTCTCTCTCTCTCTCTCTTTTTTTTTTTCTCTCTCTCTACAAATATATTATTTAAATAAAGTCACGCACAATATCTGCCCACAAAATGAGCAAGTTACCCGTAAATATTGTGTGTGGACGTCTGAGTATAAGCCCCTCCCACACCCCCGCCCTCACCGCGCGCTGATTGGTTCCAATTTCCCTTGATCCCGTATAGCAATAGACTTCGGCAATATGCAGCCCGGTCTGGACTGGTTCAGTCCCGGGCGGCCACTGTTTTCGCGAGGCGGATTGGACCGTTCCAGCCCAGTCTACTCTGGTCCAACCCAGCGAGCAGGACCAGGTTGGACCAGTGTGGGGAGAACTGGCGCATGCGCACTACAATCAGCGGGGAAGACGACAAGGAGCTTCTCGTGCCGCTGATAAGACATGAAACACCATGATGGCCGATCATAAAACTATAGTAATTTCACGAAAAATTACAATATTCGGAATTTGTTGAAGCAACATCTTAGGAAATGAATGTACCGTCAACAACACTACAGTCGCCACTGCACTAATGTCACCAGGCGCCATATATTACGAATTTTAGCATCACTACAGGCTTAATTGTATGTGTCACTGAAGACATGTATAGTGTTATGTAGATAATGTAAACTATGTACTGTGCACGTCTGTTCAGTGGCACATATAAGTCTGTAGTGATGCAAAAACTCGTAATATAATTATGTCCCCCTGCGACATTACTGCAGTGGCGGCTATAGATAGTGTTATTGACGGTAAATTAAATGAGATTTCATCATTCAATTTTTCATAGTCATCCCTGCAACTTGACTTCCCATTGAGACGGTCTTGCAATATTGTGTTGCTGGGACTGTTTGTTCGTCCAGTGATTTATAAACCTGACTCTCATCACACACAGAATGATGACCACGGTTCACCTCTCGTATGCCAACGAGGAGGTTATTACTTATTACCTGAGGTCAAATTAATAATTAGGATGTTGACAAGATGGACGCCTGCCGCCTCCAGTACAGTCCTCGAAAACGCGCGCTTTTAAAAAATGTTTGCATTTCTGCCCGGAGGACCGCCCACTCAATCCCCCAGCCAATAGGAACGACGAATGGGAGGGGGCCAGTCTCGATGTATTTTCGCGAGCATCAGTCCAGCCTGGACCGGTCTAAACTACTGCTGATAAACTGCTGCCGGTCTTTTACAGCTGATAGCTGTAAACAATACAACCACACAATGACGATTGATTGATTGATTTAATGCCAAAAAAAGGTGAATGGGCACACAATGACGAATTGTCATCTTCAACTCATATTCAACCGCATCTTCTCATAAACATACTGAATTAAACGCAATGCTAGTCATTTCCACAATGTATACCTATCAGCTGCTCTACCCACCAATTAATTTATTTCATGTCCATCAACAGTAATGTCATGCATACTTAAGATATCTTGCAATGTTTTGTGGTGGCCATTCTAAGTGGATGATGGCGAAGCTTAAAGGTTTATGGTACTACTGTCGTCTACCAGATTTCTCGTCCGCGTCGGCGAGAGTTCCAACATTTTCACGTTCTCAACAAGTGTGAGAGATCTCTAAAAACCCAAATTGGAGCATATCAATCATTGGGGGCATACGCCGGGGGGCGCGTCGCCTCGCTCACCCTACGACGCCACTCCCGGGGGTCACCACGCGCGAGTTCCCATGCAGGCTCCTTTCCCATACCAAGCAGCTCTCGACAAGAAATATCAACTTGCCCCAGCCACGAGCCTTGTGGGCGCCCCCTTGGCCTCCTCCACGCCGGATTGTCTCTTACAGATACAACCCGATGGGAAGGATCGGTTTCAGGGTAGCATGCCACATGCCCATATAGCCGAAGTTGGCGCTGACGGACTATGCAGGTAATAGGCCTCGATTCAGTCTCACGGTGCAATCGCTGATTTGACACGTAATCATCCCAGCGAAACCCCATGATTCTGCGAAGACACTTATTACCAAAGGCATTGATTCGTCTCTTCAAGTCACTATTTAGTGTCCATGTCTCACAACCATAAAGTAAGACAGGGATCACAAGCGACTTGAAGATCCGGATCTTTGTCCTCCTGCACAGGTACCGACAACGCCAAATACTCCCGCTGAGCGAGTCCATAACACCGTGGACTATGCCAATCCGCCGTAAGACTTCTTGACGTGACCCGCCGTCATTATGGACTGCGCTACCAAGGTATGTAAAACTTTCCAAGATCTCAATGTCCTACGCCACACGCATGAACAGACTGTACTGCTTCATCTAGTGAATCTAGATAATAATCTAGATAATGCATCAGCGAAAACGTTTCCGGTCTGCTTTTGATAGCATAATTAGTAAAATTTGAAAAACAACGTCTGTTGTTATGGTTAAAAGACTCGCTTAAGTTATTTCACCAAACTTGACGTTCTGCTCTCGCTATGTCATACCATTTTAGCTCTTATTTGTGTGGTCCGAAAGTTAAGCCTGTGCTACTAAATGTACAACTTATGCTAATTTGTGCCATATCATCAGCGAAATTCTGCAAAAACTACTACGTCACAGCTAGGCCCTATCGTCAGGCTGATAAGACATGATCATTCTCTCACCAGTTTTAAAGTTGTCCTGTCATGTCATTAACCTTGTATATTCTTATACGGGGTCTTAAAGCAATCGTCCAGACCATTTCATCATTCCTGATTTGATGTAGTTAGAGTATAGCCATTATCGAGTGTATCAACAATATGTTGTCACTTTTTGCATCCAGTCAGCCGTTTTTTAATAACCCGCAATCAAAATCTGTAAATTCCCCGAGTTTCAAAAACGCTGCTGGCAATTGGCAGACGATGCGCCACGGCTCGGTGACGTAAGAGGAGGAAGAGGCTCCTCTCCCCGCGCTGATCAGAAGCACGTAAACACAAGAGATAACTAGGGGGGGGGCACTCAGTAGAGCGCATACCTCCGCCCGAATATTTCATCAATCAATATATTATATATATATATATATATATATATATATATATATATATAATATATATTATAATATGCATAGCACTCAGTATGAGCGCATACCTCCGGCCGAATATTTCATCAATTGGTTGTCATGGCAACAGCTGTCAATATATTTCATCCAATATTAAATCAGTTCTTCCTTATACCAAATAGACTTGGTATACCGAGTTTGGTCCAAATCTATTCGTAACTTTTCGAGAAATCCTGTACACTAACAAACAGACAGACAGATCGGGGTGAAAACATAACCCCTCCAACTTCGTTGGCGGAGGTAAATATAGTACTTGAAGATTTTTGGGTGTTTCTGATATATTATTTTTGCGATATGCCACATGCATGCATCCTTTATGGGTGCAGCAAGACAGCTGTGCCTTTCGAGAAAAGTTTGCACACGTATCCGACTGATACGACAACGTTAAATGTGTTGAAAAGATTAGTGCGGCGGACTAGGGCAGATTGGAACGGAAAGTTGAAATTGGCAAGGATTTGTAGTAATACACTCACCACACACACTCACACACACACCACACATACACACACACACACACACACACCACTCACCACACACACTCACACACACACACACTCACTCACTCACTCACTCACTGGATGCTGTTGTGTTGCTGTGTGTCACCACCATCACTATCACCAATTGTTGTGTGTAAGGGGGTTGTTGTGTGTAAGGGGTTGTTCTGTGTAAGGGGTTGTTGTGTGTAAGGGGGTTGTTGTGTGTAAGGGGGTTGTTGTGTGTAAGGGGGTTGTTGTGTGTAAGGGGTTGTGTGTGTAAGGGGTTGTTGTGTGAGTCACCACCCTATGCGGCCGCCGTCCCCATGCGGCCGCCCGTATGATCCACATATATAGAGGGCAGTCGCGCGGAGCAAACTATTGTTATACGCATATGTTTATTGTACGTTATGTTTAACATATGTTAAACATAAGATATGTCATAAGTTACTAACCTAACCTCACTATAACCCCTAAAAATTACTAACCTAAACTAACCTCACTATAACCCCCTAAAAGTTACTAACCTAACCTCACTATAAGTTACTAACCTAACCTCACTATAACCCCTAAAAGTTACTAACCTAACCTCACTATAACCCCTAAAAGTTACTTACCTAACCTCACTATAAGTTACTAACCAAATGTACAATGACCGTGGTACATTATACTTGAATATGAAGAGTAGAGGCAGGGCAGGAACATGAGATGAGTTGCTGGTGACGGGCGTGTTGGTAGCGTCGGTTTGGTAGCGTCGGCACGAGCGGTCTAGGCTGAGAGGAGTGGTGTGGTCAACACGTGTTCTGAGGTCTGTGTATGTCTACCGAGTGTCTTTTAAAATATGCGTGCATGGGTATGAGGAATAATTACCAACTTGTAGACAGAAGATGAATATATTTCTCGGCAGAAGTGGAATACAGGAACAGTGGAATATGTTGTGCGTGGGCGGCACACGTGGTCGCCCCCGACGAGACGAAGCCGTATGCGTGACCTATGAGTGAAGAGTGAGTGTCGAGTTGAGTGTGGTCTACCGGGCAGACGCGTCAACCACCTTTATAGACAGGTCAAGGAGCGCGGAGAAAAGACAACTGGCTAATGGGGGCGTGACAAATAGGAAAATTCCTCTAAACAGCTGCCTAGTCGGCGTAGGTCAAAAGAAGGTGCTAAGACAGTAATTGGAGAGCGTAATTGGAGAGAGTACAGTACATTACCCCCCCGTCGAAAGAATACGTGGCCTCACGTATTATAGGGAATATAAAGATAAGAACATAACATAAGAGATATATGAGGGAACGTAAGGGGTAAATATGAAGATTAATGGCAACACCAAAAATTGATTGAAATAAACCGATAACCAAAAATGACGCTAAGGAGAATATATGAAAATGAATCACTAAAAAAAAATACATGTATGGAAAATACTACATCAAGATAACATGAGAAAATCACACAAAATAATGAGATAAACTGTACCAAATGAGAAAATATGAGAAAATCCCACAAATATGGAAATATAAAATCACACCAAAGTAGAATATATGAATATCACTAAAAAAAATGGGAAGATAAATCACACCTAAGTAGAATATATGTTAAGTTAACCACTTAAAAAATGAGGGGATAAATCACACCCAAGTTGAATATATGTTAAGTTAACCACTGAACCACTATGCCATGGAGGCAGGGGACTGAAATAAGCTGCACCAGAAATACGTTAACCACGCAAGCAAGCACACTGACAAGACATGGACATAAAATAACCTGATCAAGAATTACCTACTAATTAACTACTCAAGCACAAGCAAGACGTAGACTGAAATATGCTGAAACATAACTAAGTTAACCACGTTACCAGCAGTGGACAAAGTACGCAAAAAAATTATATCATTGGTCGTGAGAAACCGTATACATTATCACAAAAATGAGAACATTTTAACTCGATTGTCAAAGGACGCGCTGTAACTGAACACAAGCGAACAGCAAAGCAAGAGATAGCCATAAACGTTATTCTATCCTACATACCAGCCGAAACACCATGATTAGCCAACGTAAGAGAAAAATGGTCGTGACAACATTATACAATATCAAAAGTGAAAATTATGACTAAGATACCTGATCTAAAAGTCTTCAAAGTATACACTAAGTAGAAAATTATGACCAAAAATGAAACGTACTTACACATTATGTATCAACTTTTCAACACAGACATAAAATGAGGATCTACTCCATTGTCAAAGACGCGCTGTAACTAATACAGGCAACCAACCAGTAAGGAAATAGAGTCTGCAGTTTCTATAACCAAACCAGCTGAAAACACTGACAAGCCAACGAAGGAGAGATAAGTTGAGGAATGGGCGGCGGGCGTGGGCGTGAACCACGAAGCAGGCCGCGGAAGGCGGACACGATGCCACTGTAGACATCGCCGATAACCTAACCTCAGCCCAAGAGGTTTAGCAAGGAGACACGCAGGTCAAAAATCTACCAAAAATGAACAAGCAGGTAAAGAAAATGACAAAAATAGTTGCAGCCCCAACATAATCACAGAAAATGCACTCGAATGAGAAAAATAGCCCAAAATATAGCAACACTGTGCTGAGATAAAAAATGTAACCAGAAATGAGTCAAATAAAGTCAAAATATAGGGCACACACAGAATATCGCAAAGCACAGGAGACATTGAGTCACGTTTCCAAGTGACAAGAAAAATAATAACACACGCAAAATAGGAATAGTCACAATTGTCCAGTGACGAGAAAACAATATAACACTTGCTGACGACTCACGTGGAGCAGAGAAGAAGCAGGAACAGACTACGATGGGCGCCACGAGGCACGGGCGTGGAGAGACCACACGCTACATCAGAGCGGGCGTGTGGATGCGGGCGGGGGCCGCAAGCTGTGCGAAGGTCGCACATGACATACCAGACCAGGAGCGTCGACAGGGGCGCCAGGAACATCATGGGCGGGGAGGAAGATCGTAGAGACATCGTAGCGAGGTAGAACATCAGGACATCAGGACATCAAGACATCATGGGACATCAGGACATCAATATTGAGCAACACGTGCATGGTGACGCACATACCCACACAAAAGAGACACAGGCAATAGACCAAACACCAAGCTGTCACCAAATGTACCGGGAAGGTGGTACATTATACTTGAATATGATGAGTAGAGGCAGGGCAGGAACATGAGATGAGTTGCTGGTGACGGGCGTGTTGGTAGCGTCGGCACGAGCGGTCTAGGCTCAGAGGAGTGGTGTGGTCAACACGTATTCTGAGGTCTGTGTATGTCTACCGAGTGTCTCTTAAAATATGCGTGCATGAGTATGAGGAATAATTACCAACTTGTAGACAGAAGATGAATATATTTCTCAGCAGAAGTGGAATACAGGAACAGTGGAATATGTTGTGCGTGGGCGGCACACGTGGCCGCCCCCGACGAGACGAAGCCGTATGCGTGACCTATGAGTGAAGAGTGAGTGTCGAGTTGAGTGTGGTCTACCGGGCAGACGCGTCAACCACCTTTATAGACAGGTCAAGGAGCGCGGAGAAAAGACACCTGGCTAATGGGGGCGTGACAAATAGGAAAATTCCTCTAAACAGCTGCCTAGTCGGCGTAGGTCAAAAGAATTAAGACAGTAATTGGAGAGAGTACAGTACACTAACCTCACTATAACCCCCTAAAAGTTACTAACCTAACTTCACTATAACCCCTAAAAGTTACTAACCTAACCTCACTATAACCCCTAAAAGTTACTAGCCTAACCCTACTATAACCCCCTAAAAGTTACTTATATTGCCGTAGGCGGCCGCATGGGGCCCGCGGCCGCAATGGGGATACACCGTTGTGTAAAGGGTTGTTGTGTGTAAGGGGTTGTTGTGTGTAAGGGGTTGTTGTGTGTAAGGGGTTGTTGTGTGTATAAAGGGTTGTTGTGTGTAAGGGGTTGTTGTGTGTAAGGGGTTGTTGTGTGTAAGGGAGTTGTTCTGTGTAAGGGGTTGTTGTGTGTAAGGGGGTTGCTGTGTGTAAGGGGTTGTTGTGTGTAAGGGGTTGTTGTGTGTAAGGGGTTGTGTGTATAAGGGGTTGTTGTGTGTAAGGGGTTGTTGTGTGTTAGGGGTTGTTGTGTGTAAGGGGTTGTTGTGTGTAAGGGGGTTGTTGTGTGTAAGGGTTTGTTGTGTGTAAGGGGGTTGTTGTGTGTAAGGGGTTGTTGTGTGTAAGGGGTTGTTGTTGCCGCTAACATCTGTTCGTCCGCCTCGTATTCTGGTCTGAGGTTCGTTTTCCTCATAGTACACGCGAGCAGCGTCATTTATTTCGGTCTCAGATTGAGCATCGTACTCTAGATCTGTCACAGCGACAAATTCACTGTCTGACACCGAAGTACAATCGCTCATCATAACATTTGCCGACAGGTGTCAGACAGATGTTTACATTGGAGCGTTTCTCCTCTGACGTCATCAATAACATTCGTAACCCTGTTGGAGGGAAGAATTTTTTTTTTCGCACACTTTTTATATAAGTAGTGTTTTTACGGAAATAAGGCCTGGAAATCAATTATTTTTGGTGGATTAGGTGTTTTGAATTCAACATAATTAAACAAAAAAATAATGGGTCTGGACGATTACTGTTAAGGTAAGTCCATGCTTTTGAATGTACGTCTATGTGTTTACTTGTGTCCTGTTATCTGTAATTACATTATTTCTACGACGATATTCACTCTGTTACAACCTACTCCTGCCCGCTGTTGTGCGAAATATTGTCAAGGCGCGAAATCCTGTAAACCCCTCCATTCATCGCTCTTATTTCACTGGTTTTACAGGTTAACTGCTGCCCTGATACATGTTACAGGCAACATCGAGTCTCTAGCTTCCCATGAGAACACTTACAAGTAATAATAGTTACTCAAAAGCTTAAAATATCCACGTCAAAAACAATCAGGTTGTGGGATGTTACAGGAATATGGTTTTTTTCATGTATTATTTTATCAACTATTGTTACTTGTAAATGTTCTCATGGGAAGCAAGTGACTCGATGTTGCCTGTAACATGTATCAGGGCAGCAGTTAACCTGTAAAACCAGTGAAATAAGATAGATGAATGGAGGGGTCTACAGGATTTCGCACTGATAAGATTTCGCGCAACACCGCCATTTATTGTTTACCTCTGACGTGACGTATCGTGACGTATGAAGCCGTGAGAAGCGAGGCCCAGGACGCGTTTCCTCCAGCTTTTACAGCTTGCCCCAGCTGGGCAAGCCGTAAGAAGCCGGCTTCTTAAAAGTGCCTCGCGTTAACAGAAAACGCAAGCTGCCAGAAGCCGGCTTCTTGCGGCTTCCTCACCAAAATTCGCCTTAAGAATGGTAGGAGAAAGATATATCCAGGGGGGGGGGGGCACCTTCCAGAGAGAGCTCGCATGCGTGCTTGTAGCCTCTGAGACGGAAATTGAGAGACTGAACGGCAGTGAACAGTGACACAGTCTGAACCAAAGACCCTTGGTCTGAACTCAGCAGGGATGTGAACTTTTGTAGCCCACATTGTCGTACCGAGCCACCAGAATGATTGTATTTTCAGATAGAGTATCGTACAACCTTAGGTAAAATAATATAGTCAGTAAATTACTTTATACAACATTGAATTCAGCATTCCACTTATAAAAATATTTTCTCTTTTCACCAGAAGAAATTGAAATATATTCAATCATAACACAAAATTTCACGTTAATTTATTTTCTGCAAAATAGATAAATCAAATAAAAAAATAAAAATATAACACATCATGACTCAAAGAAGCTGAACTCTAGAACTCTACGTAGGTAGCTATCATCCTCAAAAGAAAAGAGGAATTCCTGTTCCTCCTCTATTCTTTTATCCCCTGTGTCAGCTGGCGCTTATAATTATAATGTGTCAGTTGTCATGGACTTATCATATCATCTGTAAGGATGAAAGTAACACAATCTCCCTTTTCTCTTATACACTGCGCTGCTGGAAGAGAAATAAATATGGTTCCCGTCAGAAATCTTTTTGTTTTGTTTTTGTGATGACAATTTTTGTATGACTTTATAATGTACTTCTATTTGTGAGTCAATTATTTATCGTATTTTCGTGTACGATTCTCAACAATGAATCGTACATCGTACGGATAGTCAAATTATCTTACAAATACGATAATTATCGTACAGTTAACATCGCTGGAACTCGGTCAGACAGTCGCTGAAGCGGCAGCGGCAGCGCCCCTTTGTTCGGGGAAAAAACCGTTAGTCGTGGAATGTATCAGTACGAGGCTGCGGAATATGTGGGGAAGCAATGTTTCCCTAATATCTCAAGAACTGGATTTTTCCCGAGAAATGCTATAGAGGATACATAATCCAGATTTCCACAGGGTTTCCTGTTGTATAAGCAGATTAAAATTCCATCAATAAACGACCGCATTAGGTTAGTTTTTAGGACATATTACCGGAACAAAATACAGGGTGTTTCACAATTGTTGAAACAAAACGATCGGACACAAATCAAGGACCACAAATGCTAGAGTAATGGTCATTACATTTATTGAAAGGTAAAAGAATAACATTTTAGGATCTGCAACCATCTAGCCTCAAACATGAACCAAAAATGTCAGGAGGAGCCCTAGAGGACATGCTCCAGATGTTCGCCGTTCACTCGAAGGTATTGTTGAACGCGCCGTGCAAAGTTGTTGATAACGCGTGCACGATACTCCTGGGTTATCGCCTTTATCTTCTCAGTGATGCCTGCCTTCATTCAGCAATGGTGCGAGGGTTACCCTGGTAGATGTTGTCCTTGAGGAACCCCCAGAGGAAGAAATCTGGGGGATTCAGGTCAGGCGAGTGAGGTGCCCACTCCACTTCATCTTTGCGGCTGACGAGACGGTCCCCAAACTTTTCACGGAGCCAAGCCATGGTGACATTAGCAGTGTGAGCCTCTGTGAGCCTGTGAGGAGGAGCGCCAACCTTGATAAGGAGGAACAGTGGTTCCAGCAGGATGAAAACTGACGCAGAATAGAACTATAGACATTGAAAGCTGGGATTGCCACACAACGCCAGTATTTCAATTTTTTCATGGGAAAAAAGTACTATTGCGGGCATTACTATAAGACCTTTTCTGTTGCTGTTTCGTTACATTAATATATGTAAATAATGTTCCCGCATATTTTTAATGAAAATGGGACATATTAATCGTAGAATAAGCATTTGTCAAATGATTCACTGTGCGCCCACGATTCTTATTATTATAGTATGAAAGGCCAGAAATATACAACTTTTCCTACACAGAGAGAACTTTCTTGATGTATACATATATATAAATGCAACTGACGAATACCCGCAAAGTATATAAGAAACATTAATGTGTACAGCAGTGTGTTGATGCCTGAGGTACGACACTCTATAGACTACCACACGTGGGAATGGGACAACTGGCCGCGGCCATCTGGCCGCAGCCCAACCTAACCTAACCTAACCTAATTCATTCCTAACCTAACCTAACCTAACCTAACCTAACCTAATCATTCGCTGGTGGGGGTTTAAGGAGCTGCCTTGAGTACGTAAACTTAGGCGTTTGCAGTTTCCTCCCAGTCCGCGGCGGTCAGCTGGCCGCGGCCAGTTTCCCGCGGCCAGCTGACCGCCGCGGACTGGGAGGAAACTGCAAACGCCTAAGTTTACGTACTCAAGGCAGCTCCTTAAACCCCCACTAGCGAATGATTAGGTTAGGTTAGGTTAGGTTAGGTTAGGTTAGGAATGAATTAGGTTAGGTTAGGTTAGGTTAGGAAGGAATTAGGTTAGGTTAGGTTTAGGTACAAAAGGTACATCAACAAAAAGTTCCATATGGCGGCCAGTTTCCCGCGGCCAGTTGTCCTAGACCCACCACACGTGGCTTTAATCCCAAGCATCCCCTCCCCCCCTTGATCGCCTCCAGTGCGTGTGTACGTCTGGCAGCGTATCTTCCTGATACAGTTTTCGAAGATTTCTATATACATATGCTATGTCACTTGGACCGTAACTTTCTTGCAGTCATACGTCACTTGTACAACAATATTGATGTACCTCATATTTATCACGTTCTTATTAATCATGTATAAGACATATACCAGTACTACAGATATTCATTCATATATTCATATATACGAAGATTGTGATTAACATGGAGATTGAAGTGTATGTGATATGTATGTGAGTAGTTCATGATACTATGAAAGTAACTTCATTACTGAGAGGGGCTCTTTATGTGGAGTAAACGAAAAAAACTATTTACGAAAAAATGAATAGTCACCCATGCTGCCCACACGGGAAAACGGAAAAAATGTAAACATATCAGTACATGCGACCTCTGGCCTCTGCGTCTAAAGGCCTATTGAAGTGGAGTGGGCACCTCACTCGCCTGACCTGAACCCCCCAGATTTCTTCCTCTGGGGGTTCCTCAAGGACAACATCTACCAGGGTAACCCTCGCACCATTGCTGCTGCATTGAAGGAAGGCATCACTGAGAATATTCAGGCGATCACCCAGGAGGAATGTGCACGCGTTATCAACACTTATTAAATTATTAAATTACCACTTTGGATCACATATTTTTGCTGAAGTGTGTAATTGATCTGTTTAAATGGAAGAAAAGGAAGCTTTTTTGTCTGTTTGTGGACTATAAGAAAACTTTTGATATGGTGTGGCGTGAAGGTTTGTGGTATAAGCTAGTTAGGGAAAAGGTGAATGGGAAAGTATTTAATGTAATCAGAAATATGTACAATAACATCAGGTCTTGTGTCATGCTTAACCAACAGATATCAGATACCTTTGTATGTAGTGTAGGGGTAAGGCAAGGCGAACATTTGTCACCTTTGCTTTTTGCTTTTTATATTAATGATCTTGAAAGTAAATTACTTGAATATAATTGTAAATGTGTAAATTTTGTTGATGATTTCTTAAATTCATATCTAAAACTTCTTGTTCTAATGTATGCAGATGATACAATCATATTCTGTAATATGTAACAGTGTGGAAGGAATGAAGCAGGCTCTGATTGCTCTGAATTTGTATCGTAATGAATGGAAATTGAAGCTTAACTGTGACAAAACAAAAATAGTCCTGTTTAGTAGGGAAAAAGCTAACCTAGATAACTATGCACTTGAATTTGGTGGTGAAAACATTGAGGTTGTAGAGACTATAAATATCTTGGTGTGTTATTTAACTACAATGGAAGGTTTCGTAAAGGTGAGCTGAAGCTTAACCCCTTCACTGCGGCTAGTACAAATACGGTCTCTCAGCTATTTAAGGGTTCACTGCGGCTGGTACATATATGGTTTCTGTATTTAAACTGCGCGCTTAATGATATTATGGGTAAATATTCGTTGTGATAGGCTTGTATGGCAACAGTGTCAAGTGTTGCGATATAATAGAACCTCTTTTTCTGCTTGCGTGAGTTAGTATGACTAATAAGGTCAAGCGGTACAGTACGACGTGTTGACGCTGCCGCGCCCTCTACTTCAATGGCGAGGCTAAAAATATAAGATATTCAATATATTCTTGATGGATATAAAACAGAAGTATGAATGAATGAATGAATGCATGAATGAAGCATTTATGTACCAAAATAAGCTATATTATGTCACGACCCTGTTGCTGCACTTTGACGTAACTCTTCACTTAGCTGGTAGCCTCCACCAAGACGAAACATAGATTTTCTGGTATGGAATGAGCATCCTATTCATTTAGGCACTTTAAAATATGATCAGTAATTATTTTATATTTTAATTAAACCTGCCGCACAGGGGGGTAGGCCTATGAATTTGATATCCGCAGTGAAGGGGTTAAAGAACAGGCAACAAGAGCCATGTACTCATTAGGTAAGTGTAGGAAGTTTGACTTGCCAGTTGACATGCAGATTGAACTTTTTAATACCATGGTGCTACCTATACTGATTTATGCATCTGAGATCTGTTGATATTATATTATTAGAAAGTTAGAGACATTGCATATGAAATTCTTAAAACAGTTACTAGGAGTTAATAAAAATTCTAGTAATGATATGGAATATGGCGAACTTGGAGTATTTCCACTTGACATACATATGATAGGATATTGGTCTTAGCTTATTTCAGAAAAAGATACAAAATATTGCTATATAATGTATCAATGCTTATTGCAATTGGATAGGTTAGGGATTTATACCTCTCCATGGTTAGCCTGGTTAGCCTGTCGTCCCTATCTGGAAAGGGAAAGGGGACCGTCAGGACTCCAACAATTACCGCTGTATTACACTGCTCAGCGTGCGAGGCAAGGTGCTTGCCCATCTATTGCTGACACGGATCCGCATTCATCTGCCGAAGCATCGAAGGGGCAAGGACGCAAGGGTGCGTCCTTGCCCCATCACTTTTCAACACTTGTATGGATTGGGTATTGGGCAAAGTTGTAGATCAAAGTGATTGTGGAGCATCCCTCGGCAACACCAAGATCACTGATCTTGTTTTTGCCGATGATGCAGTAATCTTTGGTGTGTCGCTGGAGGTCCTGGGGGCACATTCACAGACGCTAACGTCCATGCTTAACAACTTAACGACTGTCATCAGCTGTTTTGGTATTCGCAGAGGAGATTGATGACGTCAGAGTTGACGTTAACACACTAAAACACGGCGACTGCCTATATGGTGGTGTTAAGGAAGCTACGTACATAAAAATCCTCATAAATTGAGTATATATGATGTTTTCTGACTCAAGAACTGAACAGGGCAAGTATACAAACGAAATTAGGCCATATAACAAACCCAGGCGCTCGTGGTGAGTTTGTTTTGGGGTGATGGGCCACGAGTGGTGAGCGGCGGCACCTCACCCTCACCCGGGTAGCGACTAGCGATGCCAGACACTACCACGCACGGCTCCGCGGCAGACTGAAGGTATGTGTCTTGCACTTTTCCTTGTTTAAAACCCGAGCCTTGTCCACCCAGCAGTGAATGGGTACCGGGTGTTAGCCGGGGGTTTGTGACCCGCCTCCCGGGGTGGTGGCTTCGGCCAACACTAGGAGAAAGATATCTACGAAGCGATATATTACCGAAAAGAGGTCACATGAGGAAGAAGAAGACGGCCTATTACTCGGCGGAAGGAATAATGAATAGCTAGAATACAAGAAAGTACTAGCCACCGGGGTCTTACCCGCGTGGAGGTAGAAACAAATGTTGAAGCGACGGAGGTGACACAGGGCATGAAGGGATGATGGAATAAGCTAGAGAATAGAAATAAGTACAACGACCTTGACAATGCAGGCCGCGGCTGCTGCCTTGTGATTGGCTGACACGTTTGAGAGACAATCTGATTGGCTGGCACGTTTGTTTTTACACAGTTGTGATTCGCTGGCGAGGCTGTGACGTCATTGTAGTCACTCAGCCACTCAGCTATCAGCGACCATGTACCGCCACTGCCATGTCTCGTATGTGAATACCCACTAAAGGCCGGTTCCCATCAGCCCGCTTGTACGGCCGTCTTACAACAACACCGCTCAACAATGACGTCACCATCATCACCGCTTGAGTGGTATTTGTGGTAACTGGGCACAGTTGGCAACTCCGCTCGAGTGGACACCGCCGAGCGGGAGAGATGACTTGAATTTAACTTTGTACGGCGGCCGTACAGCGGTACGGCGGTGCGGTAGACTTTGTTGTGACGTCATTGTGACGTCCTTGTTGTTGTATGGCGGCCGTACAAGCGGGAAGGTGGGAACCGGGCTTAACGCCGGTGTGTATAAATAGAGGGAGTTAGTTAAGCTAACCACCGCTACCTTTAACTCTCTCTGAATGTCTGCTCTGGTGATGGCTCTCGAGGCGCTGCAAGAGGAGGCAAAGCCTTTGGGACTTGACGTCTCCTGGCTTAAGACCAAGGTCCAGGTGTTTAGAGGCTTACTAGATGAAACAGTACAGTCTGTTCATGCGTGCGGCGAGGACATTGAGATCTTGGAAAGTTTTACATACCTTGGTAGCGCAGTCCATAATGACGGCGGGTCACGTCAAGAAGTCTTACGGCGGATTGGCACAGCCCACGGTGTTATGGACTCGCTCAGCAGGAGTATTTGGCGTTGTCGGTACCTGTGCAGGAGGACAAAGATCCGGATCTTCAAGTCGCTTGTGATCCCTGTCTTAAGCAGTTATCACACGGTGCGTTTCGTCGGACTGTTTCATCGAACTTGCCATTTGGTTGGACTGTTTGGTCGAACTTCGAGGGTCATTTCACCGAACTTGTTCGATGAAATGGTTTTGTGAGATTATACAAAATGTTGCACATTTCGTCGAACATACTCTGGGGTCAAAATAAGTCTATACTTTTTCTGTAAAGTTATAAATGGTGTTAGCAATTATTAAGCATTGAAATGAACACCATCATATAATACATTACATTAAAATTAATACAGATCAGTCTATATTATATTATATGTGATAGATTTTCAGAAATATGAAGCTGATTTGATGTGTTTACATTTTGCGGTGGAATGATTACTAGTAGAATAGGAGATCTGAGAAGTATAACGGGGAGAGAATGGAAATGATGCATGTGGTTTTGACTGAAATGGGATGTGAAATGAATGAGGTGGTTGAAAGGACAGGAAGATAATGGATGTTATTGCTGCTGGGACTGTGTGATGACTGGTGAGACAAGGGGACGGATGATTGAGACAGTGAAAGAGTTTGGAGAGCATGTGGTGTATGAGAAATAGACAATAGAATTGCAAGCTAGCGTAGTTTTGTTTTGCTCAGTTTCCCTTATGTGTGGGGTTTTTTTCTACAAAGGCCTGGCCTATGAAGAAAAGACCACCTGTAATATCAAGATCAGGTAAAATAGACAAGGACTGCGCGGTCCTTTTCTGAGACACTGACTACATATGATGGTATCACTAGCCGCAAAGCCGCCCCCTGGGCGGACTTTTTGGCTAGCTCCTGCGGAGGGCTATTGGTGGGCCTCCCACCACCTGTGTTTGGTGGGCCAATGGCCCACCAAACACAGACTCTCCAGGGGCTACATTCAGAGAGGCTAACTTCCGGTCTTCACGACCTAGCGACTTCCAACAGCTGTTTTGGGCAATTTTTGGGCATTCTGCAGGCACATTGATGACGTACTTAAAGACGTTAAGCTGTCAAAACATAGAGACCACGGCAGGGGTGGCGTAGAGCACGCAATATACATAAAAATACTCATAAATTGAGTATATATGATGTTTTCTGACTCAAGAACTGAACAGGGCAAGTATACAAATGAAATTAGGCCATAAAACAATCTCCTACCCTCGTGATGAATTTATTATGAGTTTGTTAAGGGGTGATGGGCCGAGTGGTGAACGGCGGCACCTCACACGCAGACCACCTCGCTTGAGTCGCTTCACCATCCCGGCGGGTAGCTGCCACCAACCGCCACGCATCAGACTGAAGGTATAATGGCTCCCTTTTCCTTAATAAAACCCGAAGCCCTTGTCCATCCAGCTGTGATGGGTATCGGGTGTTAGCCGGGGTTTGTGACCCGCCTCCCGGGGTGGTTGCTTCCCCCAAATGGCAGGAAGACCAGTTACGAATAGAGAGATTATCAAGCGGAAAAGATCACCCATAGTGACACCGTAGCGCCACTGCCATATCTCGTACCAGAATCCCTGCGACTTCTGGGTTGTAGAAATCGAGGAAGTTGGTTAAGCTAAACACCGTGCCCTTTAACTCTTTCTGAATGTCTGCCCAGATAGCCCCTTCTAACTTTCCTGAAATCATGGATGTAGAAATGTATGTATTAACGCCAACCCATTCACATCTCCCCCAACCCATTCACTCACCCATTACCCATCACCCCCCACCCATTCACTCACCCATTACCCATCATCCCCCACCCATTCACTCACCCATTACCCATCACCACTCACCCATTACCCATCACCACACACCCATTCACTCACCCATTACCCATTACCCCCCACCTATTCCCTCACCCATCACCCATCACCCCCACCCATTCACTCACCCATCACCCCACACCCATTACCCATCACCCCACCCATTCACTCACCGATTACCCATCACCCTACATCAAGGTTTCCTCAATTCTCGCAACCCACTTTTTTTCACAATTCTCGCTAATAGGCTACTAAAAATAAAAAATAAATAAAAGTGATCGGATCATCTCATAATTAAGCTTAAAATGTGCCCCTGGTCGACCCGGTTCCAAAACTGTGCCATATGATGGGATTGGGGCACTGGGGACGGCACCTATCGCGGACACACACACAGACACACAGACACACACACTTTCGCTTATATTATTATAAGATTTTACACTAGGACCGAAATTCCTTACACAATTGGGCGTGTGGTTTCTGTATACCTTATTGGATTCTAGGAAACATTCTCTCTATGAGCTTCCGTCGAAAATCCATACTTCTGGGAAAAAAACCATGCTGTTCATAGGGAGGCGAGACAAGTGTTTATGTCCGACTCACTCTTTTTCCTCTTGTGACCTGCATCGCCTCTGTTCTTCCCTTGCCGAGGACACTTTTTAATGAGGATTTGGCTTTAGCTAGGAGGTTAAAGCGTGGGATTAGGTTAGGTTAGGTTAGATTAGTGAGTCTAAAGGTGGGGTTAGGTTAGTTTAATTTTCATATCTCATATACACTCCTTCCTATTAAGTACGTCTTATATTTCCGAAAGTAGTGATTTGCGACGGAAGCACATAGAGAAAATGTTTCTTAGAATCTATTAAGGTGAACAGAAACCATACTCCCATTTGTGTAGGGAATTTCGGTCATACTGTAAACATTTACCCTACATTTACCTGGCCAAAAAATGATGCTTTTTCAGATGGAGATATTTTTATTTTCCGGAAAACTGCGGGCCCGCCCGCCACAGGTTTCGGTGGCCACAGGTGAAAGTGGCGGGCGGGCATATCGCCCGCCCGTCACTCGATTTTGGGCTCTGCCACGCCCTGCTTGGATGAAATTATTACCCTAACCATAGACCACTGTAAATCTGGACTGCGCACGGAATATTGACCTGTTACACAAGGGCCTGAAGTCGGTGGGCCGCTCGGATTCATATATATATATATATATATATATATATATATATATATATATATATATATATATATATATATATATATATATATATATATATATATATATATATATATATATATATGGATCACATAGACTGGTCTATCAGTATATATGATATACTGTAATCTTCGTAAATGTTTGTTCTATAATATTATTAAATAAAAAAACAGTAAAACACGCTTAAGAAATGCCATTACGAGACTCTGAAGAAATATGCATGAACTATTCACTTCAACTCTTCGCCATTTAAAACTTTACCAGTCAACCTTTATCATGAAGGGTATCAATAGAAGCGCAATTGTATTAGCTTTCCATTGATGTATTTCGTTTTCTGATAAATAAATTACCACTATGCATATATTAGCGTTAACCAAATAAATAAAATCATCAATCGGGTAATTTTCCAGATTGATGATGTTATTTATTTAGTTAACGCTAATTTATACATGCTGCTAATTCATTTATCAGAAAACGAAATATATAAGTAAATAAATAACATCATCAATCGGGAAAATTACCCGATTGATGATTTTATTTATTCATTTAACGCTAATTTATGCATGGTTCTACTTCATTTATCAAATAACGAAATATATCAATGGAAAGCTAATAAAATTGCGCTGCTATTGATACCCTTCATGATAAAAGTTGACTCGCAAAGTTTTAAATGGCGAAGAGTTGAAGTGAATGCATGCATACTTCTTCTGAGTCTCGTAATGGCCTTTCTTTAGCGTGTTTTACAGTTTTTTATTTGATAATATTATAGAACAAACATTTACGAAGAGTACAGTATATCATATATACTGATAAACCAGTCTATATGATAGTCTATAGACCACTATATCTCTTTGTCGGGCGGGTCTATGTCGGGCGGGCGCTATGCAGCTTGCAATTTCAAAACATTGTCGCGTGAACAGTCCAGAGATATAGTGGTCTATGCCCTAGCCTAACCGAACCTAACCTTCTAACGGGAGGGGATCCGTCCCCTTCGACCCCCTGACGAGAATATTAACGTAACCGAAACTTAACCTAACCTTAACCGGCGGTAGCGACAGCGCAGTTTTCGTCCACTATAACCCATTTAGCCCACATGAACGCGTCTTCATCTGTCGCTGTTCTCTTCTAACAATCACCTCCTCCCTTTTCATCACCAGTAGCTACGTATATATATGCCCCTTAAGTTAAAACATTAACAACAAATCTCCGCACCTCCCGCTGTCATCGCTTCATCTTTGTTTGTTATTTTTGGGTGAAGCGGTTGGCCCAACCGTGTGCTAGATGTGTTGTCAAACAGGTCAAGCCAAATGCCTGTTTGGTTCGACGAAACAGTCCGACGAAACGCCTCGTGTGATACCCTATACTCTTTACTCTATGGTTGTGAGACATGGACACTAAATAGCGACTTGAAGAGACGAATCGATGCATTTGGTAATAAGTGTCTTCGCAGAATCATGGGGTATCGCTGGGATGATTACGTGTCAAATCAGCGATTGCACCGTGAGACTGAATTGAGGCCTATTACCTGCATAATCCGTCAGCGCCAAATTCGGCTATATGGGCATGTGGCATGCTACCCTGAAACCGATCCTTCCCATCGGGTTGTAAGAGACAATCCGGCGCGGAGGAGGCCAAGGAGGCGCCCACAAGGCTCGTGGCTGGGGCAAGTTGTTGTTTCTTGTCAAGAGCTGGTTGGTATGGGAAAGGAGCCTGCATAGGGACTCGCGCGTGGTGACCCCCGGGAGTGGCGTCGTAGGGTGGGCAAGGCGACGCGCCCCCCGGCGTATGCCCCCAATGATTGATTGATGGTAAGCCTGCATCAAAAACATTGTAATGAATGTGGTATGTCAGGTATGTGGTTGTTGCAAAATATCCGTAACACAACATGGGTTAAAAAGGCTGTGGAATTGAGATTGAAAGACCAGTGGATTTGCAACTTGGCATGACAATTTAGTAACAAAATCTTTATGTAGCAAGTACAAGCTGTTTAAGCTAGATTATGACATGGAATGGTACATTGTAAAATTACAGAAGAGCAACCGAATCATGGTGACTAGATTAAGTAGTAATAACAGATTACCTGTAAATGCTGGCAGATATCAAGACGTAAATAGAGAAGATCGGATCTGTAACAAGTGTGACGCTGGTGTTGTAGGCAGGGCTTGAAAACGAAATAATTTCTCAAACGGTTCGTTCCGATCAGAAACAGTATTATTAATGTTTCGTTTTTCGTTCCTCCTCCAAACATAACGTTCCTGAACCGGTTAGAATGTTATTTTCAAAACCATGTAATGAATATGCTATTAGCCCTTATAAATAATAATGCCTATAGTACACATGACTACGTTTTTATAGATGGTAATAATGTACTGTCTCCAATTACTTCTCTTTCTCCCATGTATCCAATTACTCTCTCTCTCGTATATGTCTCCTAATTCCTGTCTCGTATTTCTTCTCTCGCACCTTCCTTCCAATATTCTTTGAACTGGTCCGACTATTCAGCTGTATGTCAGGTCTCAAGTCCCTAAGGAATATGTCTCTAATTTACTCTCCAATTACTCTCTCCCTCTCTCTTAGCACCTTAAACTTAAATCCCTTTGTTCTACAGCGACACGCCACCTGTGTCTCTGATATTTTTCATATTGTACCGGCTTGACCAAAAGTGTTTTTGGTAGCCACCAGACGGCTAGGAGTCAGTGAGGAGTTGACCTTAGAACATACCAGTCATATTTCGTGCCTGTACTCATTGTACGTCCTTGTGTACGCTAGACTAAGACTGTGAATAATATACCAGAACTGGAGTTGTGTGTATTTCCTGTCCCAACAGTGTAAGAATATTGAACAAGCAATTACAAGGTCCTGAGTCAATTCATGGCACCACGAACAATACAGAACTACAAACGGTAAGAAGTGTACAAAGAAATAAGGTACAATAAAGCCATACATTCCATGGTGCATAGTATCCAACAAAAGCAAACCCTTAGATGTCGTAAGAACTATATTATTATACGACTTAAATAAGGCAACACATTTACATATACAATACAGGAAGCGTAGTGTAGGAGTATGCAATCTCAGTCGTCGTATAGACATGAATCACTAATTATTTATTAATATTATATATGGTAAAACTATATTAATTCGTAATATCACCAGCCCACTAATTAAATAAACCTAATCAATGAAGTCAATGACTACATGTGCTACTCCAAGGACTCGAACTTAGGGACACTCACACCGAAATTCGGCGCACCAAGCATTAGGCTATGAACACAGTAAACAAATTAAGCACATACTCACGATATATGATCCCTTTTCGAATACTGGATATTAATCTAAGCATATTCTTAAACCAAATTGCAGTATAATAGTTTAACGATTGCACGATTGGAAGGTGTAATAAAATAAGGAAACGTTATGCATATCACGAAGACATAAATTTAAAATTATACTAGGGAGGGGCACTCAGTAGAGCGCATACCTCCGCCCAGGCATGTTAGGAAATAGGATAATCACAGGATAGGGAAAATCGGATTTTCAATTGGTTGCCATGGCAACAGTTGTGATTCGATTTCATCCAAAATTAAATTAGTTCTTCCTTATACCACATAGACTTGGTATACCAAGTTTGGTCCAAATATATTTGTAACTTTTCGAGAAATCTTGTACACAAACAAACAAACAAACAAACAGACAGATCGGGGTGAAAACATAACCTCCGTCCAACTTCGATGGCGGAGGTAATAAAGTAAAAAAAGTTATTCATCACAAATTAAATGAAAAGAGGTGCAGATGATACTATTTGAAACTAGGGGGGGGGGGGGGGGCACTGAGTAGAGCGCATACCTCCGCCGGAGGTATGCGCTCCAAAACAAACAGCTGGGATTCGATTTCATCCAAAATTAAATCAGTTCTTTCTTATACCAAATAGACTTGGTATACCAAGTTTGGTCCAAATCTATTAGTAACTTTTCGAGAAATCATGTACACTAACAAACAAACAAACAAACAAACAGACAGATCGGGGTGAAAACATAACCTCCCTCCAACTTCGTTGGCGGAGGTAACAAAACCACATCGTCAATTGCCAAGTGAACAAATACAGTAGACTTAATTAATATATGTATGTAATACAGATGCATTTACGTAAATCATTTGGCTTCTGGAAGTGAAAATGGATTAGTGACCATATATGGCATGGAACGAAAAAATTACGTTATTAACCGGTTACAGGGATTTCAAAATAGCGTTTTTGCTCAAGAACAGTAAATATGATAACGTTTTCGTTTCCGTTTTTGTTCCGAACATAATTTCGTTCGTTTCGGTTTTCGTTTTCGTTCCCTTAAACCATTTCCAAGCCCTGGTTGTAGGACATGAGTGTCATGTCCTGTTTGAATGTAGTAACAGTGAAATTGTGAGGTTACGTGACATATATATACCAAACTAATTATAATTTGTATACATACAGTATAGGCCAACACGTTTCAAATATGGTTCGTTGATGCAATATACCACTGCAAATGTCATTGCGAATTTACCTTTATTTTTGAGGTCAGTGTATGACATGTATGTATGTTTAGATGAGTATTATGTATAGTTAGTCATTAGACTTCCAATTAATGTTTTTTGTACTTTTTTGTTTTTATGCTTAGTTATGTAACATTTTATTTGTATGACTTAAATTATTGAACTCTCTGGGAGCTGTGCTCCATGCTTTTTTATAAAGTCTGAGCTTACCCAATACATTCAATTCACACACACACACACACACACACACACACACACACACACACACACACACACACACACACACACACACACACACACACACACACACACACATTACGAAATAAGAATATTTAGGTAATTTGTCTTGAAAATAGTAAAAAAAATACATACATGAAAATACAAGAAGGGTAACACGTGGATTTGCAACCAGTAAGTAGAACATGCAATTACGGTCTAGGAACTAACTAGAGTGTGTGTCGAGTCTGTCATCA
Source organism: Chionoecetes opilio (assembly GCA_016584305.1). Taxonomy (NCBI): domain Eukaryota; kingdom Metazoa; phylum Arthropoda; class Malacostraca; order Decapoda; family Majidae; genus Chionoecetes; species Chionoecetes opilio. The sequence continues at coordinate 172,432 of JACEEZ010019420.1, forward strand.
ACCGTCCTGCAGTTAGTATATTTGCCCATCTCTTAACTGTGTTCGGTTCCCTGCGGTTGATATTTCGTATTGAATAGTGATGGCGAAAATTAGAGACAAAAAGCGCGTTTTCGCGACGTTCACCACCCTGGTCCAGTCCAGTCTACGTAGACCGGTCCAGGCTGGACTGATGCTCGCGAAAAAATATAGAGAGACTGGCCCCGTCCCATTCGTCGTTCCTATTAGCTGGGGGATCGAGTGGGCGGTCCTCAGGGCAGAAATGGAAACATTTTTAAAAAGCGCGCGTTTTTACTTGACTTCTCAATGGGAAGTCGTTGCAGGGATGACTATGAAAAAATGAATGATGAAATTTCATTTCATTTAGCGTTAATAACACTATTTATAGTCGCCACTGCACTAATGTCGCAGGGGGGCATATATTACGAGTTTTAGCATCACTACAGATCACATCACGTGCACAGTACGTAGTTTACATTATCTACATAACACTATAGCTACATGTCTTCAGTGACACATACAAATCTGTAGTGATGCTAAAATTCATAATATATGGCGCCTGGTGACATTAGTGCAGTGGCGACTATAGTGTTGTTGACGGTACATTCATTTCCCAAGATGTTGTTTCAGCAAATTGCGAATATTGTAATTTTTCGTGAAATTACTTTTGTCCTATGGTCGGCCATCATGGTGTTTCATGTCTTATCAGCAGCACGAGAAGCTCCTGGTCGTCTTCCCCGCTGACTGTAGTGTGCATGCGCCAGTTCTCCCCACACTGGTCCAACGTGGTCCTGGTCGCTGGGTTGGACCAGACTAGACTGGGCTGGAACGGTCCAATCCGCCTCGCGAAAACAGTGGCCGCCCGGGACTGAACCAGTCCAGACCGGGCTAGAATGGTCGCGAAAACGCGCTAAAAGTGAGTGACAACAAACAACAACACATATGATAAGAAAATGTATTGGCAGAGATGAATGACTTAATGTTCACCCAGCAGATTGTAAAATACCGAAGAAATCCGCCCTTCTCTCTCATGCTATTCCCTACAGTTCACGAAATATGGCCGGGAAAGTTTGGCTGAATTCTCGCCACCAGACTCGATGAAGTGTATTCCAAGGACGTCAAGGGGCTTTGTGTGATGGTTGGCGACGCCCTAATGGTCCCATCGACACACTCCCCACAGCTCTCTCTCTCTCTCTCTCTCTCTCTCTCTCTCTCTCTCTTCTCTCTCTCTCTCTCCTCTCTCTCTCTCTCTCTCTCTCTCTCTCTCTCTCTCTCGCTCCTCCTCTCTCTCTCTCTCTCTCTCTCTCTCTCTCTCTCTCTCTCTCTCTCTCTCTCTCTCTCTCTCTCTCTCTCTCTCTCTCTCTCTCTCTCTGCAAATCACACAAATATTGGTCTCCGTCGTTTTGTCTGGTCCTCGGTGGTTTTTTTTAAGTCTGAATTAATGGCTTTGTTTTCTTTGCAGCTGTTGATGGATGCCTGCCAGTTAAAACCTTTCTCCCTGTTCATTAGTGGCTTCAAGTACGAACTGGTGGTCTTCCTAGCGTGTCGACCTGTGTGATGTGTTGACTTGTAGATCCTTAAGAGCACATGTTCTGTCCTTCCTTTGCAAACATGAGATGACAGCATTGTTATGGTTCTTATCTAGTGAAATAAGCATAACTGATGTTAATTATACAGCAATCATGAGCGAAGACAAGTGAGCATCCATACATTAAATATGACAGTTCTGGGGTACTTGGCTCTGTATGTTCTGTAAGATGCAAAATCTTTTTAAAAGGATGTTACGGGTGTGTTGTTCTTGCAATTACCGCAGCATTTAGTTTTACATAGGAATTCTAGCATGCCAATGTATAAATTGAGGTAAATTCTAGAAATACTGAATACTAGGTTATCAATTACATAGCTTACGAAACTAAATAAAATTGACAGTGATAGTCGTGTGTAGAGGTTATCGGTGTGGGTTATGCAAGAAATTGGTTACGAGAGAGAGAGAGAAAAAAAAATATAGAGAGAGACCCCACAGCGCCGATAAAGTAGTCCAGTTCATTAACACCTGAAATTAGTGCGCGCTAAAAATATGCTTCACGAGGTACAAGCAACTGCCTTAAAGGGCCGTGCGATTATCTGCGGATCATTCCACATGTTTTATTCTTAGTAACAGGTGATCTGTTCTTCCCAGAGATTATCTTAACACATATATTACCTGTTGATAGGCACTTGTGGCTGAAAAATAAAGCTCATTCCTCCAGGAGCGTGAGAAAGGGAGAAATGCGATGAGTATGAACAGTAGAAGCTTGATGTAGATGGCTTAAAAATGAACTCAATGAGGAGGAGGATAGGAAACAACGTGAAGAAGTGGGGGATATGCTAAAAGTGTGGATGAAAGGTAGATAAGGAGTTTAAAAAGGAGGTTAGAAAATTTCATGGATGGGGATGAAATGTGGATGTAGGTAGTGTTAAGTAACTGGAACTACCACGTGTAGGTCTCACGGCCTCTTGTAGCTTCCTTATGTTCTTATATTCTTAAGTGAGCGAAACATGAATGTCTAATGGTGGAAGAAAGAATAGTCTTCGCCCTATGTGGCAGGGATTGGAAGGTGATGGATGTATAAGGACAGAGAACAAGATGACTGTAATTTTGAATGAGAGAAAAGAAGCTTGTATGATCAGAAAACCCACGTAATATGACTAGACTAGGAATATAATCTCAAAATTTTACATGAGGGGTAACGGTTTGTTACAAGCTGTCACCCATGCTAGGATTGAACCATGACACCTCCTGAGCAATATTAGCCTGGATGACACTTGATATTTTGATTTGGGACCTCACAGTGGGTTGGTTATTTTGTGAAAGAGGTCAATCGCGAAGTGTCAGATTTTCTCGAAAATACAAAATGTCAATAAAATCACCAATAAACTTACAGTTACAAACTTTATTTTGGTGTCAAAATGAGCAAAATAACAAGCCATATTGTAAAAATATTGCTTTATGCTATAATAATGCGTATAGACTAGGAATATTATATGAAAAGGGGCCAATCGCGAAATATGGATTTTCTCGAAAATACAAAAATGTAAATAAAATGACCAATAATACAGTTACAAACTTAATTTTGGTGTCCAAATGAGCAGAATAACAAGCCATGTTGTAAATATATTGCTTTATGCTATAATAATGAGTATAGACTAGGAATATCATATGAAAAGGGGCCAATCGCGAAATATCAGATTTTCTCGATAATACAAAAATGTCAATACAATGACCAATAAATAATGCAGGTACAAACTTATATTTGTTGTCAAAATGAGCAGAATAACAAGCCATATTGTTAACATATTGGTTTATGCTATAATAATGAGTAGATTTAACTACTTATTACAAACATAACATACATCTAGTTATAATTTAAGTAATGCAACAGTGAACGATGGACGAAAAAGGCGCATCATTGCATATATGCAAGTTTACATGTACATGAAATGAAATGAAAGAATGTCGTGTTTAAGTCACTCAGAGTCCGTTTCAATTGCCACACTGTATGGGTTGTGACACACTCCGTTATTACAAGTACATGCAGCTATGCACTTCAAGTTCTTGGCCCTACAAGAGCATCTGGAAGTTGCACAATTTTTGCACTTGCAGCAGACTATGTCTGTGAACTCGTTTGGCAGAGGATCGTACACACTGACGTGTGGGTGTAGTCTCCTCGTAGCATCCTCGTACCATCCACTTCCAATGGGCGACTCGATTTCAGGGATTGGTACATCTGCCTGGAACCACACCTGAGCCTGGTGGTATGCGCGTTTGATGTGTTGTTCAAGACATTTTCGACTTGGCGGAAGCTTTTCTTGGTCTTTGGTGCCCTTTTGAAACATGCTGTATCGCACATCGTTGATGTTAGTTTCGTCCGAAGCTGGTGAGTAAATGCGGCAGAAGAACTCTTCCACACTCCGTATGGTGGATTCTGACAGCGTGCCACGTCCGAGGTCATCAAGAAATGCTCCGTGTTGCTGGAATACCTTCCATGTCGTCTTTTTCCCGTTTCCACTTGGTTGACTGACTGTTTCACATCCTGTAACCGCATGGTACACCAGGATGTTACGCTGCATGGTCGGTGTCAAGTTGTCAACTGTATGTCGTGCACAGCCACATAACGCCGTTCCTGCCTTCTGCCAGTTCTCATCCTGAGCTCTCCACTTAATTGTCCCGCGAAGTGTGTGAGCAGTACCAATACTTCGGTGTCCCTGAACGAGACTATGATCCGTTCGTATCCATCCATATAGGCCGCCTTGGCATGCAATATTATGCGTGTATCGGCCTCCTCGTGAGATGAGTGCAGCTGTTCAACATCAGACCCCTGTGACGATGCTACTTTGGTTTCTTCCTCAAACCCACCTGCAGTGATCAACTCACAAGTGGGTCGGCTCATTTTTGCCTCCAACATCATTTCATTGCTGAGAAACTTGGTAAGGTTTGCCTTGTTTTCTGGTAAGTCCATGAACTGCTTCCAGTTGGCAGGGAGTGGAATCTCTCTGCTGTCGATCTTGCGCCGGATAGAACGTACTCGCCCCTCTCTCCTTTCCCGGTCCCAGACTTGATTGATGTGATACGATATCGATCGAAAACCACATCGACTCTTGAGCAGTGCTCATTGAAATGACAACACTGATGTATTGAAGACATCAGCCAGATCTCCAAATAACTTTGCACCCGTTGGTTTTCCAATGGCTTGTACCAATGCCTGACCATCTATGATAAAACATGTCTTAAGCGAAGACTTTGGCAGGACCTCAACAGTTACTCCATCCTCCAAGATCTTCCCGAGCGCAGCTTTATTCGAAGGACGTAGGCGTCCTGCCGTGTCTGCCAATGACAGTGGTACCGGTGTTAGTTCATGACTCAGAAGACTTTTAAGGTCTATATCACGTCCGGAGTCCTGTGCCACAAGAAGCCGCTGGAACAGAAGCCTGTCTGCTTTGATGGTTTGACCCTTTTGACTAGCATCCTTCCTCGTTTCTAGTGTGTACATTGTCGTCAGTGTAGGACTGTGACTGTTTCAATTTTACATGAAAGCCGACATCTTGTTTGCAAATCCGTGATTCCACAAATTCTTTGATCTTTGATTCTCCATGGGTTTCAGCGGTCAGTAAAGCGTTCTTGATGTTTTCAGGGGCAAGATCCATTGTCATCAGACAGGTCAACTCGTCGCCTGCGTTGCTCTCACTGTCAAATATTGTGAATCGTGATAACTTTTCCTGTAGCTTTTGAACATCTTCTCTGTCCCTCTTTATTCTTTCTGAACCGACATTTATGTACGCAGATGGTGCATACTCGGTGTCATCGATTGCCATGCCAAACATTGAAGTGGTTTCGTCAACAATTCGACTTCGCTCGTATGTCAGGCACCATTTGTCCCTTGCACTGTCTGTTCGAGTTATTCCTATCAGACCACCAGCGACTTTCCCGACTTTGTTGACGTGCTCCAGTGCAAGTTCAGTGCTAATTTGGTTGAAGCTCTTGCGTGTTGATTTCACAACGAAGTCACCATCCATGAATTGTTGGTAGACGTCTGGATGTGAACTGCCTAATTGACTTATATCAGCACCATATATCACTCCCCAGCGTGTGTAGTGTGTGTGGCAGTAGTGAGCAAACCAAGGCAGCATGGCCATAAATGCTGACTTATGTATCTGCCAGTCTCCGGTTCGTTCTGCACGTATGAACTGCAGCAAGATCAATACCATTTTCATGTAGTGTCTCCAATAGAAACCTGTTGGAGATAAGGTTTTGTCATACTGCTCAAGGAGTTCAAGGAGATGCGCATCCTTCACTGCTTCCTCCAGTTTGCCCAATGCTTCAGATGGGTTACTCGTTTGTTCCCGATCCCCAAGTCCATCCAAGGATTGTGCTACTTCTTCCGACAGTCGTTGTAGTTCTTGTTCTCCGACCCCTTGAATCCATTACAGTAGTTTTTGCCATTCTTTTTAACATTTCCCAATTCTATAGCATAAACCAATATTTTTACAATATGGCTTGTTATTTTGCTCATTTTGACACCAAAAATAAGTTTGTAACTGCAGTATTGGTATTTTATTGACATTTTTGTATTTGCGAGAAAATCATATATTTCGCGATTGACCTCTTGCACAAAATAACCCACTGTGATGTCCCAAATCAAAATATCAAGTGTCATCCAGGCTAATATTGCTCAGGAGGTGTCATGGTTCAATCCTAGTATGGGTGATAGCTTGTAACAAACCGTTACCCCGCATGTGATTTCTGGGCCCCTTTTCACATAATATTCCTAGATAGAAGAGTGTGTAAATAAGAAAAGTTTTGAATTTATAATGATTGCTTAGGAGCTTGATTTAACAAGGACGAAAAACAATATTGAAGACATAAATGCATTAGTACACGACGAAAGCTTAAGAGTTAATAGTTGAGTGTCTTCGAAAATGTGTGTTGGTAATTTGGTAAAAGGAATAATATTTCAGCTAACAAATTTGCAACAAAAAATTATCTCCGTAGATGACGAAACGGTATGAATGATACACAAAAAGGTTCTTGCGCTGTAAACAAAGTATTAAAGATCTAAGTTGACAAGAAGAACCTTGTTTGATAGATCTGAATATTATGGCCTTTGAAAAGTTAAAGACAAAAAAAATGCACGTGTATATTTATAAAGGTAAATAATATGGGCCAGATTAGACACAATAGAACCCTTAAATTATATTAAAGAAAAAACAACTTTAGATAAACAAAAAAAATTAGTAAAACGAGACTGCAAATGACATACTGTTAAAGTCTTGTTTAAGGTAATCCAAAAATATTAGAAGTTGTTACACAAAAGGTTCAAAGAAAAGGTTAAAGCTGTATGCTAGAAGAATGGAACTTACTGAGGCAATTAAAGCAGAACAGACTTGCGACGGCTTTGGAGAAATGACAACAAGAAGGACGGACATAAGGCTAATAAAACAAATGGAGTGATGAAAGAGAAGGTGTTACAGCAGTGACAGGAGGATAAGGGAGGATAGAAATGCTGGCAGATAGTTCAACTCTCTCTCTCTCTCTCTCTCTCTGTCTGAGTCTGAGCTCTCACAGCGAAAGGTTGGCCTAAACAACTCTCCATACCAGTCCCTACAATGGATCCTACAGTACTGAAAAACTATGAAAACCATCTTGGACGCTCAAAAAGAAGCCTATAAAGGAACCCTTGACGTCTTTATGAGGCAAGTTAATGAAAAGTTCAAAGAATATGAAAGCACCGTAAGCCAACTAACAAGAAGCCTGGAGTTCACCCAGCACGAAGTCAAGGATTTGAAACAACAAGTGAATCATCTTGAGAAAGTGAAGAAGGACAACGACGAAACAATTGACCAAGTTAAGAATGAGCTCACTGTAAGGGACAAGACAATTCTAGACCTGGAAGTACGAGCTAACTACCAGGAAGACTACAGTCGCAGGAATAATCTTCAGATTGTTGGATTGGAGGAGCGACACGGAGGAGAAACCTGGGAACAGACAAGTGTTCAAGTCTTAGCAATGCTACAAACGAAGCTTCAGTTGCCGGACATGGAACTGGAGCGAGCTCATCGAGTGGGCTCAAAGCAAGAGGACCGACATCGTTCGATAATCGCTCGTTTTATGAGATTCTCCGACCGCGAAGCTGTGAGAAGAAACGCTAAGAAGCTTCGAGGACCCAGGATCTTCATTAATGAAGATTTATGCCCAGCTTCACAGGCGATACGGAAGGAGAAGCTGCCTCTTCTAAAACAAGCGAGAAGCGAGGGGAAAGTGGCATACTTTAACCACACCAAATTAATAATTAAGGAGAAATTTGGGAACACTGAAACCCGAAACGAGACAGGAACTGGAAGGGATGGAGCGGTGACTCGTGCTGCGCCTACAGAGACGGCTGGGGCCGGTGCGGCTGCTGCTGTTCCTGTGGCCCAGGATACCGCTGCTGCTGTTGCTGTGGCCCAGGATACCGCTGCTGCTATTGCTGTGGCCAGGATACCACCCTTACCACCGAAGAAGGAAAGTCTACAGGAGTTGAGAGTGTTGCCTCGTTGGAGGGCGTCACTGGAGCTGTACGACGAAAGGACCAAGCCGCCGTTAAAATGAGCACAAGACCTTCAAAAAAGTAAGATCAATAAAGACCAAGTAACAAGTTGATGACCTTATCATTGTTAAAAAGGCTATTCAAGGACACCAGGTACCATTTAACTATGAACCAGATCTCATTAATATTTTTAATGACGATGATCAACACCATTTTCCGTTTCATGTTATTGATAATATGATATTTCACTTTACTAGATATTGTGATAAAGAAAGACTTTTGGTTGATGATATTCACTGTGACGATATTACATACGAACCACCGTGTGATTACATTTTCTGTGGTGACACAAAGGAGAAAACAAATTCTCCTCAATCTCTCAAATTACTGTCTTTTAATATAGGAAGCATTCCACGCCATCTGGACACTTTTAATGTACAATGTTTAAATACTTTTGACTTTAATTTTGATATAATAGGACTGTGTGAAACGAGGCTTAATAACAGCATAATGCCCCTTTACAACTTACAGAATTTCACTGGTAATTTCAAAAACAAAACTACAAGTGGGGGGGATTGGCGATATATATGCACAACAAATTTCACTGTGTATCAATGGAAAATGTTTCCTTCCAACTACCACACCTGCAATCACTGTTCCTGAAGGTTGTTCAGCCATATAATTTCATAGTTGGAATAATTTACCGACCACCAAATTCAAGTATGAATGACTTTCTTCAGTCCTTAGAACAAATTTTAGATGCCATAGTATCAGAGTCAAAATTACCGTGTTATGTGATGGGTGATTTTAATGTTAATTTGCTTCAGTACGATACGGATAACAATGTTAAGGAATTGGTAAATATATTTTCTTCTCACTTAATGTACCCAACAGTACTAAAGCCAACCAGAGTAACTAGAACTTCAGCTACTTTAATAGACCATATATGGACGACTGAAATATATAATTGTGTGAGGAGTGGAATAATTAACATAAATATCAGTGATCATTTCCCCGTTTTTAATATATTTTCTTTAAAAAATGTTGATAATTCCCCACATATATCTTTGAAAAGAAGAATGGTGAGTTTGGAAAACATGGATAATTTTAAAGCAGAATTGACAAATTACAATTGGGAACAAGATATCACCGGTAGGAATGTTGATGAAGATTTTAATACTTATGTGAATGCATTTACTACCATATACAACAAAAACTTTAAAATTAGAGAATATAAGATTAAACCGGTACATACTGATAAACCATATATTACTGCAGTCATCAAACAATCTATAAAGTATCGGAATAAATTACAAAAATTATATGCAAAGTGGCCGCTAACGTATGGTAGACAGTTTAAACGATACAGAAATACTCTGACATCAGTAATAAGAGAAGCCAAAGAAAATTATTACAAAGAAAAGCTAACATCAAACTCTGGTAATAGCAAGAAAACGTGGGAACTAGTTAACTGCTTGATGGGAAGGAATAAAAAGCAAAATCCACCGCCCTCCTTTCATAATAATACCACAACCAATTACCAAGAAATAGCCGATGGTTTCAATGAGTATTTCAGCAGTGTTGCTGAACAACTAGCAGAGAACATTCAACCATCTCGTGTGTCCTTTAGGGAGTATATGCCAGAACCTGTGCCACATTCTATGTATTTACAACCAACTACAGCAGTAGATAAAGAATATTATTAGATATCTCAAATCCACTACTCCTGGCTACGACGATATTCACCCTAGGGTAGTGAAACACTGTATGGACATTATCACTCCATTCCTCGTACACATTGTAAACAGATCCTTCCAAGACGGTATTTTCCCAGAGCAGCTTCAAATAGCTAAAGTAATTCCGATACACAAAAAAGGAGACAACACAAGTGCCCATAATTATAGACCCATATCAATGCTCACTACATTCAGTAAAATATTTGAAAAAGTAATGGTGTCAAGATTAAAAGGTTACCTACATCGGTGCTCGATATTAACTAATCACCAGTATGGATTTAGAGCTGGATATTCCACAGAATTGGCGGTACACAGTCTTTGCCAGACTATCTATGACACATTGGATACTAAAATGTTTCAGCTAACACTATTTTGTGATTTGGCTAAGGCATTCGATACGATTTCACATAGTATTTTGTTAGAAAAATTATTCATCTACGGGATAAGGTCAACTGCAAATAATTGGTTTAGGAGTTATCTAGGAGACAGGAAGCAGTATGTCATTTTCAATGACAAAATATCCAATATTAAAACAATCAAATATGGCATTCCTCAAGGATCAGTTCTGGGACCTATACTATTCTTGATATACATAAATGACATAGTGCACTCAAGTGATAGACTGAATTTTCTTCTATTTGCAGACGACACTACTATTTATCTTAAAAGCCGTGACCTTAGAGAATTAGAAACTACTTTAAATAGCGAATTAGTACACGTATCGAACTGGATTGATAGTAATAAGCTCTCTTTAAACCTTAACAAGACACAGTATTTATTATCTCATCCTAGCTTGCGACAGCCAATAACCAACATTTCCATTAAGATAAACAACACTGAAATACTTAGAGTTAAAGAAGCAAAATTCTTAGGGGTAATAATAGATGAACATTTACGATGGAAAGCTCATACAAATTACATTAAACTGAAAATTAGTAGAATAATAGGAGTGGTATATAATATAAGATCTAATATGAATGATAGCAATGTTAAGCAAATATATATGTCACTGGTTTACCCACACTTAACATATTGTGCCGCAGTTTGGGGAGGTGCATGTCCCACATACCTTCATAACCTCTTTGTTACACAGAAAAAAATATTGAGAGTAATGTATTACTGTAGTCGTTATGAACACACTAATCCTTATTTCAAGAATAATTCCTTATTAAAATTGCAAGATATCATAAGCTTTCGAACAGGTATTTTTGTATACAATGCATTAAGTAACTGTGTCATTACTATTGACTATACACGGGCACCACACAACATTGTGACAAGGATCACACGTCATGAGCTGAGACTTCCTCGGTGCACAACATCACACGCCCAGCAGAGTGTCCTTGTCAGGGGTTGTAGGACATGGAATACACTCTCAGACGACACTAAAAATTCCACTTCCAAGAACATGTTCAAGTCGAGGATTAAACGAGAATTATTTGCTAGATACGAATCGTTACTATAGGTACCTGTGTATGATCATGTAGGTATGGATGAATATGTATATGTGTGTATATGTGTGTATTTAAGGAATGTGTGTATGTGTATGTATTTGTGTATGCGTGTATATGTATGTATTTATGAATGAGTGTATATACGAGTATGTATATATGTATGTGTTTATGTATGTATATATGTGTGTATGTATATGTATGCGTAAGTATGTAGGTGTATAAAAATCAGAATAGATAAAAATTACATTTATGTATATTATGTTGAGTTTCTGCGGCCATCGCTGTGAGAGAAATTTAACCTAAAGATAATAATGATTCAGGCCCGTAATAGAGCATTTGCTCATCGGGCCCTGCCATATAACTCACCATGTATTTTCTTATACTGAATTGTAACATGACGGCCAATAAATTATTATTATTATAAAAAATTTATTATTATTATAAAAATTATTATTATCTCTCTCTCTCTCTCTCTCTCTCTCTCTCTCTCTCTCTCTCTCTCTCTCTCTCTCTCTCTCTCCTCTCTCTCTCTCTCTCTCTCTCTCTCCTCTCTCTCTCTCTCTCTCTCTCTCTCTCTCTCTCTCTCTGTGTGTGTACATGCAAAAAACATAGAGGGTTGTATTGGGGAAAGAGAGAATTGGAAACCGGAAATAGTGAAAGGTGGGGAGTGAAATAAGATAAAAGATGAAATATAATTGAAGGAGGGAAGTGATGCGATACAAAACAAATTAAACGAATACTCAAATAATCCGATGTAGAGTTAATAAGGACTGACGTTAATATGCATTGATATTAAAGTGAGTGGTGGAGAACCCTCAATATTATCACTGGATAGAGATAGGAAAATTTACCAAAACTGAAAGCCAGAAGGGTGGGAAGGCATCAGGGAAACATGCGATAACAGGTGAGACATCGATATATGGAGAAAAAACTGCGGAGAAAAATAGACTCCCTCTATAGAGCGAACAATGGGAAGGAAGGTGAACAAAGACTGGTTAAAGGCAAATATTGGTCGTGTCCACAAGGGAAAAAGAGGACTAGAGTGAATGGGAAAATTATACACAAAAACAGTTTCTTAACCTTACCAGTGAAAGTGCAGGTCTACATAAAGATTGTGAGGGTGTATGAAGTAATGAATTAACATTGTGAGAAACTCGTATAAAGCTTTAGTAAGGACTAGTGATGGACCGAATATACGCATTCGCATTCGCAATTGCGAATATTCGCATGTTTTTTCAATATTCGCATTCGCATTCGCATTCGCACTCCCACTCGTAGTAGTTTGCGAATATTTTGCCGAAACCAATAAACCTACAAAAAATAAGAAAAAAATAACAAGTGAACATAATATTACACAAGCAAACATATAATTAAATTAATAGTTTAGCTGAGCGTTAAGGCCGTGTCACACATACAGTTTTTCCGGCATCTTTTGGTATTTTGCTACCATTTGATGCCTGATACCGGCATCTTTTGGTAGCAAACGCGGAGTCGCGCATGTTCGTTCTCTTGCCACCAGTACTGGCCTCTTTGTGTATATTTTGGAGCAGCCGACGCAACGCAAGACTTGTACGAACTACACATATCAGTGAAATAAAGATAAATTACTAATCTTGGGTGGTCAAGAGATGCTGTAGCATCTCTGCGTGATATGTTTAGGGAAAATAATTGCTGTGTATTGGGAATATAGCTGTATAATTTTGTATAGTAATAGTAATATGGTGTAAATGAGAGGAGAAAAATAAAGATGAGAGGAGGAAAATAAAGTTTTTAAAGTAGGGTAGGAGAAATAATTGTTTTTACTCTCTATATATACAAGACACGTGTATGATATGTATGGTACATGCGTGTTATTTAGATTTGTTTACGTATGATTTAGATATATAGTTAAGTTTTGAGTTGTTGATGAGACGTTATGACGGAAAGTGTTGATAAAAACTTAAATTTAATAGGCTGCGGTGTTTTTACGGGGATAATATGTGTTAATTTTACTTTATTTACGAATACAAGTAATAGTCAGCGACACGTGTCTCGACCTTAGGGATATTTTTGGGCCGTTCGGTTCAAATTCTTTCAAAAGCACCAAATTTGGACCAGATGTTGCCCATGTCATGCTCTTGCGATTTTGACGGGCGCCAAGACGGGCACCCCTCGGGGCCGCCATATTGGCGAAATACAAAATGGCCGCCACCCAGATTAGAGGAAAATCAGTTCAATATGTCTGTAAACCATGCATGATACCACTTTCCAGGGGTTTTCGAGGTCTAGGAAACCATTTATCATGTTATTTTGATGATTTGAGGTCAAGGTCAATCCCTCAAGTTCATCTTAAAGGTCATTTTCGGGTCAAACATGTCGGTTTTTGAGTTTTCTATTGCCTAATTTTCAGTCATATGCAGTTCATCAGTCTAATTACAAATGTACGGATTTTAATTTTATGAACTCTATGCCATATCCTTGTGTTTGATTTTTGAGTTTTTCTTTTGTTTCAGATAATGCCGTGTCTGTGAGTGTCGACCAGGGTTGTGAACTGTACGATAATTATCGTATTTGTACGATAATTTGACTATCCGTACGATGTACGAATCTTGGTTGAGAATCGTACACGAAAATACGATAATTGACTCACATATATAATTACATTATAAACTCATACAAAAATTGTCAGCAAAAAAAAGAAAAAAAATATCGGTCGCTGTCAACTATCGCGAGAAAGAGAGAGAGAGAGAGAGAGAGAGAGAGAGAGAGAGAGAGAGAGAGAGAGAGAGAGAGAGAGAGAGAGAGAGAGAGAGAGAGAGAGAGAGAGAGAGTTTTGAGTTTGACTTTTGGTCCTTTGCATCACATGGACTTGGACCGTTGCTTGCCGCATTCGAACGCAGGTTGTGAGAGGGTATTTAGCAAGGTTAACCTTACCATGACAAAGGTAAAAAAAAACTTATTTCTGACGGGAACCATACTTGGTTCTCTACACAGCGCAGTGTGTAAGGGAAAAGGCAGATTGTGATACTTTCATTCCTACACATGATATGATAAGTCGATGACAACTGACACACTATAATTATAAGCGCCAGCTGATACAGGGGATAAAAGAATAGAGGATGAACAGGAATTCCTCTTTTCTTTTGAGTATGATAGCTACGTAGTGTTCTAGAGTTCACCTTCTTTTGAGTCATGATGTGTTACTATATTACTTTTGTTTTATTTACGGCGTATTTTGTGGAGACCGTTCAGAAGCAGAATTATACTTTCTTAAGCTCCGCCCACTTTTTTTCTACTCTTTTTGAGTGCACTGCTAACCGCCATGATACACTCTGGAGTAAATTTTACTTTTCTTCGGAAAAAATATACTATTTTGGGTGTGGGTGGTGCTTTCAAGATCCTGGCGAATCAGAGCGCGCGCATGCATCCATTCTTTTCTGAAGTCGCCCCGTAAATGTTTTATGTTTTCCATTAATTCTCATTTCATTCAGTATCTATAATAATATAAGCGAAAGTGTGTGTGTGTGTGTGTGTGTGTGTGTGTGTGTTGTGTCCGCTCCAGGTGCCGCCCCCTGTGGCGGAATCCCCTCATATGGCACATTTTTGGAACCGGCTCCAGCAGGGGAAGGTTTTAAGCCCATTTATGAGATGATCCGATCATTTCTTTTTTTTCATTTTTTTTAGCAGCCTATTAGCGAGAATTGTGAAAAAAAAGTGGGTTGCGAGAATTGAGGAAACCTTGATGTAGGGTGATGGGTAATGGGCGAGTGAATGGGTGGGGTGATGGGTAATGGGTGTGGGGTGATGGGTGAGTGAATGGGTGGGGGGTGATGGATGAGGGAATAGATGGGGGGTGATGGGTAATGGGTGAGTGAATGGGTGTGTGGTGATGGATAAGGGGTGAGTGAATGGGTGTGTGGTGATGGGTAATGGGTGAGTGAATGGGTGGGGGGTGATGGGTGATGGGTGAGGGAATAGATGGGGGGTGATGTGAATAGGTTGGCGTTAATACATACATTTCTACATCCATGATTTCAGGAAAGCTAGAAGGGGCTATCTGGAGAGTCTGTGTTTGGTGGGCGTTATCTATCTATAATAATATAAGTGAAAGTGTGTGTGTGTGTGTGTGTGTGTGTGTCCGCTCCAGGTGCCGCCCCCTGTGGCGGAATCCCCTCATATGGCACATTTTTGGAACCGGCTCGAGCAGGGGAAGGTTTTAAGCCCATTTATGAGATGATCCAATCACTTTTTTCTTCTTTTTTTTAGCAGCCTATTAGCGAGAATTGTGAAAAAAAAGTGGGTTGCGAGAATTGAGGAAACCTTGATATAGGGTGATGGGTAATGGGCGAGTGAATGGGTGGGGTGATGGGTAATGGGTGTGGGGTGATGGGTGAGTGAATGGGTGGGGGGTGATGGGTGATGGGTGAGGGAATAGATGTGGGTGATGGGTAATGGGTGAGCGAATGGGTGTGTGGTGATGGATAATGGGTGAGTGAAGGGGGGGGGGGGGTAATGGGTGAGTGAATGGGTGGGGGGTGGTCGGTAATGGGTGAGTGAATGGGTGTGGGGTGATGGGTAATGGGTGAGGGAATGGGTTGGGGGTGATGTGAATAGGTTGGCGTTAATACATACATTTCTACATCCATGATTTCAGGAAAGCTAGAAGGGGCTATCTGGAGAGTCTGTGTTTGGTGGGCGTTATTAATAATATAAGCGAAAGTGTGTGTGTGTGTGTGGTGTGTGTCCGCTCCAGGTGCCGCCCCCTGTGACGGAATCCCCTCATATGGCACATTTTTGGAACCGGCTCGAGCAGGGGAAGGTTTTAAGCCCATTTATGAGATGATCCGATCACTTTTTTTTTTTTTTTTTTAGCAGCCTATTAGCGAGAATTGTGAAAAAAAAGTGGGTTGCGAGAATTGAGGAAACCTTGATGTAGGGTGATGGGTAATGGGCGAGTGAATGGGTGGGGTAATGGGCGAGTGAATGGGTGGGGTGATGGGTAATGGGTGTGGGGTGATGGGTGAGTGAATGGGTGGGGGGTGATGGGTTGGCGTTAATACATACATTTCTACATCCATGATTTCAGGAAAGTTAGAAGGGGCTATCTGGAGAGTCTGTGTTTGGTGGGCCGAAGGCCCACCAAACACAGGTGGTGGGCCGAAGCCCACCAATAGCCCTCCGCAGGAGCTAGCCAAAAAGTCCGCCCGGAGGGCGGCTTTGCGGCTAGCTAGTTCATAGCATAAAGATCATATGCAAATAATACTGTTTTCAATTAGGCGTAGTTATGATACGTTGATGGCATGTATACAGCTACATATGGAAGTACGAGCTCATGAATAATTAAATTCTCCAGCGACATCTGAAATCTTATTCACATCCTTGGTATGAATACATAGCGTCCGAATTTTCGTTGATGCTTGTGGCTTAGCGCCAAAACTGGTGTATTATTGCTATAGTATAGTCAAATACTTAAATATATTCATGAGTGATATTACAGGGGCGGAGCTTAAAAGAGTATAATAATCCACAAAATTGGCCGCCACAAAATACGCCTTTGATTCTATTTATTTTTGAGAAGAAAAAAATAAAATGTAGAAAGTTGTGTCATGATTGAATCTAGTCAAGCAATTATTTATTTTGGTGAAAAGAGGAAATATTTTTATATATGGAATGCTGAATTCAATGAAGTATTAAGTCATTTACTGACTTTATTTTTTTACCTATGGTTGTACGATAATCTATCTGCAAATATGATAATTCTTGTGACTCTGTACGATAATGTGGGTTACAAAAGTTCACAACCCTGGTGTCGACATTCCGAGATGCAATAGGGGTGCCTGATGCCATGCGGACCTGACGTCTACTGGTGTGAACTCTCTTCTACCGAAAATATTAATTGGGAACTCATTTGTCTTTGTCAATTGGACAACCCTCATGAAGCCTTGCAAACTCCTAAAGAGGAGGGACTTGAATCTCTTGAGATCTCTTGAGTCTGAAAGACTTTAATGCTTTTAGTGCCGATACTCCTCCTCCTGGTATCAATATCACAATTAGTCAGCTGATTGATGGCTCAGGTATTGCAGAATCTCTGAAATCCATAAGGCTAGGTATCACAAAACCTGTAAGAGTTATTGTAGTAGTTCTCGGGTAAAACGGGCGAGAGTGAAACTTCAGAAAGAAACCGGTCCTCAGAATAGTCCAAAAAAACTCAGGTCATCCAGCGAGTTATATCATTTGAACAATGCCATGATCTGTGTGATATGTGAGGGTGAGGAGGTTAACCTCCATAAGGTAGTCACTGATGTTAACCTCCACAAGATAGTCACCGATGTTGTAGATGCCAACCTCAAGCGTTGGGCAAAGACCAACGAAAACTTTCAATTACTTTGTGGACTGTTTGCTGTAGCGGCTGATACACATGCAGGTGACACCTATTACCACCATCAGTGTTATGTCTGTTTGTGAGACTCTGCTCGCACTGCCGAGTGACGAGAATCGGTGGGTCCCGTACCTCCACCCTTTGAACCCATCATCTGTGCTCAAATCGTAATTAACACTCAAATTTCGCTTATCACCTAAAACTGAT
Organism: Chionoecetes opilio; assembly: GCA_016584305.1. NCBI lineage: Eukaryota > Metazoa > Arthropoda > Malacostraca > Decapoda > Majidae > Chionoecetes > Chionoecetes opilio. The sequence continues at coordinate 190,247 of JACEEZ010019420.1, forward strand.
ACAACCACCATCACCATCTAAACTTCCACCACCACCACAGCTGCCATGTTAATTTTGTTAAGATTTGTTATCATTACATACTAATTTACTCCCTTTCTTCTTTTGATTTTTTTTTCTCGTATATCTCACCATAGTCAGGGAGGGCCCTTAGCGATGATCGAAAATGCAGACACCACCTCATTCAAGCTCTCAGAGCTAGGCGAGATGTATCAAAACCTTATGATTGAATAAGGTCGCCCATGCCGAGATAAAAAAGAGCCACACTCAACTCGATTCAAAGAGCACCTTCTTGAACTCAATGTGGTGAGTTTTCAAGAAGGAATGAAGGCAGAAAGGATGTTTATATATCGTACAAAGTCAAGGTTGCTGATGAGGTGGCAAAGACGTATAGGTCTCAAATTGAGGTAATTGACTTTGAGCAATATATAAACCGACATGTTCGACCAGAAAATTACCTTTCAGATGACCTTGAGGGGTTTCCCTTGACCTCAAATCATCAAAATAACGTCAGAAATGGTTTTCTCGACCTCGAAAACCCCTGAAAAGTGGTATCATACATGGTTTACAGACATATTTAACTGATTTTCCTCTAATCTGGGTGGCGGCCATTTTGTATTTCGCCAATATGGCGGCCCCGCGGGGCGCTTGTCTTAGGGCCCGTCAGAAATCAAGCGAGCATGGCATGGGCAACATCTGGGCCAAATTTGGTGCTTTTGGAAGAATTTGAATCAAAATATCCCTAAGGGCCCTGACTATAAGGTTTTGAGTGGTTTATTTATGATTATCAAGGGAAATGTGAAGAGGGAAGGACATTTTATAGATGCCAGTAGAAGCAGAGTAGCTAAGATAGAAGAATAAGAAGATCTTAGCTACTCTGGTAGGAGCTCGTAGCCGAAACGCCGTGTGACAACACGCGCACTTGTTGCCACTACTACGGGCATCTTTTGGTTGCAAAATACTAAAAGATGCCGGAAAATATCGCTCATGTGACACGCCCTTTAGTTTACAAAATGGGGTAAGGAGGCGTAGTGGTACTCTAGGCCATAGTCCCTCGAACACTATCTCCATCCTCTACCCTCCAACAGAGTGGCAGCCGCTAATCTCAAGGTCACTGTTACTGAACTCAACTCATTGCCTCGTGCGCCATACTGCAGTAAGCATATACGCGCTCTTCTCTGTCACCCACGACAACTATCAACTTTCTTTGAAAGATAACAGTATTGCAGCAGCCTACTGCGTAATGGCGTCCAGTCACATCAGTGTGGTTTGGGATTACGTATTTCGAAATTATCTCTAATGACATTACAAAGTGTAAACTTTGCAATAATAATTATTAATGTAAGATATTATCATGTAATGATTCCTGTCAGAATGGGTCCTCCTCGTCCCGCAACCTAAAAACATAGAAAATTGAATGGAATTTACTTTAGACATTCATATTTTTTAAAGTAATCGTCCAGACCATTTCATCATTCCTGATTTAATGCAATCAAATCATAGCCATTAACGAGTATATCAACAATACGTCGTCACTTTTTGTCTCCAGTCAGTCGTTTTTAAATAATCCGCAATCAAAATCTGCAAATTCCCCGAGTTCTCAAAACACACTCAAGATTTGCAGACGCTCAGGCTCAGGCTCCGTGACGTAGCATCAGGGAGGATCCTCTTCCCGCGCTTGATCAGAGGCACGTAAACAGAGATAAATATAATAGTATTTGAAGATATTTGGGTGTTTCTGATAGATTTTTTTTGCTATATGCCACATGCATGCATCCTTTATGGGTGCAGCATGCTTCCTTCCCACACACACGCCTGCACACCGACACCCTTCCCACACACACGCCTCCTTCCCACACACACGCTTGCATACACGCCTCCTTCCCACATACTCGCCTGCACACACGCCTCCGTCCCACACACACGCTTGCACACCGACACCCTTCCCACACTCACGCCTGCACACACGCCTCCGTCCCACACACACGCCTTCACACAGACACCCTTCCCACACTCACGCCTGCACACACGCCTCCGTCCCACACACACGCCTGCACACCGACACCCTTCCCACACACGCCTGCACACACGCCTCCTTCCCCCACACACGCCTGCACACACGCTTCCTTCCTACACACACGCCTGCACACCGACACCCTTCCCACACACACGCCTCCTTCCCACACACACGCTTGCATACACGCCTCCTTCCCACACACACGCCTGCAGACACGCTCCTTCCCCACACACGCCCTCA